>BSQZ01000010.1:420000-750000 GCA_033239005.1 Lamellibrachia satsuma | reverse complement strand
GATCCCAATCAGGTGCTCTATATGTCGGTGATCCCAATCAGATGCTATCACGAGCTTTATATGTCGGTGATCCCAATCAGGTGCTCTATATGTCGGTGATCCTAATCAGGTGCTATCACGAGCTCTATATGTCGGTAATCCCAATCAGGGTTACGTTTATCAAATGCAAACAATACATCAGCTCTATTTTGACAATTTGATTGTTTTAATACAAACCACACCAAACGAAATTATTTACATATAGTATTTACTTATTCAACATATTTTTTTTGGCGGGGACAGCAATTAGGGGTTGTCCATAAAGTACTCTATATTGTTTGAGACCCCACCCCTTGTTACGCTTCGTAATGCTGCTCTGTACACATCCCCTAAAACTACGTTCGTTTTGAAAAAACCCTAATCACACACCATTTATGCATACATCTATTATTCACCAAGTTTGGTGCGCACCATTACATATTTCACTGATGCATGGTAGAGTCCTCGTTCCTTTTCCGTTCGAATTCACTTGAAATATACCACCCCACCAATTGGCATCGCAATCAATGCCATTAGTCTAACATCGACAGCTAGACGAGCATAAACATCTTTCTAATGCATCGAACGATCGCCAAGACACCCCCGACCCCCACTTAACGCTACGTAACTCTTACCCAGATACCCACCGCCCCACGAGCGTGACGTACTTTATGGATGGCCCCTGAGTATCGGGACAGCAATCATGCGTGACCTCATTTGAACAAACAGGTTAAACACGAATCGACTGGATACGGACTGCGTGTCGTTATGTCTGCTACAGTGTTCCTCTCGTGGTCAGGTCCTCGGCGTTCTGAGCAACATTTCCATGAATTCGACGCACAAAATTAGTCATCGCCAGAACACGGACCACTATGATGGTGTCTGTTTATGAAGCCATTGACCGATTAGTGAGTCGTTCTGTGAGCTACAAGGTCGTAGTTAAAAACTCCATCGTCAAACGATTTAGTCTACCTCGATTCCGGTTCGTTGATGTCAAAATATATAGTGTGTGAATAATTTATGTAGTTGCAGTCGATTTAATAAAAGAGTGTACATTTACGCGTTCAAGTCTGCAAAAGAGAGAGAGAGAGAGAGAGAGAGAGAGAGAGAGAGAGAGAGAGAGAGAGAGACAGAGAGAGAGAGACAGAGAGAGAGAGAGAGAGAGAGAGAGAGAGAGAGAGAGAGAGAGAGAGAGAGAGAGAGAGAGAGAGAGAGAGAGAGAGAGAGAGAGAGAGAGAGAGAGAGAGAGAGACAGAGAGAGAGAGAGAGAGAGAGAGACAGAGGGAGAGAGACAGAGAGAGAGACAGAGAGAGAGAGACAGAGAGAGAGAGAGAGACAGAGAGAGAGACAGACAGAGAGAGAGATACAGAGAGAGAGACAGAGAGAGACAGAGAGAGAGACAGAGAGAGAGAGAGAGAGAGAGAGAGAGAGAGAGAGAGAGAGAGAGAGAGAGAGAGAGAGAGAGAGAGAGAGAGAGAGAGAGAGAGAGAGAGAGAGAGAGAGAGAGAGAGAGAGAGAGAGAGAGAGAGAGAGAGAGAGAGAGAGAGAGAGAGAGAGAGAGAGAGAGAGAGAGAGAGAGAGAGACAGAGAGACAGAGACAGAGACAGAGAGAGAGAGAGAGAGAGACAGAGACAGAGACAGAGACAGAGACAGAGACAGAGACAGAGAGAGTATATATGTTTGATTAGTTAATCAATAATCAACGGCAGCATGTCTCAACACAATCCGCATAAATATGATTATATATATGCAATTTAGCATTCTTTATAAAGCTTTTTATTATGAATAGGTGAGCTACTAAAACACATAAAGTTCTGCTGTTGTAACAATGTGTGCAGACAGTAGCGCAACGAGGCCAAGTGCCGCTGGGGGCAAGAGTAAAAAATGCCGCCCAAAAAAAAGTGCGGTAATGGAATATGTATCGCTAGTGATATTGTTACGTTCACCAATATTGGCTAATGTCAATTGAGTTACATTTGACGTATTAAAGCATGATTTATGTAATATAACAACGATGTGTTCAGAATTCGTGTAGACCACAACTACACGTATAGTATAGTTGTGGTCTATACTATACGAGTATAAATACGTATGAATGTGGCTTAAGTAAAATAATCTCCCCAAAGTGCCGCCCAAAAAAAAGTGGCCCATTCGCCCCCTCCCTCGCCCCCTCCCTCTCCCCCTGTTACGCCAGTGTATGAAGACGACCCAAGAGTCGACCAACACGCCATGTTGTCGCGTCATCTAGTAAGTGTCACCCACTATCTACGAACTCATTGTCGCGTCGTCTAGTAAGCGTCACCCACTATCTACGAACTCATTGTCGCGTCGTATAGTAAGTGTCACCCACTATCTACGAACTCATTGTCGCGTCGTCTAGTAAGCGTCACCCACTATCTACGAACTCGTTGTCGCGTCGTCTAGTAAGCGTCACCTACTATCTACGAACTCGTTGTCGCGTCGTATAGTAAGTGTCACCCATTATCTACGAACTCGTTGTCGCGTCGTCTAGTAAGTGTCACCCACTATCTACGAACTCGTTGTCGCGTCGTCTAGTAAGTGTCACCCACTATCTACGAACTCGTTGTCGCGTCGTCTAGTAAGTGTCACCCACTATCTACGAACTCGTTGTCGCGTCGTCTAGTAAGTGTCACCTACTATCTACGAACTCGTTGTCGCGTCGTCTACTAACTGTCACCCACTATCTACGAACTCGTTGTCCCGTCGTCTAGTAACTGTCACTCACTATCTACGAACTCGTTGTCGCGTCGTCTAGTAACTGTCACCCACTATCTACGAACTCGTTGTCGCGTCGTCTAGTAACTGTCACCCACTATCTACGAACTCGTTGTCGCGTCGTCTAGTAACTGTCACCCACTATCTACGAACTCGTTGTCGCGTCGTCTAGTAAGTGTCACCCACTATCTACGAACTCGTTGTCGCGTCGTCTAGTAAGTGTCACCCACTATCTACGAACTCATTGTCGCGTCATCTAGTAAGTGTCACCCACTATCTACGAACTCATTGTCGCGTCGTCTAGTAAGTGTCACCCACTATCTACAAACTCATTGTCGCGTCGTATAGTAAGTGTCACATACTATCTACGAACTTATTGTCGCGTCATCTAGTAACTGTCACCCACTATCTATGAACTCATTGTCGCGTCGTCTAGTAAGTGTCACCTACTATCTACGAACTCATTGTCGCGTCGTCTAGTAAGTGTCACCCACTATCTACGAACTCGTTGTCGCGTCGTCTAGTAAGTGTCACATACTATCTACGAACTTATTGCAGTATATAGCGTGTGACCGCATTCCTCTATCAGTCAAACGTGTAACGATCTACTTTCGCATTCTTCACGATGCACGAAAACATAAACGGTTGCCCTTTCGTTTTACAACTGCAGTTGTGCTGCTGGAGAAATGCGCTCATGTCAAGAGTATTAGAAAAGTACGCTTTTATAAAATTCTTCGAATTCTGAAGTTCTTTCTCCCGCTGCGAGAGGCTGACTCGCTTGATGCCTCCCCGTGTAGTCATAATCTAATCTGTATTTCCTTTATCCAAATAATAAAATTAACTAACATTCAGTGCATCAGCAAAAAGGAAATGCATTCAACATTATAGTGATCATCCTCTCGTGGTCACGTCGTATGATACCTAATGTTAATAAATTGTAAAGTCGACATAACGCTTGATTTGTTTTGTCGCATTTGGCAACCGAATGATTTCGGCCACCAATACAATACAATACAATACAATACAATACAATACAATACAATACGTCATTGTCGTAACCGACGTGGCAATTTCGGCTGAATGATATGTTACTGGTTGACGTGAAGTTGTTCACGTTGATAACATAGTAGTGGCCAGCGCCTGTTTCTTGGCTTGTTTTAGCTGCTTCGTGTCGGTACATCGCCAGCACAGAGCTTCGTGTCGGTACATCGCCAGCACAAAGCTTCGTGTCGGTACATCGCCAGCACAGAGCTTCGTGTCGGTACATTGCCAGCACAGAGCTTCGTGTCGGTACATCGCCAGCACAGAGCTTCGTGTCGGTACATTGCCAGCACAGAGCTTCGTGTCGGTACATCGCCAGCACAGAGCTTGGTGTCGGTACATCGCCAGCACAGAGCTTCGTGTCGGTACATCGCCAGCACACTGGTATAAGGCTGATTTGATGCTGATATCGTGGTTTCGCTTTGTCGTTGACGTCGCCCAAACAAGACAGGCAGTCGCGTTGTCCGGGGTGTTTGAGCGAGTCCCATACATTATATGTAAGCCGAAACGACGAACAATATGTATCTTGTAGTCGCCTGACAAAGAAAACGAAAGAGTCGTGTGTATTATTCTCCTGGCGGGACGTCAACTGGAACACGACTGAACAGTGGTGTCGAGATAACGTGTCGCCGCACGTCGCGCAAGTATAAGGCAGCCGTGGGGGGTTCTCGAGGCCACCTTGTGTTTAAAACACGATAAACATCACATGGCGTGATCTTCCAATAATAACGTAGGGTCAACATATAGGATACAGGGGTCTATACAGATCAGTTGTTGACATACAAAATGATACAAGTTACCCTGTTTATGTTGCATTCGTACAAACCCGTTTTGAGCCATTATGAAGGGGGTCTATGTGTTAAATGTGACATGCTTTGCACTATATTCGATTAATCAAGATGATGGGCTAATATTGTACTCTTTCTGGACCAATTCGTGTTTCTTTGGTTCTCCACAACCGAGTGACCTTGACCCCCGAGCTGGAGGAGGACTTTTTTAAACTAGTGTCTAGTCATGGTGCTGAGAAAAAGTAACCATAATTAAGCAGTTCCGCGTGTGTGATTAAAGAACATTAATGTCCTCGCGGCGTTCTATCAAACAAACAACAAAGCGTCTCTTTATCAACATGTTTATTCTCTACGATCATAGTCAAGCGAAGTGCTTATTACACGCTGTGCGTGCAGTCAAGACGGCACTTGTCTCGGGGATGTGATAATTAAGCGGATCCGCTCACAATTCCTGGTGACGTCCTCGAGTAGGTCGGTGCTTGTAAGCAGCCTCCAGGCCAGCACGGGAGACCGGGGCATCACGGGCACAGGGGCATCACGGGCACTGGGGAAAATGGACATTGGACAGTTTGGTCACATGCGCGTTTAATAACACGACGTAGCATCACGTGTGGTGTGATCTCCCTCCCTCCCTCCCTGCCTATATATATATATATATATATATATATATATATATATATATATATATATATATATATATATATATATATATATATATATATATATATTAAACAGAGACAACAAATCCAGGTGACACACAATTCGCCTAGTAATGCTACAAAGTGCATTTTAGACACACATAAGTATTGTTACGGACGGAATGTATTATTTCTGTTGGCCAGTATGTTGCTAGGTGTTTGGCTCCCTCTCGTGGAGTTGTTTTGGTACCCTGGCAGCGCCATCTGTGTGAACTAGTGGAACTTCTTGTCGTGACCTCGTGAATCTGCTGACAGGCCGAATTATTTTACTTGGCACTCACTGTCGGTACACGTCACTCGCTATCGGTACACGTCACTCACTGTCGGTACACGTCACTCGCTGTCGGTACACGTCGCTCGCTGTCGGTACACGTCACTCGCTGTCGGTACACGTCACTCGCTATCGGTACACGTCACTCACTGTCGGTACACGTCACTCGCAGTTGGTACACGTCACTCACTGTCGGTACACGTCACTCGCTGTCGGTACACGTCACTCGCTGTCGGTACACGTCACTCACTGTCTACTCGTTATTCGTCAACTTGCTACGTCAAATACGTATCCGTCAACCTACCGTGTGCTCCGTGTATCCGTCAACCTACCGTGTGCTCCGAGTACACGTCAACCTACCGTGTGCTCCGTGAATCCGTCAACCTACCGTGTGCTCCGTGTACACGTCAACCTACCGTGTGCTCCGTGTATCCGTCAACCTACCGTATGCTCCGTGTACACGTCAACCTACCGTGTGCTCCGTGTATCCGTCAACCTACCGTGTGCTCCGTGTATCCGTCAACCTACCGTGTGCTCCGTGTATCCGTCAACCTACCGTGTGCTCCGTGTATCCGTCAACCTACCGTGTGCTCCGTGTATCCGTCAACCTACCGTGTGCTCCGTGTATCCGTCGACCTACCGTGTGCTCCGTGTATCCGTCGACCAACCGTGTGCTCCGTCTATCCGTCGACCTACCGTGTGCTCCGTGTATCCGTCGACCTACCGTGTGCTCCGTGTATCCGTCAACCTACCGTGTGCTCCGTGTATCCGTCAACCTACCGTGTGCTCCGTGTACACGTCAACCTACCGTGTGCTCCGTGTACACGTCAACCTACCGTGTGCTCCGTGTACACGTCAACCTACCGTGTGCTCCGTGTATCCGTCAACCTACCGTGTGCTCCGTGTATCCGTCAACCTACCGTGTGCTCCGTGTATCCGTCAACCTACCGTGTGCTCCGTGTATCCGTCAACCTACCGTGTGCTCCGTGTATCCGTCAACCTACCGTGTGCTCCGTGTATCCGTCAACCTACCGTGTGCTCCGTGTACACGTCAACCTACCGTGTGCTCCGTGTATCCGTCAACCTACCGTGTGCTCCGTGTATCCGTCAACCTACCGTGTGCTCCGTGTATCCGTCAACCTACCGTGTGCTCCGTGTATCCGTCAACCTACCGTGTGCTCCGTGTATCCGTCAACCTACCGTGTGCTCCGTGTATCCGTCAACCTACCGTGTGCTCCGTGTATCCGTCAACCTACCGTGTGCTCCGTGTATCCGTCAACCTACCGTGTGCTCCGTGTATCCGTCGACCAACCGTGTGCTCCGTGTATCCGTCAACCTACCGTGTGCTCCGTGTATCCGTCAACCTACCGTGTGCTCCGTGTATCCGTCAACCTACCGTGTGCTCCGTGTATCCGTCAACCTACCGTGTGCTCCGTGTATCCGTCAACCTACCGTGTGCTCCGTGTACACGTCAACCTACCGTGTGCTCCGTGTATCCGTCAACATACCGTGTGCTCCGTGTACACGTCAACCTACCGTGTGCTCCGTGTATCCGTCAACCTACCGTGTGCTCCGTGTATCCGTCAACCTACCGTGTGCTCCGTGTATCCGTCAACCTACCGTGTGCTCCGTGTATCCGTCAACCTACCGTGTGCTACTGTGTGCTCCGTGTATACGTCGATAGTTATACGTCAAAGGACAAATAAAGCGAGCGTTACTTGTCATACAATACCCATGGTGCCCCGGACAATGCCCGTGGTGCCCCGGACAATGCCTGTGGTGCCCCGGACAATGCCTGTGATGCTCCGGACAATGCACGTAGTGCCCAGGACGATGTCCATGGTGCCCCGGACAATGCCTGTGGTGCCCCGGTCGTTGTCCATGGTGCCCCGGACGACGTCAATGGTACCCGGACGATGCCCGTTGTGCTCGAACGATGTCCATGGTGCCCTGGACGATGCCCGTGGTGCCCCGGACGATGTCCATGGTGCCTCGGACGATGCCCGTGGTGCCCCGAATGATGCCCGTGGTGTCCAGGCCCCGGGAATTTATTGACATTTTTGTCAACATCTGCTATGTTGAGTTTAGCAAAATCATCAAATAGTGCTGACGGAAGACTTGGAGTTACCACATAATGATGACTAAAGTGGCCGGTTACTTATACCGGGCGGATACCCGGGCGGATACCCGTGACCTAGGCTGTCCAACAACAACAATACTAATCTATATATTCGAACTACATGGTCTACAATTACATTAAAACAATACGTTCAATAGCTGGGTATTTAAAACAGAGAGCAATGACATCAGCTCGTCACTGGCTAAACAAAAGTGTCACATATATTATCTACATTACACACACCTTTGATAAATTAAACGTTTCTCATCCAACCCTCCTTGGCTTCTGGAGGAAATCGTGAAAATAACTTCGCTTCATATCACAGAAGTCGTGGTGTCAAGTTTAAATTTTGCAAATATGTAATTCAAACTTTTAGACATATATGGACAACTACCGTGAAGATCTGGATGAGAGCATCTTCAAACTGTTGTTATTGCATGTCTGCATAGAATGCCACATTCGAATCATAATCTGAATTTTAATTGGTAGACATTCCACTAATAGTGGCACCATATAACAGTGAATGCAAACTGATAGATTAAAACGTTTACGGATACATTGGCGCCATGTAGTATAAAATTCATTTACACATTTACCTTGCACGTTCCACAGAAATACACAATAGAAAGAGGTATAGTATGACATATAGTATGACATAAATATCCCTGGCGAACATCATTTGATATATTAAACCCGATCCTCGATTAGAAAACATTGCTTAGACCCATAAATAGATGACACCGAGACATAACATCTGCAAGGTGGTTTGTCTTATACATATTTTCATCGCTTTCAATGCCTATTGCACTGACGAATCTGTCATGTAAACCAGCTCGTGTTGTTCCACATCTAAGTTATCCTATATCTAATAGTAATAAAGAAAAGAAGAGATTTGTGTTCTCCCTTCTCTGGAGCGTTGCTCACCGTGATGGCGTGTCCAGGACTCAACACGGCGGCGAGTCCTGGACACACCGCGGCGGCGAGTCCTGGACACACCACGGCGGCGAGTACTGGACACACCACGGCGGCGAGTACTGGACACACCACGGCGGCGAGTCCTGGACACACCACGGCGGCGAGTCCTGGACACACCACGGCGGCGAGTCCTGGACACACCACGGCGGCGAGTACTGGACACACCACGGCGGCGAGTCCTGGACACACCACGGCGGCGAGTCCTGGACACACCGCGGCGGCGAGTCCTGGACACACCGCGGCGGCGAGTCCTGGACACACCGCGGCGGCGAGTCCTGGACACACCATGGTGGCGAGTCCTGGACACACCGCGGCGGCGAGTCCTGGACACACCGCGGCGGCGAGTCCTGGACACACCGCGGCGGCGAGTCCTGGACACACCGCGGCGGCGAGTCCTGGACACACCACGGCGGCGAGTCCTGGACACACCACGGTGGCGAGTCCTGGACACACCACGGTGGCGAGTCCTGGACACACCACGGCGGCGAGTACTGGACACACAATGATGAGGATGCGAAATGTATAAACGCATTGGCCGTTGAAAAAGAAGACCTGGTAGCCTGGTACTTACCAGCATAGCAGGGAAACTATCAGGAACACACGAAGAAGTAGAAGAAAAATGGGCTGAATTGACGACATGAAGCATTGGACAAAAGGTGGACTCAACGTGACTAGATCACAAGGAGACGTCCATCGGAGTCTACGACTATACAAAGTGACTAGATCACAAGGAGACGTCCATCGGAGCCTACGACTATACAAAGTGACTAGATCACAAGGAGACGTCCATCGGAGCCTACGACTATACAAAGTGACTAGATCACAAGGAGACGTCCATCGGAGCCTACGACTATACAAAGTGACTAGATCACAAGGAGACGTCCATCGGAGCCTACGACTATACAAAGTGACTAGATCACAAGGAGACGTCCATCGGAGCCTACGACTATACAAAGTGACTAGATCACAAGGAGACGTCCATCGGAGTCTACGACTATACAAAGTGACTAGATCACAAGGAGACGTCCATCGGAGCCTACGACTATACAAAGTGACTAGATCACAAGGAGACGTCCATCGGAGCCTACGACTATACAAAGTGACTAGATCACAAGGAGACGTCCATCGGAGCCTACGACTATACAAAGTGACTAGATCACAAGGAGACGTCCATCGGAGCCTACGACTATACAAAGTGACTAGATCACAAGGAGACGTCCATCGGAGCCTACGACTATACAAAGTGACTAGATCACAAGGAGACGTCCATCGGAGCCTACGACTATACAAAGTGACTAGATCACAAGGAGACGTCCATCGGAGCCTACGACTATACAAAGTGACTAGATCACAAGGAGACGTCCATCGGAGCCTACGACTATACAAAGTGAGTAGATCACAAGGAGACGTCCATCGGAGCCTACGACTATACAAAGTGAGTAGATCACAAGGAGACGTCCATCGGAGCCTACGACTATACAAAGTGACTAGATCACAAGGAGACGTCCATCGGAGCCTACGACTATACAAAGTGACTAGATCACAAGGAGACGTCCATCGGAGCCTACGACTATACAAAGTGACTAGATCACAAGGAGACGTCCATCGGAGCCTACGACTATACAAAGTGACTAGATCACAAGGAGACGTCCATCGGAGCCTACGACTATACAAAGTGACTAGATCACAAGGAGACGTCCATCGGAGTATACGACTATACAACAATAATGATAGTATTACTAATATTAATACTGTTATCGCAACGAAACTCCACAAACACTGTGTGGCAAAGGTGCAACCAATGGATCGGCTGGTTCCCTGCTGCTCTTTGTCGTCACGCAATTGTCTTCTCCGATTACTGCCACGCGACACTGCCGCTATTTCAGTTGTCGGCGTCCTTTGTACTGACGCCAGAGAGGGACGCGCGCACGTCTCGAAACAAAGTCCGTTTCAAGTTATAATGAGCATCGCGAGGGTGTCTACAGGTAACGTATGAAATAGTATATTAGAAAATCTTATCTCTTCCGCCCAGTACCGTATGACAGTAGCGTGACAATGCACGCACGTACGCACGCACGCGCGCACGCACGCACACAGACTGTGCTTCATACATAGGTTTACCGCACTACTGACGTCAACATTTAATGTTGTCAAGACTCTTGGGCCTGCGCCACCGAGACCCTATCACACCCGCCAACCGTCAGTCACGAACCCCACACCACTGTACAATGCCCATAATACTGTTTGCTAATCACTAATGTCACTATCCGTGGTAGGCCTAACTAATCAATATCGCAGTTGCGCGACAGATCGCTCCACCCCACACATACAACCCATCAAAGCAAACTCAACAAAGACATACGAAAGAACCAAGCATTTTATATTTACATGAAATGTAATCATTACGCAACAAGAAAGCAGCGAAATGTAAGAACTGGCGGAAGTTACTAAGTGGCCTCACGCACCAACTAGGGTGGGAAGACGATAAGTGAGTGAGTGAGTGGATGAGTGAGTGAGTGAGTGAGTGGATGAGTGAGTGAGTGAGTGAGTGAGTGAGTGAGTGAGTGAGTGAGTAGCAATCATTAGAGAGTTTCAGCTATACGTTTTTCCGCAACATAGTTCAATGCCTAACATATAGCCTAGCCGTATAGCCTATGACTTGAACTTAGCAGCCGTAGTACAGTTTCAGCTATAAGTGAACTTGCCCTTTGAGGGTGTGGCAGAGAGTGAGAGGTTTATCCTAAAAACTGGTGAGAGGTGCGAAGTTCGTGAGAGGTGCGAGGTTGGTGAGAGGTGCGAGGTTGGTGGGAGGTGTGAGGTTGGTGAGAGGTGCAAGTTGGTGGGAGGTGCGAGGTTGGGATTCGTGTGAGGTTTGTCCCAAAATAGGTGGGACTGAGGTTCAGACCCCTGCCACGCACCCCTCTAGTGTATTTCGCGGTCTTCACCATGTCATGCATGAGTGATTTTCCACCAGCGGGGGTGTCAGCTCGTTTATAAACGTATAAACTGTTGTCAACGTGGCGAACAGACATTGATGCCCGGACGAAGAGAGAAAACATCGAGGCCCTGGAGCACCGGCTACAGGTGGCCGTCATACACTCAACAAATCAGTTGTGCTGCCAGCCACGAGCAGCCGTTTGACGCGCCTACATCAATAGTTTGGTAATTAATGACTACTTCATAGTATCCAAAATGGCCACAACGGCTGTAACCCGATAGTAAATCATAATTATATACCGAGCTAAATAAGAAATCGCTATATCAAATTCGACTAAGTGCATACGTAATAGCCTTTGTGACTTCTGATCGTTTCGTTTCTCTTTGCCTAGTTTCCCGGATGATTAGTTGTTACAGTCACCTCGTCCTCAAAGTAAAGTAAATACAAAAATAGTACTACTAGCATGATATTATAAACTTCAATAACAGTTAAATTAAACATGCTTCATTCACTAAAACTACCGGGTAGATTGTGTCCCTACTAAATAACTGCACTTTTAATACCCTGTTTACGCGGCACACGGACCTCGATCACTTGGGCCGCATAAACGCTCCCATTGCGCCGCGTAGAAGCTCGCACTGCGTCGCGTAGAAGCTCGCATTGCGCCGCGTAGAAGCTCCCATTGCGCCGCGTAGAAGCTCGCATTGCGTCGCGTAGACGCTCCCATTGCGCCGCGTAGAAGCTCGCATTGCGCCGCGTAGACGCTCCCATTGCGCCGCGTAGAAGCTCGCATTGCGTCGCGTAGAAGCTCCCATTGCGCCGCGTAGAAGCTCGCATTGCGTCGCGTAGACGCTCCCATTGCGCCGCGTACAAGCTCCCATTGTGCCGCGTACACGCTCCCATTGTGCCGCGTACACGCTCCCATTGCGCCGCGTAGACGCTCCCATTGCGCCGCGTACACGCTCCCATTGCGCCGCGTAGACGCTCCCATTGTGCCGCGTAGACGCTCCCATTGCGCCGCGTAGAAGCTCCCATTGCGCCGCGTAGACCCTCCCATTGTGCCGCGTACACGCTCCCATTGCGCCGCGTAGACGCTCCCATTGTGCCGCGTAGACGCTCCCATTGTGCCGCGTAGACGCTCCCATTGCGATCACAATCCTACTTCGGAGGTTTACCACGATCGAGCTACTGTCGCGATCGAGATGTGCCGTGTCAAAGGTCTGGGACCACGATAGCAATTCTGAAGTCGAAATAATGTTCTATTTTGAAAAACTTGTTTGTGGCAAATTTATTTGATATATGCTTTTTCGAAATTACTTTTGCACAACTATTTTCTGGCCTTTAACAAATTTACCTGTTCTGTTTACAGTTGTCCATATAATAATTATATGTAATAGGTGTGCTGGCATTTTGGGATATAGTTTAAAATATGTTATTCGGCGGAAGTCTAATTACTTACACGTCCTAATCAGGAATGGTTAGCATTAGTTCGTTTTATATATTTTATTTCATTAATGGGATTAACTGGTGCAGCAACAAAATATGTACGTTAATAGACAATAAATAATTTACATCAGTGTTATCTGAGTGGACCTCTCTCTGAAACCTAAATTTAATATTTTATTTCCATAACAAAAGTAAAAATACATTTTTATGCAAATATTTTTTTCCGACGTATTTTTATTTTAAATATTTTTTCCGACGTATTTTTATTTTAAATATTTTTGAGTATTTTAATCGTGCCTGCGGACGCAACAACTTTTTCGGATTGAACTGTTACTCAGTCCAATATCAGGTTGCGAATTGCGATAAACGCAACGGTGCGGAACATTGCCGTATGTAATAGAAAACTTAGTTCTTGAGAATAATCTGAACAGCCTTTCGAGCACGAGATCTATATTCTAAGTTTTGCATTTGTAAAAGATGAGAAGTCAATCAAGATCAAATTGAGTGGGGTCGCAATCGCTAACAGCGTCATGTAAACGCAACTTCCAATCTTGCTATCGCGGTCGCAATCCGTCGGGATATTAAGACATTAGTAATTAGTCCCTGCGACAAGTACACTAGAGAACAGATTAAATAAGCAGCATATTTTGACATCGTTAAAACATATGTCGACATAATAAAACTGGTTATAAGTTATGTGACTGGCGAAGCCCTCGCAGTACTTCCGTTCTAACAGGGTTAATATTACAGGCAAAGCGGGTGGTTTGGAGCTTACCAGAAAGACAAATTCGATTGTTCGTAGAAAGGGTTATAGCAGGGAGAATGTAGAAAACATAAAACCGAGACAATCCGACTGTGGGTTCGTAGATGATCCGACCGTGGGTTCGTAGATGACCCGACCGTGGGTTCGTAGATGACCCGACCGTGGGGTCGTAGATGACCCGACCGTGGGGTCGTAGATGACCCGGCCGTGGGGTCGTAGATGACCCGACCGTGCGGTCGTAGATGACCCGACGGTGGGTTCGTAGATGACCCGACCGTGGGGTCGTAGATGACCCGACCGTGGGGTCGTAGATGACCCGACTGTGGGTTCGTATATGACCCGACCGTGGGTTCGTAGATGACCCCGACCGTGGGTTCGTAGATGACCCGACCGTGGGTTCGTAGATGACCCGACCGTGGGGTCGTAGACGACCCGACCGTGGGGTCGTAGATGAACCCCTGAACGTTTGGCACACGAGATATAAAGCGTCTACGAGTAGCTTAACATACATATATAATATAACATACATATATAACATGACATACATATAACATAACATACATACAAACATAACATAACATACATACAAACATAACTATAGCTTGTGTACAATGTTAGTGCTAAAGGTCGATTACAATAAGATACACACGCCTACACGTAACCACACACGCCTACACGTAACCACATACGCTTGGACGAACTGCTTAACATATAACGTTACCCGCACATGTTGACGACTTATACAATTTCAAAGGACTTATTGAAACACAATATAAATTTATAAAACATTATAACGTTTCTCTTTCTGTGAACCGGGCTACTTTGAAAAACGTCCTTCAAAGATATGCAGTGCGCAAGGTTCATACCCATCCTCTGTGTTATGGCTTTATATTTATTGTGTTAACTATAACTTGTGTTACAATGTACCAACTGCCTTACCACCAGCTTAACCTTAAGTGAGTTATGTGCGTTTAAAGTAGCCCTTTAAAAGATTTAAATTTAAGCGTAGAACCAAATAATAATTTGTTTAACATTGAAAGCTGCAAAAGCAAATATAATAATTACTAATGTTTTTCTATGGAAATCTAATGAGAACACACCACGTCATGCACTCAAACAACACATGAATAAACCAAATGAATATACATGTAATGAAATATAAGGTTCAGTGGTAGCCATCAAACCATTAATCTTATACCACAACATGCAAAAACACATTTTTATCATTTGTGTCCCCCTCTACTACTCTGGACAGTGTTCAAAGTAACCCCTTTTCCCAATAACACGTTACCTGGCGATTCGTGACATATGGAATTATAACTAAAAGGAAGTCAATTTGGTGCCACATGGCGACAGGAAAAAAATCACAGATAACACAATCGTGTTTGCATCATAACATTATTTATGCTATATGTAATTCAGCACAATGTATCACTTCAGCAGGAAAGCTAAATGATAGATAATGTCGGTTTTATTTCACTTTAAAACGAAGAAAAACATTACAAACCATTAACTTGAAACTTAATTAGCCCCATTTCACGGTATATAGTTTAGAAGTTAGTTATCGTGTATATACTTTCAGCTAGGTGTAGAAACACATGCTCTGGTATCAAAGTAATATCACAAAATTATGCTCCATTTGAGGCGGATACCAGGTTCAAAGTGTAAACATTTGCTCACGGAAGTGTTCACGAAAACGTGCTCACTCGCGAAAAGCAGAACGCCTCCTCCACTCAACATTCGTCAGAACACTTCCACTCAACGTTCGTGAGAACACTTCCACTCAACGTTCGTGAGAACACCTCCTCCACTCAACGTTCGTGAGAACACTTCCACTCAACGTTCGTGAGAACACCTCCTCCACTCAACGTTCGTGAGAACACCTCCACTCAACGTTCGTGAGAACACCTCCTCCACCCAACGTTCGTCGGAACACCTCCTCCACCCAACGTTCGTCGGAACACCTCCTCCACCCAACGTTCGTCGGAACACCTCCTCCACCCAACGTTCGTCGGAACACCTCCTCCACCCAACGTTCGTCGGAACACCTCCACCCAACGTTCGTCGGAACACCTCGTCCACCCAACATTCGTCGGAACACCTCCTCCACCCAACGTTCGTCGGAACACCTCCTCCACCCAACGTTCGTCGGAACACCTCCTCCACCCAACGTTCGTCGGAACACCTCCTCCACCCAACGTTCGTCGGAACACCTCCTCCACCCAACGTTCGTCGGAACACCTCGTCCACCCAACGTTCGTCGGAACACCTCGTCCACCTAACGTTCGTCGGAACACCTCCTCCACCCAACGTTCGTCGGAACACCTCCTCCACCCAACGTTCGTCGGAACACCTCCTCCACCCAACGTTCGTCGGAACACCTCCTCCACCCAACGTTCGTCGGAACACCTCCTCCACCCAACGTTCGTCGGAACACCTCCTCCACCCAACGTTCGTCGGAACACCTCCTCCACCCAACGTTCGTCGGAACACCTCCTCCACTCAACGTTCGTCCGTTTAGTGTTTTTTGTCGTTTCACGCCATTCTGATGTCCAGTTCTTGTTCGCGGTGTATAAACGCGCGAGAAAAACGTGAAATCACGTGAGACCAAATAAATAAACGTGCCTAGCGGTAACGCTGACGGCTATGGTTGTCAAATTAACAAAAAAGAATGACACACCTGGTGTCCTCTTGGATGTGGAGGACATCAACATATCTCGTTAACGTCAATATGCTAATTTCACACACGTCATAAGATGACCCAGTGACATCAACAGCTTTATTAGAAGCAAGTCACAATACTGTAAACAGCGTATGACGTTGACATGAACAACATACATAGAACCAGAAGCCAATGAGAGTTCTGACAATGTTTCACTAATTTTCGCATGTGTTGGTAATAAAGAAACAGTTGTATCATATCTTATTATAAACACTTTTGTGTCACATTTTAATAATTGCATTTGTCAATGCTCACCATTATTTCACTAAAGAAATTATGGTCGAAATTTTATGGGAGGAATATTAGTGAAATGGACTCTTAGTTACTACTTGAACGATATCATACACGCACGAATAAATGTTCACAAAACAATGAGATCAGTTTAATGTGTTTAACATACGATTTAAAAGTCCATCCTCAACTGATTTTGCCTATCACGAATGCGGTTCGCTGATGATATCCGCAGTCGATTTAATAAAAAAAGTGCATAATTTTTTCAAACCATAGAAAGAATTTACTTTGGTCGTTATCTTTAGTAACTTGCAGTCACTATGCAGCATAACAATGTCAGCATGCTGTAGTGGGTCACAACAATGTCAGCATGCTGTAGTGAGTCACAACAATGTCAGCATGCTGTAGTGGGTCACAACAATGTCAGCATGCTGTAGTGGGTCACAACAATGTCAGCATGCTGTAGTGGGTCACAACAATGTCAGCATGCTGTAGTGGGTCACAACAATGTCAACATGCTGTAGTGGGTCACAACAATGTCAGCATGCTGTAGTGGGTCACAACAATGTCAGCATGCTGTAGTGGGTCACAACAATGTCAGCATGCTGTAGTGGGTCACAACAATGTCAGCATGCTGTAGTGGGTCACAACAATGTCAGCATGCTGTAGTGGGTCACAACAATGTCAGCATGCTGAAGTGGGTCACAACAATGTCAGCATGCTGTAGTGGGTCACAACAATGTCACCATGCTGTAGTGGGTCACAACAATGTCAGCATGCTGTAGTGGGTCATACGCAGATTTGATGTTTCACAAAAGTAATTTGAAATGAGACCAGCTAAAAATTGAATTGAGGGCGGACCTTTAAATGACGCGTCACGGCTAGAACCGGTAAGTACGTCACGGCTAGAACCGGTAAGTACGTCACGGCTAGAACCGGTAAGTACGTCACGGCTAGAGCCGGTAAGTACGCGAACAGTGAACGTTGCCATTTCGTGGATTGAACTCGTGTGTAGGAGGAATGGCCCAGCGTTGGGTTCCGTAGAGTACTGACGAAGGGTTGCCGAAGACAATAACTGCACACGACTACAAAGGCTCTCGAGTATCACTGAAGAAATTACGAAGAGGCAACAGTTCAAATAGTTGATGTGACATGCAACAAGGTAAATATAATAGAAAAACTACCTTCCTTTAATATCTGATGTCAAAGTATCATAACTCATTTAAGAAAGATGTGTAAAGAGGTGTTACAAATACAATCTTCAACCATGTTCCCTTTCCAGCTTACACAAACAATGGTGTTTTGCGTGTCGTGAAGACTGCGATAGGGCACAACTCACGCGAACCAACCAGAGCAGCCTGTCTATAGGGCACAACTCACGCGAACCAACCAGACCAGCCTGTCTATAGGGCACAACTCACGCGAACCAACCAGACCAGCCTGTCGATAGGGCACAACTCACGCGAACCAACCAGACCAGCCTGTTGATAGGGCACAACTCACGCGAACCAACCAGACCAGCCTGTCGATAGGGCATAACTCACGCGAACCAACCAGACCAGCCTGTCTATAGGGCACAACTCACGCGAACCAACCAGACCAGCCTGTCGATAGGGCACAACTCACGCGAACCAACCAGACCAGCCTGTCGATAGGGCACAACTCACACGAACCAACAAGACCAAGCTATCGATAGGGCACAACTCACGCGAACCAACCAGACCAGCCTGTCGATAGGGCACAACTCACGCGAACCAACCAGACCAGCCTGTCTATAGGGCACAACTCACACGAACCAACTAAACCAGCCTGTCTATAGGGCACACAACTCACGCGAACCAACCAGACCAGCCTGTCGATAGGGCACAACTCACACAAACCAACCAGACCAGCCTGTCGATAGGGCACAACTCACGCGAACCAACCAGACCAGCCTGTCGATAGGGCACAACTCACGCGAACCAACCAGACCAGCCTGTCTATAGCGTAAACGGTAAGTAGCATGGCACGAACCTATCCGTTGTGACCAGACCCTCACCATGATGAAATTCGTATATAGACAGAATCTTACATAACGACCATGCAAGTCTTAAAATGTCTTACAGAACGTGTAGAACTAGAACACAAAAGCAAGCATGTTTGTTGTTGTTGTAGTGTCTTATTTATTCACACTAATATTTTAGGCAGAAGGTATCACAGACCTGTGTGTTCCCTGGAACAGCTGTCTTGCAACACGGAGGAACATGGCTAGGCAAGGAGCAGCAGTGTGGCTTGACAAGGAGAAGCAGTCTCTCAACATGAAGGAACATGGCTAGACAAGGAGCAGCAGTCTCTCAACAAGATGAACATGGCTAGACAAGGAGCAGCAGTCTCTCAACAAGGAGGAACATGGCTAGACAAGGAGCAGCAGTCTCTCAACAAGGAGGAACGTGGCTAGACAAGGAGCAGCAGTGTGGCTTGACAAGGAGAAGCAGTCTCTCAACATGAAGGAACATGGCTAGACAAGGAGAAGCAGTCTCTCAACAATATGAACATGGCTAGACAAGGAGCAGCAGTCTCTCAACAAGGAGGAACATGGCTAGACAAGGAGAAGCAGTCTCTCAACATGAAGGAACATGGCTAGACAAGGAGAAGCAGTCTCTCAACATGAAGGAACATGGCTAGACAAGGAGAAGCAGTCTCTCAACATGAAGGAACATGGCTAGACAAGGAGCAGCAGTCTCTCAACATGAAGGAACATGGCTAGACAAGGAGCAGCAGTCTCTCAACAAGGAGGAACGTGGCTAGACAAGGAGCAGCAGTGTGGCTTGACAAGGAGAAGCAGTCTCTCAACATGAAGGAACATGGCTAGACAAGGAGCAGCAGTCTCTCAACAAGATGAACATGGCTAGACAAGGAGCAGCAGTCTCTCAACAAGATGAACATGGCTAGACAAGGAGCAGCAGTCTCTCAACAAGATGAACATGGCTAGACAAGGAGCAGCAGTCTCTCAACAAGGAGGAACATGGCTAGACAAGGAGCAGCAGTCTCTCAACAAGGAGGAACGTGGCTAGACAAGGAGCAGCAGTGTGGCTTGACAAGGAGAAGCAGTCTCTCAACATGAAGGAACATGGCTAGACAAGGAGCAGCAGTCTCTCAACAAGATGAACATGGCTAGACAAGGAGAAGCAGTTTCTCAACAAGGAGGAACATGGCTAGACAAGGAGCAGCAGTCTCTCAACAAGGAGGAACGTTGCTAGACAAGGAGCAGCAGTGTGGCTTGACAAGGAGAAGCAGTCTCTCAACATGAAGGAACATGGCTAGACAAGGAGCAGCAGTCTCTCAACAAGATGAACATGGCTAGACAAGGAGCAGCAGTCTCTCAACAAGGAGGAACATGGCTAGACAAGGAGCAGCAGTCTCTCAACAAGGAGGAACGTGGCTAGACAAGGAGCAGCAGTGTGGCTTGACAAGGAGAAGCAGTCTCTCAACATGAAGGAACATGGCTAGACAAGGAGCAGCAGTCTCTCAACAAGATGAACATGGCTAGACAAGGAGCAGCAGTCTCTCAACAAGGAGGAACATGGCTAGACAAGGAGCAGCAGTCTCTCAACAAGGAGGAACATGGCTAGACAAGGAGCAGCAGTCTCTCAACAAGATGAACATGGCTAGACAAGGAGCAGCAGTCTCTCAACAAGGAGGAACATGGCTAGACAAGGAGCAGCAGTCTCTCAACAAGGAGGAACATGGCTAAACAAGCTTTCACGGACATACTCAAAAGCTGCATTGCTCATCGACCACCAATAGCACTGTATTTGCTGCAAGCAACAACAAAACAGAGTGCGCTCATTGTATGTCAGACTCTGGCAGTTCTCGCTGGCTTCTGTCAGTCTTGAACGAGGGCAACCAGGGTAAAGTTGAGGTTGCTGGGATCACGAGCCATGAACTTCTTGACCACGGCTGCGGCATCCTGCATCAGACAAACTTAGGTGACACGACACTGACAGGCCACTCCATCACTAAAGGTGCAATTGAAATCATGATGGATTACGGTTAATAGCAAGATATCATTAAATAAATCAATAATATATCAGCATGGAGTTAGACATCAATAGTTGTGCTGTTAGAGGTGGATATGATTGGACTAGATCCTAACGAGCAACAAGTTGTTCTCTAAGTTATGGTTAGAAATATTGGATTAATATTACATTTTCCAATAGCACATGTTTATAGTAATCATAACGATCCACTGCATAATAGTGACATACAGGCTAAAAGCTAAAACCATGGTGCCAAGTCTGTTCATCATCGAAGCGTAACAGTTACTTTTTACAGCATTTATAATAGTTATCTAACTATCTTTGATTCCATACTGCAATGCCCAATCACCTTAGATAGATAAATCATTCAAAGTTCAGCACAAGCACTATCTGAACCCCCCCCGCACACACGCACGTATGCACACACGCACGTATGCACACACGCACGTATGCACACACGCACGCATGCACCAATAATGACAAATGGTGTCCCTATAACATGCATAATTACAGCACCACAGCAGCCGTAGTCTCTAACATTTTAATTGGAATTATAAGACGATTTCATCCAATATATCTTTTAACATAAAATAAAAGATTTCAACATTTGTAAGTTACGGGGACACCAAAAACGTCTCCTGTGACCCGATGCACCAACTGAGGAACAAAGAGGCTAAGTGAAATAGTAAATACACACATACATACAGATTTTTTTGCCATTATCAGACCTGGGGCCGAGTACATTTCCATGAGTAAAGTACGAGTACGAGTACATTGGTGATGGCCGAGTACGAGTACATTGGTGATGGCCGAGTACGAGTACATTGGTGGTGGCCGAGTACGAGTACATTGGTGGTGGCAGTCTGAGTACATTGGTGGTGGCCAGTCTGAGTACATTGGTGGTGGCAGTGCACGAGTACATTGGTGGTGGCCGAGTCACGGGTACATTGGTGGTGGCAGTGCGGGTACATTGGTGGTGGCAGTGCACGGGTACATTGGTGGTGGCGAGTCGGGTACATTGGTGGTGGCAGTCACGGTACATTGGTGGTGGCAGTACGGGTACATTGGTGGTGGCAGATCACAGTACATTGGTGATGGCTTAGTCGAGTACATTGGTGATGGCCGAGTACGAGTACATTGGTGATGGCGAGTCACGAGTACATTGGTGATGGCGATCACGAGTACATTGGTGATGGCAGTCGAGTACATTGGTGATGGCGAGTGCACGAGTACATTGGTGATGGCAGTACGAGTACATTGGTGATGGCAGTCGAGTACATTGGTGATGGCCGTCACGAGTACATTGGTGATGGCGAGTGCGAGTACATTGGTGATGGCGAGTGCGAGTACATTGGTGATGGCAGTGCGAGTACATTGGTGATGGCGAGTGCAGTACATTGGTGATGGCGAAGTCTGAGTACATTGGTGATGGCGAGTACGAGTACATTGGTGATGGCAGTGCAGTACATTGGTGATGGCGAGTGCGAGTACATTGGTGATGGCCGAGTACGAGTACATTGGTGATGGCGAGTCTGAGTACATTGGTGATGGCGGTCGAGTACATTGGTGATGGCAGTGCGAGTACATTGGTGATGGCAGTCAGTACATTGGTGATGGCGGTCTGAGTACATTGGTGATGGCGAGTGCGAGTACATTGGTGATGGCCGAGTCGGTACATTGGTGATGGCAGTCACGGGTACATTGGTGATGGCGAGTCTGGGTACATTGGTGATGGCGAGTGCGGGTACATTGGTGATGGCGAGTACGGGTACATTGGTGATGGCGAGTACGGGTACACTGGTGATGGCGAGCAGGTACACTGGTGATGGCGAGTACGGGTACACTGGTGATGGCCGAGTACGAGTACACTGGTGATGGCCGAGTACGAGTACACTGGTGATGGCCGAGTACGAGTACATTGGTGATGGCCGAGTACGAGTACATTGGTGATGGCCGAGTACGAGTACATTGGTGATGGCCGAGTACGAGTACATTGGTGATGGCCGAGTACGAGTACATTGGTGATGGCCGAGTACGAGTACATTGGTGATGGCTGAGTACGAGTACATTGGTGATGGCTGAGTACGAGTACATTGGTGATGGCTGGGACGAGTACATTGGTGATGGCTGGGACGAGTACATTGGTGATGGCTGGGACGAGTACATTGGTGATGGCTGGGACGAGTACATTGGTGATGGCTGGGACGAGTACATTGGTGATGGCTGGTACGAGTACATTGGTGATGGCTGGTACGAGTACATTGGTGATGGCTGGTACGAGTACATTGGTGATGGCTGGTACGAGTACACTGGTGATGGCTGGTACGAGTACATTGGTGATGGCTGGTACGAGTACATTGGTGATGGCTGGTATGAGTACATTGGTGATGGCTGGTATGAGTACATTGGTGATGGCTGGTATGAGTACATTGGTGATGGCTGGTATGAGTACATTGGTGATGGCTGGTATGAGTACATTGGTGATGGCTGGTACGAGTACATTGGTGATGGCTGGTATGAGTACATTGGTGATGGCTGGTATGAGTACATTGGTAATGGCTGGGTATGAGTACTTTGGTGATGGCTGGGTATGAGTACATTGGTGATGGCTGGTATGAGTACACTGGTGATGGCTGGTATGAGTACATTGGTGATGGCTGGTATGAGTACATTGGTGATGGCTGGTATGAGTACATTGGTGATGGCTGGTATGAGTACATTGGTGATGGCTGGGTATGAGTACATTGGTGATGGCTGGTATGAGTACATTGGTGATGGCTGGGTATGAGTACATTGGTGATGGCTGGTATGAGTACATTGGTGATGGCTGGTATGAGTACATTGGTGATGGCTGGGTATGAGTACATTGGTGATGGCTGGTATGAGTACATTGGTGATGGCTGGTATGAGTACATTGGTGATGGCTGGGTATGAGTACATTGGTGATGGCTGGTATGAGTACATTGGTGATGGCTGGGTATGAGTACATTGGTGATGGCTGGGTATGAGTACATTGGTGATGGCTGGTATGAGTACATTGGTGATGGCTGGGTATGAGTACATTGGTGATGGCTGGTATGAGTACATTGGTGATGGCTGGTATGAGTACATTGGTGATGGCTGGGTATGAGTACATTGGTGATGGCTGGTATGAGTACAATGGTGATGGCTGGTATGAGTACATTGGTGATGGCTGGTATGAGTACATTGGTGATGGCTGGTATGAGTACATTTCCATGAGTATGAGTACATCTTGTATGATATTATAGTAATAGCATATTTTAAAAATAAACATTGTGATTGAATTTATATAATTCAGGAAGAGTGTTTCATGCAACGACAGTTAACCAGACTTTTTTATGAGGAAAACTGTAAAAATCCTATTGATGTTTGGGACCAAACTGGGGGTTGCATTCCATTCAAAGGTGCGATTCGCATTCAGATGCAAATGATTTAACAAGATTTAACAAGATTGCCATCCCAAACAGCAAGTTCCAGATGGCAAGTGGACAAGGTAGCCATTGGCTTATCGAGAGTCCAAAAATTTTCTCATCTATGTGTAGCCTTTATCAAATATATGTCAATTCTATTTTTAAATATATTCACACTACTAGCATTAACACAATCATTTGGCAGTTTGTTCCATTCATTTATCACCCTCTGTGAGAAAGAGTACTTTCTCATGTCCAACCTACACTGTTCCTTAACTAATGCTGTTTTGTGTCCTCTGGTTCTACTGCCTTATTTAAGTTTGAAGAACATATTCCTATCAACATCCTCATAACCGTTCACTACTTTAAACACTTCTATTTGGTCTCCTCTTAGTCTCCTGGTCTCTAGTGTTGTCAAACCACATTGTAATAAGCGACTTTCGTAACTAAGGTCTCTTAATTCTGGAATCATTTTAGTTGCTCTTCGTTGTATTCTTTCTAGCTTATCTATGTCTTTTTTACGATATGGCCTCCATGCTTGAATACAATATTCCAAATGTGGTAAAAATATTGCTTTGTACAGAGGTACAATTAGCTGTTTCTCCTTATAGTGATAGTTCTCCTAATTAGCTCTAGAATTTGATTTCCTTTCGAAGCAGCAATCCCACATTGCTCTGAAACTTTCATGTCAGCACTAAATGTTACTCCTAAGGCGTTTTCTTGTGTGGCTCTACCTAGTACAGCATCCCCCATTTTATATTCTTAGTCCATGTTTCCATGTCCTATGTGTACACATTTACACTTCCCCCCAAAATTTAATAACATTTGCCATTTTTCTTACCATTTAACTAATTTATCTAGATCATCCTGTAAACTGTTTATCTGTATCATTAGTAACCTTTCTGAATACTTTTGTGTCATCTGCAAATTTGAGTACCTTGCTAGATATGTCATCTTCCAAATCATTTATATATTTTAAAAACAGTATAGGGCCTCTGTTTTCTGTGTGTAAGCCACTTTTCTATCCAGTTGATTACATCATTACCTATGCCATGGGCTTTTAGTTTAAGTAACAATCTTTGATGTGGTACTTTATTGAAAGCTTTCTGAAAATCTAAGTAGATAACATCCACTGGTGACCCGTCATCTACCCACTTTGTAATTTCTTCAAAGAAACATAAGATATTGGTTAGACATGACCTTGCTTTTAGGAACCCATGTTGAGATGTATTTATTAATTTATGTTTCACAAGTAATTCCACCATGTGGTCTCTAATGTTTTGAGTAATTTACATACAACTGATGTTAAACTCACTGGTCTGTAATTATCTGGCTTGTTCCTCGTTCAAGGTATGTATTCAAATATGGGTTAAAATGTATTTAAATTGAAAATACTTTTCAAAGTACATTTTATAGCACAACATAACAAGAGAAAAGAAATCTAACCATTAAATATATATGATATATGAATCAATGAACACTGTTAGGCATGTTGTGGCTGGCAGTGACCACAAGTCCACAACTAATGTTTATGAATCAATGAACACTGTTAGGCATGTTGTGGCTGGCAGTGACCAAAGTCCACAATTAATGTTTACTGAGAGGGTGGATTAGCACCTGCCAATGTCCAGGGCTCAATATGTTCTTTAACTACACTACAAAAAGAATCAAAAGATTCTGCCTCTTGAAGCGAAGGCTTTGTGGCTTCAGTGCATTCAATGTGCAGAAAAGTGATCTACAGTGTGAATTTGTGAAAACTCATCAATACCAAGTAAAAATTAAACCACGTCTACTAAATGTAACAATAATAATTATTACAAATCAGGGGATATTATGTTGCAATTAATATCATGGTTATTGCAAAAGAATCGACATGATAAAAGTGTTTTTAATGATCCTGTATTAGAAAACATGTATAACTCAGCTGAGATGCATGCAAGAACACAAAATATTTTTTATTTAATTCATATGCAGGTAATACAATTTGCTACCATACTTTTTGAAATTATTGTTGTAGTTGTTAATGATTTGATAAAATAAGAAATAAAATAATTTTCACAATATCATATTGAAAAAGTACTTAGATGTACTCCGAGTCCGAGCACATTGGTATGAGTACGAGTACTTGACCATAATTTTTTAACGAGTACGAATATTTCGAAAATGTACTCGAATACATGAGTACCGAGTACTTCGGCCCCAGGTCTGTCCATAATATATATAATCTTCGTTATAAACAGATTTACTTCCAAAGCAATTTTTCTACATCCATGATTAATCCCAGCAGAAAAAGGTATTTCCTGCCAAATGTATTTATTTGTTTGCTACATTTGGGATACGTACCTCAAGAAGGGTGTCTTCAGAGCTGTTGCCGTGGCAGATTGGGTTGTTTCGTCTTCCATCTGATCAACAGATCACAAGGGGTGAATTAAAAAGTACGTAACAGTTCTTAATTTATACAACAATACCTGGTCCTAACCAGCTTTGAAGGATAGCAAAATGGTCCGAAACATTGACCCTAAACTATTAATAGTACTAGCAAAAATGCCCACCCTCCGGACATCAGTTCGTAAGTGTTTACCAAAATGATGAGTGCAAATTTCAGGATACACAACATTACAACGGAAATGTCCATCTATGCCTTGGTGCTTGGTGCTTGGTGCTTGGTGCTTGGTGCTTGGTGCTGCCAGTCAATATCTTCATCTTAACAATGTCTTGTTATGTCACTTTGGACAGACGCATTATGCTATCAACAATTGTAAGTAGTTGTTGACGTAGCGTTGTGAACAATTGTAAGTAGTTGTTGACGTAGCGTTGTGAACAATTGCTGGCAATAACAATAAAGTAGTTGTTGACGTAGCGTTGTGAACAATTGCTGGCAATAACAATAAAGCCAAAGGGCAATTTGACTGTTCGTAGAAAGGGTAATAGCTGGGTGAATTAAAAAAAAGAGCCGACTGTGGGGGTCGTAGATGAACCCTTGAAAGTTTGGCGTCCTAGAAGCAAAGCGCCTAGGGGTAACATAACAAACATACATGCATGCATGTATGTTTTTGTTATGTTATGCATGCATGCATGCATACATATATACATACATACATATTTAGAAACTCACAGTGGATTATAATAAGATTACTAGTTTGTCACATAAACGACTTATTTTGTTTAACTGAAGAGATAGGATAACTACTGGAATTTAAAATACACTAAAAGGAAGAAAGAGAGTTTCCACATTTCAATAAAAAAGGTGCACATTTCCATAAAAGGGCATCTTACTGCTGGGGCAATGACACAAATGGGAAATTCAGTGGTCAGACATTCTCAAGGCTTGGCTTCAAATAGGTACTTCTTTAAAATAAAGTAGTTTGTGACTCTGTTTGTATGTAAGTCTGTTTGTATGTGTATCTGTATGTTCCCTCGTATCTCCGTCAGTTTCGCATGCATGGGTCTGAAATTTTGTATGTGTGCCCGGGTGGTGGCGGTTCGTACATAAAAAATTTGAAATTCCCCTGGTGGGTGAGGTATTATGGTGAAGAAACCACCGAACGCTTCGTGAAACTGGCAGTTGTACATGATTTTTGGAGAGTGTAGTTGTCATTGGCATTGACCTACCAAAACTTGACTGGGTGTGAGGAGTCACGACCCCATTGCAGTGGTTGTCTTTACAACTCTTGCTGTGGTTGTCTTTACAACTCTTGCAGTGGTTGTCTTTACAACTCTTGCAGTGGTTGTCTTTACAACTCTTGCAGTGGTTGTCTTTACAACTCTTGCAGTGGTTGTCTTTACAACTCTTGCAGTGGTTGTCTTTACAACTCTTGCAGTGGTTGTCTTTACAACTCTTGCAGTGGTTGTCTTTACAACTCTTGCAATGGTTGTCTTTACAACTTAGCTAGTCCAATTATACAATAGAACCCAATTTTTTATAAAAGGGTAGTTTACTGACAGTGCCAAAATCCAAAAGGATATTTTCAATTACCAAAAGGGCATCATTTTCCACAGAAGGTAATAATTTACTTATTACCTATGTTACCCTGGGGTTGTGTAGGAAGGCTCCATTTATTTATGGCTCATTCTTTGAAAACCTGCTCAGCACAAACAGTTGCACAATCAATGCACCATCAATGCACCATCAATGCACCATCAATGCACCATCAATGCACCATCAAGGTGTCAATCTTCTAATACCCACACTGTCTCATGTTGTCCAATCAATAATTACATTCCACATGGTAATGCCACCAACATCGTTGTTTTGTGCTTGTTAATCAATTAATTAATTATTGGATATTAGTCTTATTGATACTGCGGTCAGAACAGCACAATGCAGCCATGAGTGGCGATCCAGGGAGCCTTCCAAGAGGCGATGGCACCACATGATGTGTCTAACCCCCAGGACTGTTGTTGACTGACTGAGACATGTTTGTCAACACAGGCAGGATTTGGCAAAGGAGGATTGTGCTGAGCTGCATTAACACAGGGAACAACATGCAACCAAGATGGTACTGCCTAGTGAACACAGTGACTAGAGCTGATTGTGGGAATCCAGGACAAAACCCCACTCAGACATAACTCCACTGGACATAACCCCACTGGACGAAACCCCACTCGGACATAACCCCACTCATACAAAACCCCACTAAGACAAAACCCCACTTTTATTTTTTTAGAAGTAATGAAAATGAAAAAAATTAGGTAAAAATAAATAATATTTTGAAATGAAGTAACTATATTTCTGCTTGCACTTCAAAAGGAATTGTTTTCAAATGTAAATTTGGTCCTATTAGATGTTTAATATAGCCATAAATTAAGTGGATGTTTCTCTGTTGTACTTGGTGATGTACGTAATGGGATCATCCCTGACAGCAGTTAAGGGAAGTCAGTAGAATTGGCTTCTTCTAACTGCTACATCAGAGCTAAATGGTTCAAGGGGGATAATTTAGGACATCAATTTAAGGGAAGCCAGTAAAATTGGCTTTTCTTAGTTGCTAGTTACATTACAGTTGACCGGTATTAAAGGGAATAAAAGGACACCAGTAAACATGAACCTTCATTATTCTACAACATGGAGATCATCATCAACAACAAAAGTGGTCTAAAGCTGATGCACGGAGGCTACATATACACCCAAAAATATATCAAAAAGACTGTCCGATGGGAGTGCTCCAACCGCACAGCGTTCAGTTGTAAGGGAGGTGTGACTACCAATGCTGAGGTAAATATCTTGTGTAAATTACCAGAGATGAGAAATTATAGATATATAGCTGATTTCAGATATTTTTGTTTAGAATGTCAAATTAAAAAAACACTGATACAAATTATAATGAAGGCCTGTTGCATGGTATTGTGTAAAAGTGTCCTTGGTTAGAAAATGTATTATAATTTTTGTATCATAACAGTATACAAAATTTAACATTTGCCACCTGATGTACAATTATTTTCTGATTGTGGTTGGATCGAATTACCGGTTGGATCAACTAACAGTGCACATAAATACCATCAATTTAGATTAATATTGTTCTAATTTGATGAATAATTTAAATTGTTTCATTATGAATGCACTTAAAATACGCTTTGATTGGAACAACCAGTTCTTAGTCACCTGGTTAATAGCTTGTGAATATGTGCCTGATAAAATGTAATAATTAACACGTTTCATCCTATTTGCTTAGAACTATTTCATTACCTATATGTTAATGAATTACTGTTGCATTTTCAAGGTCAGTGTTGATAATAAAGTTTCAGAAAATATTAATTTCCATGTATTCAAAATTACCTTCTCAAAGGACAGTACTGTCCATCATATGATTTTCAAAGAGCAGATTGTCAACAAAAACCATAATATTATATGATTAATTATACCACTATCACACTTTTGCCATATGAAGCTTCTTTGTTGTGGATAATTTTCCAGAGACTTTCATTTTTTGATCCAGTTGTCCAAAATTTTTATACAATACAATGCTACAAACATGAATGAAAATTTGAAAAATTATTACTACCTTTTCATATTACAACTAATATTATATTTTTCTTTGTACCTTTGCAGATGACAACTGTCACCAGCATGACACCGCACAGCCATGATCCACAGGAACAGTTTGTAGCTGTTGCTAAGTTACGTGCCTCACTCAAGGAGCGTGCAGCTGGATCACGTGGTACACTAACACAGCTCATGTCAGACCACACCACAGATGTGCCTGTAGATGTACGTGCTGCACTCGGCAATCCAGACACAGTCAAGCGCTCTCTCAGGCGGGAACGTGCCAAGCACATGCCCAAGAACCCAGCGTCGCTCAGTGAACTCATGCTAGATGGGGAGTGGACCACCACTGTTGATGGAGACCCCTTCGTCATCTATGACAACGGTGTTGATTCTTCTGCCAGGATGTTAGTTTTTGGGACTGACCTTGGACTTCGCCACCTCGCTAGTTCTGACTCCTGGTTTATGGATGGCACCTTCGATGTTGCACCACTCCTATTCACTCACTTATACGTGATCCGTGTACCACTTGGAGAATCAGCTGTGACATGTGTCTACGCCTTCCTACCCAACAAGCACCAGGAAACCTATGAGGAACTTTGCACTGAGCTTGGCTTCAATGTTGACCCCACCACTGTGACCATGGATTTTGAGCAGGCAGTGATCAACGCCATGCAATCATCATTTGGACCTCATGTCAACATCCATGGATGTTTTTATCATCTTGCCCAGTCCACATAGAGGAAGATTCAGCGTTATCGCGAGGAAGACGACGTTAAGCTCTTCTGTGGGATGATGGATGGTCTGGCTTTCCTGCCTGAAGATGATGTACCTGATGGCATGGCCTACCTGTGTGATAACATTCCTGAGGGACTAGAACCCCTTCTGCAGTACTTTGATCAAATCTATGTGTCCGGTACCTACCGTCAGATGCAGCTACCCCAACATCCAGATGGCACTATGCCTCCTCTTTGCATGCGTCGCAAGCCACCTAAGTATCCACCATCCATATGGAATGTGCACAACATCACCCTTCACAGCAGTTCCAGAACCAACAATATGTGTGAGGGTTGGAACAATGCCTTCTCCAACTTGGTAGGACATGCTTATCCAACTATCTGGAGGGCCATCGCCACTATCCGGAAGGACCAGGCACAGGTTGCCACTGCACTGCTACGTGACCAGCATGGTGAACCACCAGTCAAGCGAACGCGGCGCCACACAGTTCAGTTCCAGACGAAGCTTCACAATCTGTGTACTGCCCGTCGTGATGGCACCAAGTCAATTCCCGATACACTGAGGGGCATTGGACACTGTGTGAGATGGAAGTAGTTTAATGTAGTTTTCATGATAACAATATGTGAGGTAGTAGTTTAATGTAGTTTTCATAATTGCATATTTTTAAAATGTTGTATGGTGATACATTGACATTAATAAAACAGAAAATAACAAATATTGTTGTCTTTGAATCTATATGCAGTAGGCCAAAAGGGGTTTTGTCTGAGTGGGGTCCGAGTGGGGTTTGGTCCGAGTGGGGTTATGTCCAGTGGGGTTATGTCTGAGTGGGGTTTTGTCCGTTTACCGATTGTGGAAGCCCAACACTGGGGCCCAGAACTGAACTCTACTCCAGACCCTGAATTTGAACCTAGGAGGGCTTCAGAAATGGAGTCAGCTAAAGATATTAATTCACAAGCTGCTCCACCAACTTGACGACAGGTGTTAGCCAAATCCAGGATCTCATTCAAAGTAGCCTTTCAGGCTGTTGCCCCCCTCCCCCCTTGGGAATTCACTAAAACTTGCCCTTGACTGAGACAGTGGGACAAGGGAAACAAGTCTTGATTTTCGGCCTACGCACCTATAAGACTTACTAAAACATAACCAGTTATTACTACAATTCAGAACATCACCAGTACAGCTTGGTCAACATGATTTTTGGCTAAAAATATATGCTAATCCACTAGTCTGGACTAGTATATTTGGACGAGTATATTTTGTGAAGAGAAAAACGTGACTAGTGCAAATAATCAATGTCAGTAGCTCTACCTGGAAGACATATTTCAGAAAGCAGAGAGGACGAAGTGTTCGTCTCTCGGGCTGTGAGGTGAAAGAAGTATCTAAACAGATGAATTATGGCCATCCAGCGAGAGGGGCATAGGGAAGTCTCCAGGGGAGGCTAAGCAGATTCCCCAATGCCAGATGAATTATGGCCATCCAGCATGTGGGGCAGAGGGAAGTATCTAGGGAAGGCTAAGCAGATTCCCCACTGCCAGATGCCGCCCAAGCAGACCATTGTCAGCTCAGCGAAAGCCAGTATGTGGACTAGTGCGAAACAGTTAATTTCTAACCCTGAGGAGACAACTGTTAATGTTGAGCCCTGCTGCAGTAGTGTGACACAACATTAGTGTGGTGACTGGTGTCACAGTGTGACACAACATTAGTGTGGTGACTGGTGTCATAGTGTGACACAACATTAGCGTGGTGACTGGTGTCATAGTGTGACACCCCATTAGTGTGGTGACTGGTGTCGCAGTATGACACAACATTAGTGTGGTGACTGGTGTCATAGTGTGACACAACATTAGTGTGGTGACTGGTATAATAGTGTGACACCCCATTAGTGTGGTGACTGGTGTCACAGTATGACACAACATCAGTGTGGTGACTGGTGTCATAGTGTGACACAACATTAGTGTGGTGACTGGTATCATAGTGTGACACAACATTAGTGTGGTGACTGGTGTTATAGTGTGACACAACATTAGTGTGGTGTCTGGTGTCATAGTGTGACACAACATTAGTGTGGTGACTGGTGTCATAGTGTGACACAACATTAGTGTGGTGACTGGTGTCATAGTGTGACACAACATTAGTGTGGTGACTGGTGTCATAGTGTGACACAACATTAGTGTGGTGACTGGTGTCACAGTATGACACAACATTAGTGTGGTGACTGGTGTCACAGTGTGACACAACATTAGTGTGGTGATTGGTGTCACAGTGTGACACAACATTAGTGTGGTGACTGGTGTCACAGTGTGACACAACGTTAGTGTGGTGACTGGTGTCATAGTATGACACAACATTAGTGTGGTGACTGGTGTCATAGTGTGACACAACATTAGTGTGGTGATTGGTGTCATAGTGTGACATGACATTAGTGTGGTGACTGGTGTCTCAAGTTACACGTTCCTTGTGGATCAATTCTAACTGCCAGAAACTACTGTAAAATGTCTTTCTCTCAAATAATTAATTAATTATCTTCAACAAAGACAATTATTTGCCTAGAAATGTCCCTGACACTGCACTTCTTGGAAACCGTCAACTAAACAACAGCTGGAGACATTGATGTGTCCTTCGTGTTATAATTAATTTGTTAATCATATCTGATTAAGTATTATTGTGCACACGATTTCAAGTACAAATAAAACTGTGTTAAAATGAATTGGATTTGAATTTTTCCTTAGCCTAGGATTTTAAAAGTTGATTTTTGTTAGGCGGAATTGGAAATGATTTTTTTGGAATTGACTGGAATTGACAAAACAGAACTGACCCCATGTCTGCCAACTGGACAGTGGATTCACGCTATTGATGGACAAACTGGACATAAGCACGTGAACATAGCAGTCCTATGTGCTGTAAAGTGCATAGCAATGGAAGGAAAAGATTAACAGAAAGCTACAGACACATGCAACATTACAAACATGGCAATGGAAGGAAAAGATTAACAGCAAGCTACAGACACATGCAACATTACAAACATGGCAATGGAAGGAAAAGATTAACAGCAAGCTACAGACACATGCAACATTACAAACATGGCAATGGAAGGAAAAGATTAACAGCAAGCTACAGACACATGCAACATTACAAACATGGCAATGGAAGGAAAAGATTAACAGCAAGCTACAGACACATGCAACATTACAAACATGGCAATGGAAGGAAAAGATTAACAGAAAGCTACAGACACATGCAACATTACAAACATGGCAATGGAAGGAAAAGATTAACAGCAAGCTACAGACACATGCAACATTACAAACATGGCAATGGAAGGAAAAGATTAACAGCAAGCTACAGACACATGCAACATTACAAACATGGCAATGGAAGGAAAAGATTAACAGCAAGCTACAGACACATGCAACATTACAAACATGGCAATGGAAGGAAAAGATTAACAGAAAGCTACAGACACATGCAACATTACAAACATGGCAATGGAAGGAAAAGATTAACAGCAAGCTACAGACACATGCAACATTACAAACATGGCAATGGAAGGAAAAGATTAACAGAAAGCTACAGACACATGCAACATTACAAACATGGCAATGGAAGGAAAAGATTAACAGCAAGCTACAGACACATGCAACATTACAAACATGGCAATGGAAGGAAAAGATTAACAGAAAGCTACAGACACATGCAACATTACAAACATGGCAACGGAAGGAAAAGATTAACAGAAAGCTACAGACACATGCAACATTACAAACATGGCAACGGAAGGAAAAGATTAACAGAAAGCTACAGACACATGCAACATTACAAACATGGCAACGGAAGGAAAAGATTAACAGCAAGCTACAGACACATGCAACATTACAAACATGGCAACGGAAGGAAAAGATTAACAGCAAGCTACAGACACATGCAACATTACAAACATGGCAACGGAAGGAAAAGATTAACAGCAAGCTACAGACACATGCAACATTACAAACATGGCAACGGAAGGAAAAGATTAACAGCAAGCTACAGACACATGCAACATTACAAACATGGCAATGGAAGGAAAAGATTAACAGAAAGCTACAGACACATGCAACATTACAAACATGGCAATGGAAGGAAAAGATTAACAGAAAGCTACAGACACATGCAACATTACAAACATGGCAATGGAAGGAAAAGATTAACAGAAAGCTACAGACACATGCAACATTACAAACATGGCAATGGAAGGAAAAGATTAACAGAAAGCTACAGACACATGCAACATTACAAAACATGGGTGGTAGTAATACTACAGTGCACTGGCAGATGAACCTGTTGAAACGTTGTCAGTGTGTCCCATGGTGGCGAGGAACCAGTTGTGAACAATATTGAAGAGTTGACAACCCAAAACAAAGCCATATTTAAATAACTACTGTATTTAGAAGCTGACATTCTAATGTTCCCTCCCAACAGCATTAAATTCCACCAGATATGAGAATTATCATTAACTAAGAAGTACAACCTACAACATCATCACACGTTGCCTTTCGTACACGATGACTGCACCATGTTGTAAACAACTAGTTCCATCATAATTGGACCAATCAGACACGTCCGATTTTTATTGAAATTATAAATGTACTATGGGACATAACATCATGTGTCAGGATGTTTAAGTAAACTTCACACAGAAAATAGCAGTTGGCCATTTTTTTTATGCATACAAAGAACACATCTGATAAGTGGAGCCCTCTATTGGCTACTTTTTCTGCACGGTTCCTCATTAGCACAGGGCAGCTGCCACTAGCCACTGGCTACCACCCACTAGCCACCAGCCACCATCCATTAGCCAGCAGCCACCTGCCACTAGCCATTAGCCATAAGCCACTAGCAGACAATAGGATTAGGTACTGCCAAACCTTTTGAATCATGGTATATCACAACACAGAGGACTGTATCGCGACACATATCATGGTATATCACAACAAATAGGACTGTATCACGACACATATCATGGTATATCACAAAACAGAGGACTGTATCGCGACACATATCATGGTATATCACAACACAGAGGACTGTATCAAGACACATATCATGGTATATCACAACACAGAGGACTGTATCGCGACACATATCATGGTATATCACAACACAGAGGACTGTATCGCAACACATATCATGGTATATCACAACACAGAGGACTGTATCGCGACACATATCGCAACATATTGTGGTTGTTTTGGTTAAGATATAAGATGGCTTAACCTGTTGTGTAATATTATATATCAACATGCCTGACTGGTGATTTTAAACATAGCTAACCAGAGTTATATATATGGAAAACACAAAGACTATTTAATTATACGCAATGAATAATTAAACACACAAACACATCATGTCCAGTATACATGAATTTAAACTCGGAGTATAAATTACTCAAACCTGAACTATGAACAATTAATAAAAAAATAGTGACTGGATCTGGTTCAGACAAAACTCATAATTATTCACTAAGCTCACTTTTGACAAGTTGGAAATGCAAAAAATAAATATATAGTATGTACCGGTATGTCACATGGGATACTGCACAGACAAGAATATCACATGACACCACTTAACATCCTTACAAAAGATCAGAGACATGATATGGACAACTACCCTGGCTGTGAATGCTTAAAATCCTTACAAAAGATCACAGAGACATGATATGGGCGACTACCCTGGCTGTGATTACTTAACATCCTTACAAAAGATCACAGAAACATGATATGGGCGACTACCCTGGCTGTGATTGCTTAACATCCTTACAATAGATCACAGAGACATGATATGGACAACTACCCTGGCTGTGATTACTTAACATCCTTACAAAAGATCACAGAGACATGATATGGGCGACTACCCTGGCTGTGATTGCTTAACATCCTTACAAAAGATCACAGAGACATGATATGGGCTACTACCCTGGCTGTGATTACTTAACATCCTTACAAAAGATCACAGAGACATGATATGGGCGACTACCCTGGCTGTGATTACTTAACATCCTTACAAAAGATCACAGAGACATGATATGGGCGACTACCCTGGCTGTGATTACTTAACATCCTTACAAAAGATCACAGAGACATGATATGGGCGACTACCCTGGCTGTGATTACTGGCATGAACTCCACTCTTACATCAGACTTCAAAACAGTCAAAACAGTAGTTTATACACTATCTACGTGGTACTTACCCATTTCATACACTTTGCCATCACGTTGGATGAAAGCCACAAAGTGCAGGTCTATCTTCTTGTCGCGCGCCGGAGCCTAAAACACACCAAACACATTAACATTATTCTAAAGTTATTAAGTGCTTAATAGAATCAGGACCAACCTGAGCAGTGTAGCACAGTGGTCATGTGGCAGAGCGTCAGATTTTCAGTCGAGGGGTCCGGGGTTCAAATCTACCAGCTGCCACTTTGAAACTTGGGCAACTTCGTTCACCCCACTTTGCCTGTCTTTCGAAGAGACACTACAAGCCGTTGGTCCCTTCTATCTGGTGCCTATGCCAGGGGAACTAAAAGATCCCATGCAGGGAAATGGAAAAACCTATCTGCAATTGAATGTTGGAATATTCTAAAATATGAAATTGAGAGTATCATTGATAAATTTGTTCCCTTCCGAAAACAAGGAAAACGGTGTAGAAAGAAACACGTGTCAAAAGAGGCAATTAGAAAAATAATGCTAAAACAAACTATGTGGAGGGTTTATAGGCGTACCAGAAAGGAAGAAGACTATGCAAAATACAAAGAGGCACTTAATGCAGCTACAACTGAAATCAGACAATCTAAAAGAAGCTATGAGCAAAAACTGGCATGTAACATAAAAACTGACAGCAAGAGTTTTTATGCATATGTCAGGAGTAAACAAAACGTACAAGACAAGGTTGGACCTCTAGAAGACAGTGCTGGAAATATAATATCACAGGGGTTTTTAATGGCGGAAGACCTAAATGGTTACTTCAGTTCAGTGTTTACAAAAGAAGATATTAGTTCATTACCAGTTGCTGATGCTAAATTTCAGGGGACTAAATCTGACTATTTAGGACCGTTAGTTGTAACTCCAGAATTGGTAGCTAGGAAAATAAAGGCAATGAAGGATAACAAATCACCGGGAGTGGATGGGATTCCTCCAAAATTACTAATGGAAACAGTAGATCAAATCAGTATACCACTTGCAAGAGTATTCAACTTGTCATTAAAAGAGGAGTTGTTCCGTTTGAATGGAAAGAAGCAAACATCATACCATTATTTAAAAAGGGTTCGAGAAATAAGTCAGAGAATTACAGACCAGTGAGTTTAACGTCAGTGATTTGTAAATTATTAGAAAGGTTAATTAAAGACCATATGGTGGACTTCCTCGTTAAGCATAAATTATTAAATTCATCTCAACATGGATTCCTTAAAGCGAGGTCATGCTTAACAAATGTGTTATGTTTTTGGAAGAAATCACTAAGTGTATAGATTAGGGATCGCCAGTAGATATTATCTACTTAGATTTTCAGAAAGCTTTTGACAAAGTGCCACATCAAAGATTGCTACTTAAATTAAAAGCCCATGGTATCGGGATAGCATAACTGACTGGATAGAACAATGGCTGACTGACAGAAGACAACGAGTTGTAGTAGATGGCGAAGTTTCAAATTGGAAATCGGTTTTGAGTGGGGTACCTCAAGGATCAGTATTAGGACCTATATTATTCTTAATTTATATCAATGACTTGGACGACAGTATAACAAGTAACGTACTGAAATTTATGGACGACACAAAACTGTTTAGAAAGGTTAATACTGATGGTGATAAACAACATTTACAAAACGATCTAGACAGATTAGTGAAATGGTCTGAGAAATGGCAGATGCTGTTCAATTTTGGGAAATGTAAATGCCTACATACAGGACATGGGAACTTGAATGTAAACTATAAAATGGGAGCTACTGTTCTGGGTACTACTGTAAAAGAAAAGGACTTAGGAGTTACAATAAGCGCTGATATGAAAGTTTCAGAGCAGTGTGGTATTGCAGCTTCAAAGCGTAATCAAATTCTTGGATTGATTAGAAGAAACATAACATACAAGGGAAAAAAGTTAATTATACCTCTTTATAAAGCAATAGTTAGACCTCATTTAGAATACTGTATACAAGCATGGAGACCATATCGTAAGAAGGATATAGATACGCTTGAACGCATACAAAGGAGAGCAACTAAAATGATTCCAGAACTTAGAGACCTTAGTTATGAAGAACGCCTGAAAGAATGTGGTTTAACAACTCTAGAGACAAGGAGGTTAAGAGGAGATCAGATTGAAGTTTTTAAGATATTGAATGGGTATGAAAATATTGATAGAAATATGTTTTTCTCACTCAAGAAGGATAGCAGAACTAGAGGACATGAGGTAAAATTAGTAAAGGATCAATGTAGATTGGACATCAGGAAGCACTCTTTCTCACAGAGGACAGTAAATGAATGGAACAAACTGTCTACAGATTGTGTAACTGCTAGCAGCGTGAATATGTTTAAAAACAAGGTTGACACATATATCAGGAGGGCGGGTTATAAGTAGGTGAACATTGTTGGACTCTCGATAAGCCAATGGCTTCCTTGTCCACTTGCCATCTGGGCCTTTGGCTTGGATGGCAAATCTTGTTAAATCTTGTTAAATCATCGACTCAGTGCACCTCACAGAGCTGATGACCTCGACCTGTAAAGTCACTGCTACCTCACAGAGCTGATGACCTCGTTCTCTAAAGTCACTACTACCTCACAGTTGTGATGGGCTGTTTAGGGAGTATCTCACCAAGCATAACTTTGGGCTAGAGCAATTTGATTCTATTAAATGGCTGATTCATTTAAGCGATGCATCTTAATATGGCATGGATAGGGAAAGATTCCGTCACAGCCAATGTATGTGATTCTGCTAAACAACCGATTCTGTTATCCATGATTCTGATAAGTGGAATCCTCTGTGTTTCTTCCCAAAGCATGTCTTTGGAATTGGTCATAGCATGTTATATTTACCCTTTACCCCAGCTCTGTCTAAAAAAAGATAAATGTAAAATATGTTTTGCAGAAATCAGAGGTTTTTTTAGTTATATCTTAGTCCTCTTAATTATTATTTATTTATACACAATGTTTATTAAATCCAAAAAGAACTTAGAATTAACTCAAGAAAGACTCTGATTTCTGCGAAGCCACAGTGTTTCTTCTGAACTGCCAAACAAAGTCGTATCCAATCAATGTTTAATCATGTTGAAGCCAAACTTAGTAGACCAAGTGATCTAACAGTAGGCATGGTGGCAGCAGACCTTCACTGGGTAGTAGGCATGGTGGCAGCAGACCTTCACTGAGTAGTAGGCATGGTGGCAGCAGACCTTCACTGGGTAGTAGGCATGGTGGCAGCAGACCTTCACTGAGTAGTAGGCATGGTGGCAGCAGACTTTCACTGGGTAGTAGGCATGGTGGCAGCAGACCTTCACTGGGTAGTAGGCATGGTGGCAGCAGACCTTCACTGGGTAGTAGGCATGGTGGCAGCAGACCTTCACTGAGTAGTAGGCATGGTGGCAGCAGACCTTCACTGGATAGTAGGCATGGTGGCAGCAGACCTTCACTGGGTAGTAGGCATGGTGGCAGCAGACCTTCACTGGGTAGTAGGCATGGTGGCAGCAGACCTTCACTGGGTAGTAGGCATGGTGGCAGCAGACCTTCACTGGGTAGTAGGCATGGTGGCAGCAGACCTTCACTGGGTAGTAGGCATGGTGGCAGCAGACCTTCACTGGGTAGTAGGCATGGTGGCAGCAGACCTTCACTGGGTAGTAGGCATGGTGGCAGCAGACCTTCACTGGAAAGTAGGCATGGTGGCAGCAGACCTTCACTGGGTAGTAGGCATGGTGGCAGCAGACCTTCACTGGATAGTAGGCATGGTGGCAGCAGACCTTCACTGGGTAGTAGGCATGGTGGCAGCAGACCTTCACTGGGTAGTAGGTGAACTTTAATTGGTAGTGGACCTGTTATTACTGGTCAAACGGGTAGTGATGAGCATTTCGTGGGAACGCTCTTTAATGTTTTGGCGCGGACGCGTCTAGTTCCCAGAAACACATCGACCAACTTCAGTAGCAACCTACACAAAATTCATAAACGCCAGGATACTCCTGGGTGTTCCATGCCAGGATACCCCTGGGTGTTCCATGCCAGGATACTCCTGGGTGTTCCATGCCAGGATACTCCTGGGTGTTCCATGCCAGTATACTCCTGGGTGTTCCATGCCAGGATACTCCTGGGTGTTCCATGCCAGGATACTCCTGGGTGTTCCATGCTATTTGGTTTCAGTATAAAATTATAGTAATCAGTTAAATGCATTCAACTTTCATTTGCAGCTGAAATATGCAAGTTTAAGGTAGCTGGGGTGGCTATTATGCTTGTCTTGAATTGAGTAGTTTCAGAAGAAGTTTTTATAGAGAAATTGACAATTTCTTCACAGATTGTAGTTGAAACACTATATAATATTCCAGATTAATAATTTGGAGTTTTTCATTTATTTCGCTATGTTACGAGATTGAAATTTGTTTTGTAAATGTGAAAAAAAAGCCACAAAATGCGAAATGATATCGTTTAAAGAAAATCACCACAGAAATAAATGACATACATATAAGTATGACAGTGTCACTGATAACTTTAATGGAGATTTTGGTTAACATAAACAAATTACATCTGCTACACCACTGTGAATAAATTAAGCAAAAGTTAAATCACAGCCTAAAGTGGCAGGTTTTTTTTTAAACAAACCGTGTAAAGTTGCCTACATGTAAGACGCATTCATACATCAAATTTCAGCAATGTAAGTGTTGTAGTAAAAAAATAGAATTAGGTAATGTTTCCTGATTGTTTGTAACAGATACTTGTATCATGCTTGAAATGTGGCGATATTTTCTGGTGTTTTACGTATTGTTGACAAAACATAATGGCCATTTCTAATATTGACATGTCCCCTTAATTTGCTGCCACAATGGCTCTTGAATCTGCATTTGTAATGTGTTGTCATCTACGATATCAGGTTACGCCGGCCATCTGACAAACACGTGGCAGGGCATGTTTACGATCATTGTGATTAGCCCGTTCTCCCGGCGGGGTCACCAGGTCACCAGTTTGGGGGTCATGAAGATGGCACAGACACATTTATGACTGTCATGCATGAACTGGCACTGACACAATGGAAATGTCAGTGTGACATTGTGTCAACACTAATACAAAGGCCAAAGACAGCCACATCAATCGTGATGTCACTATACTGGCTTAAGATAAACATGTCTACTCTGGATTATATTTGATTATTGTATACACGCACATTCTGAGCACATACATAATTAGAAAAATTAGGCTCTCATCCGAGAATTTGGCTAACTTAACAAATAAGAGTGAACTTTTATCAGTTTATATGATGCAATTCGAATCAACTTGAAACCTTGATTATATCGACACACAATTTTAGAATCTCGATATAAACAGCACTGTATCTACATCTCCCATATCCCAGTGTAAACAGCACTGCATCTACATCTCCCATATCCCAGTGTAAACAGCACTGCATCTACATCTCCCACATCCCAGTGTATACAGCACTGCATCTACATCTCCCACATCCCAGTGTATACAGCACTGCATCTACATCTCCCACATCCCAGTGTAAACAGCACTGCATCTACATCTCCCACATCCCAGTGTATACAGCACTGCATCTACATCTCCACATCAAAGTGTAAACAGCACTGCATCTACATCTTCCACATCCCAGTGTAAACAGCACTGCATCTACATCTCCCATATCCCAGTGTAAACAGCACTGCGTCTACATCTCCCACATCCCAGTGTATACAGCACTGCATCTACATCTCCCACATCCCAGTGTAAACAGCACTGCGTCTACATCTCCCACATCCCAGTGTATACAGCACTGCATCTACATCTCCCACATCCCAGTGTAAACAGCACTGCGTCTACATCTCCCACATCCCAGTGTATACAGCACTGCATCTACATCTCCACATCAAAGTGTAAACAGCACTGCGTCTACATCTCCCACATCCCAGTGTATACAGCACTGCATCTACATCTCCCACATCCCAGTGTAAACAGCACTGCGTCTACATCTTCCACATCCCAGTGTAAACAGCACTGCGTCTACATCTCCCACATCCCAGTGTAAACAGCACTGCGTCTACATCTCCCACATCCCAGTGTAAACAGCACTGCGTCTACATCTTCCACATCCCAGTGTAAACAGCACTGCGTCTACATCTCCCACATCCCAGTGTAAACAGCACTGCGTCTACATCTTCCACATCCCAGTGTAAACAGCACTGCGTCTACATCTCCCACATCCCAGTGTAAACAGCACTGCGTCTACATCTCCCACATCCCAGTGTAAACAGCACTGCGTCTACATCTTCCACATCCCAGTGTAAACAGCACTGCGTCTACATCTCCCACATCCCAGTGTAAACAGCACTGCGTCTACATCTCCCACATACCAGTGTAAACAGCACTGCGTCTAGATCTCCCACATCCCAGTGTAAACAGCACTGCGTCTACATCTCCCACATCCCAGTGTAAACAGCACTGCGTCTACATCTTCCACATCCCAGTGTAAACAGCACTGCGTCTACATCTCCAACATCCCAGTGTAAACAGCACTGCGTCTACATCTCCCACATCCCAGTGTAAACAGCACTGCGTCTACATCTCCCACATACCAGTGTAAACAGCACTGCGTCTAGATCTCCCACATCCCAGTGTAAACAGCACTGCGTCTACATCTCCAACATCCCAGTGTAAACAGCACTGCGTCTACATCTACCACATCCCAGTGTAAACAGCACTGCGTCTACATCTCCCACATCCCAGTGTAAACAGCACTGCGTCTACATCTCCCACATCCCAGTGTAAACAGCACTGCGTCTACATCTCCCACATCCCAGTGTAAACAGCACTGCGTCTACATCTCCCACATCCCAGTGTAAACAGCACTGCGTCTAGATCTCCCACATCTCAGTGTAAACAGCACTGCGTCTAGATCTCCCACATACCAGTGTAAACAGCACTGCGTCTAGATCTCCCACATCCCAGTGTAAACAGCACTGCGTCTACATCTCCCACATCCCAGTGTAAACAGCACTGCGTCTACATCTCCCACATCCCAGTGTAAACAGCACTGCGTCTACATCTCCCACATCCCAGTGTAAACAGCACTGCGTCTAGATCTCCCACATCTCAGTGTAAACAGCACTGCGTCTAGATCTCCCACATACCAGTGTAAACAGCACTGCGTCTAGATCTCCCACATCCCAGTGTAAACAGCACTGCGTCTACATCTCCCACATCCCAGTGTAAACAGCACTGCGTCTAGATCTCCCACATCTCAGTGTAAACAGCACTGCGTCTAGATCTCCCACATCTCAGTGTAAACAGCACTGCGTCTACATCTCCCACATCCCAGTGTAAACAGCACTGCGTCTACATCTCCCACATCCCAGTGTTAACAGCACTGCGTCTACATCTCCCACATTGCTGTACGGCTGTTCTAAATTAACTGGTCACTTTCAGTTGAAAAAGTGTCCGGAATTTTCATGGGCTGAGATGTCATTCTAAGTAAACTTTTCATAAAGAGGTATATCTTTAAGATAATTATGCCAAAACACAAATATAATTGTCCATTACAATTACTTTTTTGTAATTAAATTACTAAAGGATCAACCAAAAAAATTATATGCAGACATTTTCTTTAATATTTTTTCATCTTATAAGACGCCATGCTTTTTTTTATTTAGCACTTTATTCCAAACATATTAGCTCAGAAGAAAAGCATGAACTGTTTGAAGACTCAAAATTCCTTTGAACCATCATACTTTTATCCACTAATACATCCTGTCACTCAGCATTACTTTGGTTGCGATATAAAGTTATCCATATAACATAAATTACCTAAGATGTAAATTTCAAATCCTGCATATTGGTTATGCAGCATCACTTCACACAAAACTCTAGATGCTTCAAGCTTATTATCAGACACACTATATTTGAAGAGTTTCAAACATTAGACATTCATGAGGTCATATGACGTCAATTACACAATGTCAAAATCCTGTTGTAGTAAACCATATACATACAATTACTATCATAGCAACATGACTTGGACACAATTGCACAAGTGGAAAACTTAAAAGCAAAGAAGCGAAACCATTGTAATGGGTACACAATATTACACATAACGTAATGGGTACACAATATTACACATAATGTAATTGGTACACAATATTACACATAACGTAATGATATATTAGACAGTCATGTTGGCCAATGGTTAAGGTAGCTGGGGCAGCTGGGGCAGCTGGGGCAGCTGGGGTAGCTGGTGTAGCTGGGGCAGCTGGGGCAGCTGATGCATCAGATGAGTTTTTTTCCCTCATAACACGCTAGGAAATATTGAACTGATCGTTGACGCCACAAATAATCACCCAGCACTAACGTCATATTTCGTCAATCCATTCTTTAAAAAACAGCCCTTACGGAAAACCCAGACTTCTTAGAACATATCATCTGGTTACTGTGATTCCAGTACACATCATCACTATATCTACCTAACTAAATCATGTCCTTAAACCAGTAAATATCAGCCCTAAAGTAGTTTATGTGCCTTTGAAGCTATAATGGAACCAGCCAAGTAGATGTGACCTGATGACATGAGAATAACAGGCCAATCAAAATGATCGTAAACATGCCCTGTCACGTTTTTCACATTACAAATACAGATTAAAGGGCTATTGTGGTGGCAAATTAAGGGGATGTCAATAATATAAATGGCCGTTATATTTTGTCAACAATACGTAAAATGTCACATTTCAAGCATGATATGCATATCTAATTCTATTGACATTTCTGTTATCACTAACAACCAGGAAATTATGCTTAATTTACTTTTTAGAAAAACTACAACACTTACTAAGCTGCAATTTAGCGTATGGACGCATCTTAAATGTGGGTAAAATTACAGGAATTTGAATTATGATTGGTGAAGTGTTTGTGTCAAAAATACACTGCCACTTTAGGTTTTCATTCAACTTTTTGCAAACTTATTCTTGATGGTGCAACACACGTAATTCATTCATATTAACCAAAATTTGTTGTAAAGTTATCAGTGACACTGTCATACTTACATATGTCATTTATTCCTTTGGGGATTTTCTCAAAACGATATAATTTAGCATTTTGTGGCTATTTTTTTACATTTACAATTTTATTATTCTGGAATGTTATATAGTATTTCAACTACAATCTTTGAAGAAATGGTTAATTTATCTTAAAAACTTGTACTGAATCTACTCAATTCAAGACAAGCGTAAAATAGCCACCCCAGCTACCTTAAACATCAAGACCCTTTAGCAAAAAATTTAGTAGAGACAATCTTTTTTTGCCCATATGTTCCTGTTAGGCCGAACCAAATGACTATTTTTGACAAAACAACCAAGTTGAAAAAGCCATTTTCTAAAAAAAATTTGCATCCATGGGTATCAAAAAGTGAAAGTGGCCAACTAACGTAGGATGGCTGTGTACTCAGTGTAGCTGTATGGGTAGTTAGCATTTCCAAGTTATGTCTACACTAGTACAGTGCTCGATTTTAATGGTAATCTGTTATTCCATTTGGATTACCACTTTATTTGATGTTTAATAGGGTAATCCACGTTAAATTAGCTATTTTGTTGAACTCCAGATTTTTTGACGGATTACCAAATTTAATAACTTGGTAATCCATTTAGGTTACCAGACTTTTCTCCTTAAAATCTAGCCCTATTGCAGCAGCTACTTGACAATAAAACACACTACTCAGACCATATAGCTCACATTTCAATCTGACACTGTAAACTGCTGTGATTATTACAATTATTTCATGGAATGAACCTGCAGTAGTGCCACCTGGTCGTTTCCCTTCAGGAGTTATGTCAAGTAATGCCACACTGCATAAACATAGTGGTGCCACCTGGTGATTGAGTATGATACTAACCTCAGTCTGTCCCTCCTGAGCACTCGATTCATGGGCCTCGCTGAAAGCCTGTCAATGCAAGAAACAATTCTCAGGTGAGTTTTAAATTCATTTGGTGCAGTTTTAAATAATTGCAGCCCATCCTCAGGGTTTTGAAAATGGGGGCTCAGGCGTATATAATCAGCCAGGAATTTCTGGGATGTTTTATTATGTTTTTTACAGTTAAATACAATCTCTCAAAAAGGGTGGCTTGTTCGAACCGCCCTGAGGACATGCATGACCTTCATAAACATATTTGAATATACAACAACATGACTATCATATGCCAGTTTATTTCATTTTGAGAATCACCCTAAAGAAAAGATTACATACATATAAGTGTCAGTGATAAAAATAAGGCTTGATTTATATGAATAAATTAACCATGAATAAATTAACCACATGAATAAATTAGCTACACATACCAGAAAAAAAGATACACTACAGTTGAAAGACGACCAAAACTGTTCGTATATGACCCTCAGGTCACTTCCCCACCCACAACCACAGAATGATGGGGTAAATACCGTGTCTGTCTCCAGATACTGGCCACGTTCTTCTGGAGTCATGCTCTTTGTCTTCTCAAAGAATTCACTCAGATGTTTTGAGGCTGTAACACAATATTATAAAATAAGACTGTAAAACAGAGCAAGTGAAACCAAGTAACACACACATGAAACAGACAACTGTCATTGGTGATGATGTGGCTAAAACGTGAAAAGTCTTGTTATATATCTACCCACCCCTATCTCCCTGCATCTTTATATTTTATATACCGTATTCTACTTAACAACTGTACAGTATGCTTAAAAATACTTTGTCATGGAATCTGTTCTTATAAGCGTACACAAAAATGTTTTTCTCTAGACAATAAGGTCACTGTTTAACACTAGTGGTGTCATTTGGTGACCAGTGTAGAACAACTGAAAAGTAGTGCCAACTGTTTAACACCAGATGGCACCACTTCAGTTGTTCCACACTAGTCAAATTACAATTATGGATCCTGCTGATTAAAAAAGGTCAGGGCATGTATATTTATAGGTTGAATACGGTACTTTATATTTTGTTCTTCATAAGGTGTCTTTATTTAGTTAGCAGACTTCTACTCTGAAGCAATGCTCAGATGTAACCAGTTCCACTGATGTCAGTGACAATATGCATCGATCCTCGAATGGTTTTCATCAACAATGTAAACTGTTCTTGTATTTGGCCCATCCATTTGGTCATTCATTCCGTGTCGAATCAACCAATTTTCAGGAAATAAAAAGTTTATGTCTGAGAATTTAGTTAAATTTTAACCAATGACTAAGTGGCTATACTTGAGCACTTCTTCAAAAAATTAAGCATTTACATGCGAATTGTGTCATAAAATTTCAGAATTGTAGCTTATAAACTTATCAAGTTAGAGGCACCTGAAAACGCGCGATTTTGGACGCTTACCCCTTGTTCACATCATAGGGCATTACAGACACAATTTGTATGTAAATACTTAGTTCTTTTGCAGAAGCGCTCAAGTATAGGGCCCTTAGTTATTGGTTAACATTTCAGTAAATTCTGATTTCTGAGACATCAATGTTTTGACCATTGGTTGATTTCACATGGAATGACCCCCCCCCCATAACAAAACAGTCCTACACTGATGATTCGTTGGTCTTACTGTCAAATGCAGCCTACACAGAGGCACCACACGGTAGGCCATGAACCGGCCTACACAGAGGCACCACACGGTAGGCCATGAACCGGCCTACACAGAGGCACCACACGGTAGGCCATGAACCGGCCTACACAGAGGCACCACACGGTAGGCCATGAACCGGCCTACACAGAGGCACCACACAGTAGGCCATGAACCGGCCAACACTGATTACAGTGAAATCGGGAACGTACTCCCCAAACTGAGATGACCGACACCTCTAATGCCTGTATAACACACTGTAGGTACATATTGCCAGAATGAGATCATTTAATTAATGTTGTACAAACACTAAGAAGGGGCAGTGATGATACCATCTACAGAATTCAAAAGGCAAGGACATCTTTTACAAAGCTCAAACAAATATGGATCTCAAACATATGTATGTTGAGAACTAAATCTGTAGGAAATATAACATTTCGCCGTAAACTAAAAACCCACCTGTTTAAACTCACTTATCATCCATAGCTCCCCAGTGTACCAATCCAACTGTTTACAACTGGAACTGCTTATCAATTAGGAACTGCTTAATCCCTTTTGTTTTGGTGAGCTGTCGAGCTTGGGTCTCCCGAGGATTTTAGCCCAACAGAAGTATTGTATTGTATAAATTGAGCTTATACAATACACTTGTAAAATCAGTGTTACTGTATGGTTCTGAGATGAAATACACTTGTAAAATCAGTGTTACTGTATGGTTCTGAGATGAAATACACTTGTAAAATCAGTGTTACTGTATGTTTTTGAGATGAAATACACTTGTAAAATCAGTGTTACTGTATGGTTCTGAGATGAAATACACTTGTCAAATCAGTGTTACTGTATGGTTCTGAGATGAAATTCACTTGTAAAATCAGTGTTACTGTATGGTTTTGAGATGAAATACACTTGTAAAATCAGCGTTACTGTATGGTTCTGAGATCAAAGTGGCAACCGGAGACTGGACACATTCCAATTCAAGTGTCTAAGGAGGATGCTGAAAGTCTGATGGCAAATAAAGATACCCTGAATAAAACCAACATAAAGAAGACCAGAAGTAAAGATCAGAAGATGGAAGTGGAAGGGACATATACTCTGAGAGAAAGATGACAATATACTCTGAGAGAAAGATGACAATATACTCTGAGAGAAAGATGACAATATACTCTGAAAGAAGACAGCCACTGCCTGACGACACTGAAATGGGCACCGGAAGGGAAACGTAAAGTGGGTCATCCCAAAAACAACCTGGCGGTAAACCGTAGAAAAAAGAAATACAAGATCTGGGGTGGAAAACATGGTCCAAAGCAAAAGAGGCGGCCAACAACAGAACGAACAGAAGAAGCAGCACTGAAGCATTCTGGGCCTTAGGACTCAAAGAGGATAGGTAAAGATAAGTAATACAAACAATGTGTTGTAAAGTTTTATATTTTCATTAATGAATCATTTGCATATGTTCTACACACTAACATTGCTGGGTGGTTGCTTACTCACCGTCCAACTGAATCCTGCCTGTGTTACCAAGGATGGCGTGAATGAGACCCATGGTACCACAGGCATTGCCAATCGTCTGTTTAATGAAATATGTGTCAGCGTCCTTCACTTCCTCTCCAAAGATCTCTTTCTCTGACTACACAAATCACAAGCAACTATACTGTAATCTACATGTTTATGAAGACTTGGATTGACACACCGCCTGTTTATTAAATATACCCATATTTCAACAGTAAAACATGTTAGAACACAAATTAATCTTATTTGGATCAACAACACAGGTACATATCTAGGTATATGAGAAGTTTAAAGTTTCTATATTAATTAGTTTAGAAGATACTGATCTCCAAAGTTGGTACATAATGAAAAGTGACTTACGTTTTGCAGCCAAAAATGCTATGTGGCCATGGAGCTAAAATTCCAATTTATGTTTTATATGAAAGGCAGGAACAACGCCTGTGTAATGCACCATATTTGGATTCCCTATTCAAATGACTTCACGTTAAAAATTTCGGATGGACACATTTTGTGTTTTTATCCAATCAACAGATTACAACAAAATATCAACTCCTACAGCTGATTTTACTACTTAATCTCTAGCAAGAAAAATTTTAAATACTGTTGTCAAATGCAAAGAAACCTTCTGACTACATAGTTCTAGATTATATGTACCTGGGTCATTCCATGTGAAATCGACCAGTAGAATACTGGTACAACTGAATAAAAATACTGGTTTCAAAAACCGCATAAAATACTGGTTGTCAAAAAACGCAAAAAAACTGGTACTCTGGTATACCATCACAACAGAGTGTAAGTATCAGATATATTCCTATAAATAATGACTGAAGCCCATAAACAGTGATCCAGGTTTTACAAAAGGGCCAACATTTATGATAATTTAGCTATTTTTACTTCACAGAATCAAATATTTTTGCAAAAGTGTTACTGTGAAAATATAAACTTATAGGATTTCAATGTAAAAAACATACTACTAACTTGTGGGGTCAATTATGTTATAACAAGTCCATAAAAAAGGTAAAGGCATGTTCTTATATAATGCGGCATTCTGGCCTTGAGACTGTTCAAAGCGATTTAAATACCAATTAAATACCAATTTCAACTAAAAAATACCAATTCCAATTATCAAAATAAAAGTGTGTGAATAGATTAACCATATACATACTCAATGACCCAAAACAACATCTATTTCAGAGCAGCTTTATTTAATTTCTGCATATTATGGTAAATAGTGGCAAACAAATATTAAATATACACATGTTATATTTTATTGATTATTTATAGCAAATAATTTAAGCTAAAAAATAATGCAATTGAAAAAGTAATTGAAAATGCCCATTACATTTTCACCAATTCCTATTACCAGATTCAACCTAATAGTGTTAGGCAATGGAAAAATGTCAAAGAATCTGTTATTATAATTTGTTTCTCTACTCAATAAGGTAACTGTTTAACACTACTGGTGTAACTTGGTGTCTAGTGCAGAAAAGTGCTGTTTAACACCAGATGGTGACACTGTTCAGTTGCTCCACCCTAGTCAAATGACAATAATTATGGATCCTGCTGATTAAAAAGAGGGCGTACGCTAATTAGGGCATGTACGCATAATAGGTTGAATATGGTATTTGTAATTTAAACAAAACATCAATTCAAATTCTGGAATTAACATTTCACTTCCAAGTTAATTGACTTCAAGTCTGCTTCAGGCAGTTACAAAATATATATCGTCTTAACTGTGAGAATATATTGCCCAAATTGTGAGAATGTGTCTTACCTGAGGGGTAATAGGGTAGAGAAGCAACACTGCCAGAACTGGCTTTGGAACCATCATCAGAAGGTCAGGGTCGAGACCCCACACATCAACAAACTGGAATTTCCCAGGAACACCCAACGTGTGAACATACTGTCAAAGAAAGAAAATTACAATTAATTATGCTGCATATATTTCATTTGGAAGAAGTTTCACAACTACCTTCACATACATCATCAGAATAACATAGTCATTACAAATTTATATATATATATATATATATATATATATATATAAATATATGCATATATTCATTTGGAATTTTGTGTGCAAGAATTTTTTTAACATGGACACCTCATGACTAGCTTTAATTAGTATGATTTTTTTAAGTTTTCAATAATTTTGTGCAAAAATATATACGTAATTATTTGAACTTTACTACACATCGTTATTAATAATAAAACAAAAAAGTATTTTTTTGAGGACTACAGCCACAATTCATCATCTCCAATGGACATTTTTAAACATAACTGACACAAAATGTGAAGACATTAATCAAATTGGTGATTTTAATATTTTTACTCATAAATTTACATAGCAAATTTCACCTTTTTCTTTGTAACAATTTGACTGCTTTCAGCTAACTTCATAAGGGAAGACTCTTCTTACAGATGGATTCAGCCTGATATGATACCAAATCAAACTGTGAAATGAACTGGCTACATAACATTAACATACGGTACTTTATTATTATGATTTCATGAAGATGTAGACAAAATACACTGGAACTTGTTCATATTATGTTACATTAAACACTTGTGGTTCATTAAAACACAATTGGGCAGTCATGTTGCTATATACTGCTTAAATGTGTTTTTAGGCACAGTTAATAATTTACAGAAGTTCAGTATGCATTGTGCGTGGTTACTATACATATTGCATGTTAATAATGGTGATCCTGGAAATGTATCTGCAGCTGCACACAGACAATGAATGGGATGTCACTACAAGTTGTTACACAGCTGCACACAGACACTGAATGGGATGTCACTACAAGTTGTTACACAGCTGCACACAGACACTGAATGGGATGCCACTACAAGTTGTTACACAGCTATTCTGCTTAGTCAACTTGTGACGCATGGGCCGGCAACGCACGTCATAGATAGTGTCCGCGACACAAAACAAATCATACTAACAAATGCATGTATTTAGAATAAAACTCAGTCTCAGAGATTTAATTTGACAATGTGAAAATTCATTCGGTCTTCTCTCGAAAAGCCGACTAAGATAAGTCGCTATGTAGGCCTAATAAGGCTGAAGGAAGCGACCTAGATCTTAGATAACGGAACATCCCAACCCAAGTGCATCAAAAATGCAGACGCTGTTGACAGTGTTGTATTGCCGAGTCAGGTGACTCAGACTCAGCACATGCGTGTCACGTCAGTCTCCCGGTTTCGGTCTAAAACTCACCTTGTTCATCACCTACAACATAAATACAAGTATATGTGATTAGGATATATACATATATATTGCACTGCAAATGAAATCGTAAATTATAAGACTGTCATGCAGCGGTATTAACACATATGTTACTTACATCGGGGTTCGATTCGAGAGGTAACCACCTCAAGCCAGCCATGTTGTTCGTGTGTGAACTTTCAAAGATCATTTCCGGTGTGTTGTGTTACACCGCTGTTACCGTATTAACTCTTATTATTGTTACGGTTACTTGTTGTGTTCATGTTGACTGACAACAAGAACACAAGTTCGTGTTGTCAATCAAGTAGGTGTTGTCAATCAATGTTAGATAATCCATGTTTCAAATCTCGTTTGAGATTCCATTGTTTGTAATATATTTCAGTGTTTTTGTGCAATCAGCGTGGAATCATGTACAAATAATAACAAGAATATATAAATATAAAGAGTCAGGGTCGTAACATAAATGCACATCGCCAACTTCCGATATATTTCAACCAACAGAAGACATATTAATTTTCAGCTTAGATATCATAGTTCGTGAAACGCTGGGCTAGGTATTGTCTATAAGACCGCCTCCAGAAAGAGAGGGGTAGATAAGCAATGTAGCACATTTTGTATAGGGCCTATAGTGCCCTGCGCGGGCCTATAATTTGAGCCCAAGCCTGACCCGCAATTAGCAGAGTCCAGGCCCGCAGCAATTTTTCAAGCCCGGCCCAGGCCCTCAAACTAGAATTTAGGCCCGACCCAGACCGTGAATATTTGGCCCTAGGGACCTGAACATTTAGTGTCTCACTTGAAAGAAACACATTTACAATTTCGTGTGCATATGCGAGTCGATCAGCAATCGTTTTTATTAAACAACTGGTCATACCTTACCTTAAGATGGTTCTGATCGCAGGATATTTGTGACTCCTCAATGATCAGATCGTCTTCTTCATCTAGTTATAGTTTAAGAATTCCGGTTCCTGTTTTAATGGTGCTTCGAAATTATACAGAATTTCCTGATTGGACCAGAATTGGTCCAGACGGTTTTTAAAATTATTTAAAGATTTTGCTTGAACGACTGTTTCCGGGAGGGAATTCCAAGGTTCAGTCACTCTGATTGGGAAAGCATTTTTTCTTATATTTGTTTTTGCTCTTTGAGTAAATAATTTTAGAGTGTGCTCTCCTGTCCTGAAGGATACATCCTCCCGTTTTAAGAGTTTAAGTGAAGATTCAAAGTCGTATAGATTATATATAATTTTAAAAACTTCAATCATATCGCCTCGTAGACGTCTATATGATAATGGTGGAAGTTTTAATAATTTTAATCTTTCTATATAAGTGAAGTTTCTCATCCCTGGCAATTGTTTTGTTGCTCTTCTTTGGACGTTTTCTATTGCAATAATACGTTTTTTTTTGTAAGGATACCAGACTGCTTTTGCATAGTCAAGATGCGTTCTTACCATTGTTTTATACAATGGCAAGAACGTATCTTTGTAAAGAAATTGAAAAGTTCTGCGAATTATGGCAACTAGCAGCTAGTGCTATTATACAAAATTTGAAGTTGGACAGTAACAATGTGTGCTTCAAAATTATAAGTATTTTATTCAAAAGTCACCAAAGGATAATCCATACAATATTACTGTTCGCAATAAGTCAAGTTAGTAAGAATTGTCCGAGAAACATTAATCCTTGCCAGGAATTGATAGAGTATTTCAAGGAAAAGTTGAAGATCTGACCACCGATGCCACCGTCTACGGTCAGGAAGAACCTAAGTAAACCTAAGTAAGTAAGTATATAATTATGTATTGTACTGCTTTATGTTGAAATGTTAAATAAATTCCAATTAAAAAAAATAAAATTTTGACTGGACGAAGATTTATGCTTGAGACAAAATGTACGGTTCGTGTGAACTGTATAGAATAAAAAAAATTCAGAAAAATGGCGCCGGAAGGAAGGGGCGTGGATGTTGTTGATATGAATGCCTGTATTAAGTTAAAACGAACGTTTGAATGACTTGTTAATGTACCGGTTTTACTAGAAGCTTCACGCGTAAGGCTTTATTCCAATATGATGTCGGCTGGTAGTGACACCCAGCGTCCAAAGCAGGATAATGAACTTTCCATTGAAAGTGTCACGAAGAACGAAACTGACACTGCCAGTGACAACCTGCCGGCTGGCGATGCTGAGAAGCAAATCAGCATAGACTGTATTAGTCACGCACAAACTGATGCTGCTGATAGTTCCATAACATACATTTGTAGTAATGAAAACACAAACAAAGCGGGCCTTGTCAATACTGAACGCCCCAACACTATTGACGATGATCCTACTGCTAAGCCGGGAGGAACACATGGCGACTTGGACAGACCCCGTGCCCAACCGCACAACGTGCTAGAATCGGGCGACAACTTCTTTGTGACATACTTTGGCGAGCTGGTGCTTGACCAACGCCACACCCACCAGATGTTACCATGGGTGATTGCAGAAGTTCGGAGACGACAACAAAGCCGGTTCATCCTCTTGCAAGTGTTGTCTCAAACCCTCAGAGCAGTCACATGTGACTCCACTGTCTCCAGTCAGCAGATGTTTGAGCACAAACTGCAATCACTCTCTCGTTTTGCCCGAAGCCATCAAGATCCTAAATGCTTTGCCTATCTGACCCGTACTAGTGCAGCATCCATTTACACTTGCCATGTCTTTCAGGCATCTGATGAACCGATGGTAAGATAATCATGAGTAAACATATCTGTTTGCTTTTTTGATAATCTGATCCTTGACCATTTTTACGCTTTCATTTAGATGACGTGTCCATGCATTAATTAAACATTGCACTCAGTCATTCCAAACTTCCCCAAAGTGCAACTGTTATTATATCTGTCATTGGTGCTAAATATAGATTGATGTGAATGTTGACAAATTACCACCCTTCAACTTTGTTTAGTCAGTCGGACTGGTAAACTGGAACTGCAGTTAATAAATATTTGCTATTTCAAATCCAGCTGTATAAAATACATAATTCATGTTGTTATGGGACATGTTGAATATTGAAGATGGCTAAATAATAAGGTGCATATTAAGTAGGTATAAGCACTTGAGTACTCAAACAAAAACACTCCTTTTACGGCAACTCAAAAGAGTTTTGCACTGATGCGTTAAACTTTTTCTAAAATATACCTAACAGTTGCAATAAAATTAATCGTCTTCTGCTAATGGTGAGTGGCCTAAACAAATTTGGTTGTGCTAGAAACAGTTAACAGGCACTTACGACACCCCAAGCATTTTCTATGCCCAAGCAAATGTTCTCGGGGTTGAGTTACGATGTTACATGTTTATTCTCATTTAACATCATGTATAAAACATATTATTATGAGATGTGGGATTAATGAGATGGGAGTAAAATAACTAATATATGCTCTTGCATATTTTCCCACACTCTTAGCCACTGGAAAATAAAAAAATTGCACTTAAAAACTGAAAGTTGATTAATAAATAAAAATGTTGTTAGGTTTAGAAATTTATAAGGTTAGGTCATAGCTAAACACGGGACAATTAACTTGAAAAATTAATTAAATTACAATTCAGAAATCCTCCTATCAAAATATATTAACTTCACATATTTGTCAAGTCAGTTATGTTAACATCATACCATGTTCAGTTAGATTAACACGTAACTCTGAGTCAGTTGGTAAAAATGCAAATGGGATTCATATGTAACTGCTTTTTGTAAGTTTACTCACTTGATGTAAGATGTCATGAATAGAATAGCTAATTGTTATTCTTTACCAAATTAATAGATTCATCCCCAGTTGGACTAAACCCATCATGTCTGCTCTTGTAATGCTCCAATTGGTCTAAGTACTAATATTTTTGTAATATACCCAGGGTGGTCTACTGCAAGTCTCATGGCTTCACTGATCCAGTGTGTAGTGTATGAGTGAATGACAGTTCACACTCTGGGTCTAATGGCTTCTCTAAACCTTGATTTACCCTTTTCATGTTGACCATTATCCAAATAACTCGAACCAGCTCAATCAACATTTTATCAGGTAATGCTCATTTAAATAAGCAGTTCTTGTTTCTGTTGTTTGTTCAAGGGATGCAAACTTTTTATGAAAATTATATATCTTTGTCACAAATAATCTGAAAACAGCCTGAAAATTACTGATAAAGTTACAAAAAACATGCAGAACTGGAAATAATTTAAAGATTTGACACAGTAATTGAGTCGATGTACAAAATCATGTCTGTTCCATACCATGAAGATGTGACACAGAGTAATTAAGTTGATGTACAAAATCTTGTTTGTTCAATACCATGAACATTTGACACACAGTAATTGAGTCGATGTACAATATCTTACATGATACATACAGTTATTAAGAGAAAGGCCCAAATATGAAGTTGAGTTGTTAGACCCTGTGTTTGAGACGTTCTGTGACTACGGTTTAAGCCCTTTATTGCTACTTCGTGTTATAGCTAAATGTTTTCCCGTTACAGCTACAGGTAAGAGGAACAATTAAAACTTGTCCTGTTATAGTTACTTCCTAGATTCTATTCTTGGACCAAGGGTGAATCAGTTATCTAAAATGGAATATGTAACATAAAACACACGTGCACTACGGTTTTATTAAGATGAATACATTAATTGTACTGGGTGTAAAGTACAAAATCTTCTTGTGTAGGCAGATTCGGCAAAAGCAGATGCATTTGATGATAAAGAACATGTTTAATTGAATGGAAATGAATGTTTGTCGCAAAATTGAGATCACTGGATGTAAGTTTTGTATATATGCTGGGCTGGATCGAGGGGCTTTTTTATGTTTTCTCATAGTAGTGATTGTCTTTTGATCTCGCACTGGGCTACATTAGGAGGGTCGTCATGCTCGCTACACCATTTCACAAAACCACCAGCTACGTTGGTTGTCTAAATGTCTCGGTGCAACCTGAAATACTTAATGCTCCCCTTCTGCCTCTTCACGAACTGCATAATTTAAAAAGTTGCTGCAACAGGATATTTAATTGTCAAACTTAATGAGTAGCGGGAATAAAATAGCTATAATATAATAGCTATAATGGGAAGTAGCTACAACTGTGACTGCTGGTAGCAATCGATGTGGGCCAGCCTAGTTGAGTGTTGTGTTTGTGATGATGGTGACCATTGTTGAGTGACACTTGACTCTCAGTCTGTGCAACTCGTCGTATCACGTTACAGGTAATCAAGCATCGATTATTACAATTCTGCTGGAGATATAGTCAGAAAAATCATGTGCATGTTGCTTGTGAATGTGCCAATCAGAAGTATGAGTTGTCTGCAGTGGAGTCTTGGTTGTATTGGGGATGAGAGGGTGAAAATGAGACGATTGTTGCCGGGTCGATGTCTATGGGTCAAGTGTTTGCCAACACGAGTGGATGCAGTCAAGGCCTTTATGTAACTTGTCAAATCGGACGCATCACACGATGAGTTGCACTGACAGTAAGCTTACTTATGACTCGTACTGGCATTAATTAGTTGATTAGTTGATTCCAGGTCATTGTAGCAGTTTTAAGTTATTTTATTTGTATAGTTTGAGTCAAAAACAAATTAGTTTATTTTCATGAAAATGTTTGTGATGTTGGTAGATAATATATGAATCATGATTTTCGCCTAACCACAGCTCTTGATTTACTTCAATACTGATTCATAAATTAGTTTATTGAAAGAAAGTTGAAGCAAGATTTGTTATAGTTATTTGTTATTTGTTTGTACATCCATACTTGGCTGTGGATGTTGTTTATGAGATAATAGTTGTCTGGGTGTTGTTGTGTTATTTGAATCTGTACTTGGCTATGCATGTTGTTTATGAGATATTAGTGTTGTGTTATTTGACGCAGTCTGTGGTCATATTGTTGCTGTATTCGACAGGTGCATGAGGTGTTTTCTGTGATCCGCGATGCCACAAAGGAGACGGTAAAGGACGAAGGCTGTCTCCAGGACCTCATCCCCCCTGGCGGCTCACTGGATGCCATGGGGCTGAGCATGCAGGTGATGATGACACATCTCTATGAAGTTCTCTTTGTGGGCCGCGTCCTTGTCGCAGGCAAGAAAACCCCACCAACATTCATCGACGAGGTCATCGATAAGTTTCATCAGTATGATGAGGAACAGAAGAAAGTGGCAGATTTTGACCGGAGGAGAAATGTCAGTGGGACTAGTGTCCGCAGCCTGCCCAGTGACCTGGAAGTGACAGTGCAAGTTTGTGAGAATGAGTTGTCTCTACAGAAACCATGCTTCCACAATGGAAGTGTGGATAGCAGTGACACCATTGGCACAGATGGGTCTGGTGGAGATGCTGCAATGCTGGGGGACAGCTCAGGGTGTCTGAATACACATTGTGAGCAGTCTCAAGGGATCATCTCAAACGATGGATGTGACGTTCCACATCATACATATGACCCTGAGAATCGGATAAGACTTATCCAGGTCGGAGATACGGAGCTGTGTTTGATCAGTCCGGATCGAAAGAGTGTAATACTGCAGCGGAAGTTCAAAGACATCTCATTCTGCTCACAGGTAATTTCTTGCAGAGTTTATCGCTGTAGAAGAGTCAAAACAGTTACTGGAAGTCTATTTTGATTTGTACAATGGATGTGAGTATTAGCCGCACACTCTAACACACACAAATGAACTTTCATTGTTTTGATCCTTCAACAACCTGTCTGTCAATGTTTCAAAGCAATGAAGATCCATTTCATGCGTTAGAAGTTAGTGTAATTGGCTCATATCTTTATGATTGGTCACCATGTGTTAAAATGTGTTTTCAGAAAGTGTCTTTTTCAGGAATCGGTAAACGTTTATCTGTCGCCATAAACAAAATAATTCGTACAGAATCTAAGTTGACATTACACAGTATTCTTCAATTGTAAATCAACAACAACAATCACTAAACAAAACTTTAAACAGTACATTGAGCAGTACAAAATTAAGAGTCAGTGTCAACTATGTCTATGGGACGGGAGACGCTCACTAAGACGAAATTCGGTCGCTGGAGCCATCATCATGATTGAGCAACTGAGCCGTTATGATCATCTTTGTGCATGTAGTTGAAGTCAAATATTAAATTTTTTCACATTTAAGAATTGTATAAAAATGTATATATCATTGTATCCAGTCCTTGGGATGGCTCAGAGTACTTTACACTTCACCCCCTGGCAGACCTGTTCCTTTACACTTCACTCCCTGGCAGACCTGTTCCTTTACACTTCACCCCCTGGCAGACCTGTTCCTTTACACTTCACCCCCTGGCAGACCTGTTCCTTTACACTTCACCCCCTGGCAGACCTGTTCCTTTACACTTCACCCCCTGGCAGACCTGTTCCTTTACACTTCACCCCCTGGCAGACCTGTTCCTTTACACTTCACCCCCTGGCAGACCTGTTCCTTTACACTTCACCCCCTGGCAGACCTGTTCCTTTACACTTCACCCCCAGGCAGACCTGTTTATTCTAACACTAATTTGTCCTCTCTGTGAAGCATTCAGCCATGCTGCAATTATTGCACAGCTGAGTGAACTGAGGCAATGTGGGATGAAAGAAATTGCCAAAGCTTTGAAACAGCAGTGAGAGGATTCAAACCTGTTCTCTCGATTCTCCCGACTCCAATATTCCAATCGCTACAGTACAGTGCCCCACATAGTGTCCAAATAAAGTTAACAATTTAAACAGTCAGATTTAAGGTGATCATCAAACTAAGGAAGAAATGAGATAATTGTTTTATTCAGTAGTCAAAGATAACAGGTGGGTTCAGCCTACTGTTATGTTTCCCATTGGCGACCATGTTAACGTTTTGCATGATTATAAGAAAACGGGACCATAACAAATTCTGAAACTTCTTACCTGCCGTTGTCATCATCTCATTGACATGCTGATCGAGTGTAGTCAAAGTCTCCTACTTCTAATTCATTTAAAATGCCTGAACGTGCCATACCCATAAATTTTTACCAATTTCTGCATGAATTACTACGCACATGTGCCTTGTGGCGAAAAAATTACAAAAATCCTTCCGCCTATTGAAATCGTCTAAAAATCAACAGTTACATTGCCGACATGTTCTACCAGCAAACTAGCCAATGTGCCTGGCTTATATGCAGTCATGTCAGCTGATACAATTTTTTTATTACACTTATCTAAAATTTCTGTGCCCTACATTCATCTGTAATACACTAGGAAGTCCAACTGAGGCATGATTATTTGTTTCACAGCCAAATCAAAACAATGCCCTACCAATAATATTAGCTGAAAACCAGTCACATAATTTAATTATAGGTAAATTTTGACACTTGATAAATCATAAACCATGTACACTAGATTTCTAGAGCATTGATCACCAATGAAACCTACTTACTGTCTCTTTAAATATACCAACTACTTATTTTCAAATTAATATTTATATAATTACTTGATTTTTAACCAAATATGGCGCAACTTTGTCAGAAAAGTTACAATTTGTCACATTTAACAGGATTTTGGGTGATTTCCATTGGGTCAGACTTATTAAATTTTATTGTTTATGTGATTGCTTTCATGCTTCTACTTGATCGGGTACATGGCGTACTGTTTGATTTGGATATTCCACCATAAAGGGGTATCACCAGATACCCGTTGCGGCCACATTTGAAAATGGTGATATACCCTCCCTCACAAACTAGTGCCATACCTCCTAATTTTGAAAAAATTTCCATTTTGGCAACCGGTATGTACCATGCTATTTATGATTGCTACTGCTGTCTGTCTTTTCCAAGCAAACTGTTAACTTTTCCCATGAATCTATGCCTTTGGGAATGGTTATATCTTCTGTAAACCACTTCATGGTTAGGGTTAGCTAGAGATGGGGTTAGCTAGAGATGGGGTTAGCTAGAGATGGGGTTAGCTATGGTTAGGCTTGCATACCTCATCTCCTTGTGTTCGTACACTTACAAAGAACTGCACACAACATGAAATGAATGCTGAGACGTAGTGAATAGACATTTATGAAAATTACTGTTGATTTCCCAACACAAAAATGTGTTTATATTAACTTTTAGCTTACCGTAAACTGTTTCGGGCAATTTTAACAGATGAAAACTTTTATTTATTTTTTTTATTGAAAACTAAATATCTTACTAACCATCAAATAGCGTAACATATCAGCTGATGCACATAAAACGTTATAGTGCAACATTAAAATGTGCATTTGTTTGACATTTTTTATATATAGTAGATCAGTTATAGGATACCTCCTGAAGGAGACGGTTACAAAGTTTATTATGATAGCGGCAATGCTGTTGTTGACTAGATGGAATCAATAAAATATATATAATAATATAATATTAACTAACCTGATACAGACAATGTTCTAAGTAAACGCACGCAACATGAGGCAAGTTAGCAGCAGTTTTGATGTATTCGTGTGATTCTATGTTCGAGCATGTAACTGAACCACTACACTGTCACTGCATAACTGAGTTATAAAAACCCCTCCATGACTCTTAGATGGCTACCGCATTTCCGTTGCCATGGTGCCTATTTTTGTTCAGCCTATTGTTACGTTTCCCATTGGCGACCATGTTAATGTTTTGCATGATTATAAGAAAATGGGACCATCAAAAATTCTGAAACATCTTACCTGCCGTTGTCATCATCTCATTGACATGCTGATCCAGTTTAGTCAAAGTCTCGTACTTCTAACTCATTTAAAATGCCTGAACGTGCCATACCCATAAATTTTTACCAATTTCTGCGTGAATTACTACGCACATGTGCCTTGTGGCGAAAAAAATGCCAAAAATCCTTCCTCCTATTGAAATCATCTAAAAATCACCAGTTATATTGCTGAAATGTTCTACCAGCAAACTTGCCAATGTGCCTGGCTCAAATGTTCTACCAGCAAACTTGCCAATGTGCCTGGCTCAAATGTTCTACCAGCAAACTTGCCAATGTGCCTGGCTCAAATGTTCTACCAGCAAACTTGCCAATGTGCCTGGCTCAAATGTTCTACCAGCAAACTTGCCAATGTGCCTGGCTCAAATGCAGTCATGTCAGATGATATGATTTTTTTTAAATTACACATCTAAAATTACTGTGCCTTACATTCATCTGTAACACACCAGGAAGTGTGACTGAGGCGTGATCCCTGGTGTATTTCCCATGCAGGTCTTTGGTGATACAGATTACATCTAGGCCAATTTGTGAGATTCCATCCTTGTGATTTCTTATTTCCTTACAAGTTAAAGTACTTTACGAGGGATATGGATGATTATTATATTTATGGAAAATGTGTCTAAAATACAGCTCTTGTTATTAAATGGAAGTTGTAAACTTGTATAATCATTGTTCAATACATTTTAAATTAATGTTGATGAACTAGTACTTAAGTAAAATATAAACCATGAATTATGATGTCACATACAATGAATGAATAATTAGTGTATAAACTAAGCTATTATTTACAATACACGCACGCACACACATACGTACAGATACACACACGCACGCACACAGATGTGCACACAGACGCAGGCACACACATCAAATTTTTATGGCATTTTATAAACTTTTACTTTAGAGCAGAGTTATTAAGCTAATTACATTAAAAGTGTTAAATAGTTTTCTTGCTTATTCATACCTTATCCCCGACCTAGGATGGTTAGCACCATAGGACAGTATGAGGTAGGAACAATTATTGTACTAGCACAAGCCCCAGCCCTGAATAACACCCTTGACATCTGTTCAGGGGATCAAGTATCGTGACCACTTTGGCTTCATTTCAAGAGAACTGACGTCAAACAGCTTCCTATGTTACGTCTTCAAGTGCTCCGATGAATCCGTGGTACGTACTAGTCACCTCTGTCTCAACACAATCTATAATTGTAATTTGTTGAGAACCAGTGACAAAGTAACACCAGGATACCAGAGTCTATAGTGCTGAGTCATTGCACTTTATACTCAAACTGCGGTGTCATCGTGACTTGTTCACATTCATGAGTGTTAAACTTTGGCTTTTCATGAGAAGATCCAGTTAAAAGTAAAACTTCTGGAAAACAATTCAGGAAAAGAAACACAAGGTCAAGGCTGTCACCATTTGTTTGTTTATTGTATTAAAATATTTGAAAATTAACAGTTCTAAGTTTTAATATACCACAATGGTAATTACTGTTATTGTGTGTACTTGGAATAAGTTTTGTTTGTGTTATCTGATGAAATGTCCTTGGAATAAGTTTTGTTTGTGCCCCAGGTAGAAGAGATAATGAAGACTTTGAAACAGGCCTTCAATCTGGCCTTTCAACAGACTTCCCGTAACCGCGTCATCTGTCAACTGTGTCCCATGAGACAACTGCATCAACTGTGTGTGCAGGTTAATAGTAAGTCATCAACATACTATATATATATATATGCATACATTCATACATAGGCTATGTATACAAAACATAAATATAGGTTATAGAGGTCAGACCTCATTATAGAGGTCAGACCGCATTATTGCTTTGTTGGCCATGTTAATGTTTTGTCTGATTATAAGAAAAATGGACCATAAAAAATTAAGAAAAAATTTACAGCCGCAATCACGTCATTGATATTCTGAACAAGTTTCATCAAAATCACGTAGTTCAAGCTCTTTTAGTCATGCAAACGCGCCTACCCTAAAAATTGACAGTTTTTGTAAAATATGTGTTACAGTTAATTCTTTCAACTAAAATCACTGAAATTGGCTAAGTTGTGTATTTTTAGGTGCTTCATTCATGTGAAATATTTCCGGAAGTCTAAATGTGGTCTGACCTCTATATTTGATATAACCAGCTAGAAAATGTAATTGTAATTAATTACAACATTTTACAATTGAATCCAAAACCTGACTTTTATACCCTGGTGCCCAATACAATGCCTGAAGACATCCCCAAAAAGTTAGAAATTCATTAGGAAGACAGCAGCACTTTCACATAAAAGTGACATTGTAAGCTTTTTTATAGACCGTTCGCTACTTAACATCACGTTTTTTGAAGCAGAACTGAAATGTAGACAATTTACACAGTTTACAACATTAGTTCATTTTCGTAGAATCAGCTGACTGCATTTAACCACACAATTGATTAGTGGCCCAAATTTAAAATGAAGCACCTGTTTTTTTATAAAGCTATGGGTACCCGTGTTTAAAAATGGGCACCCAAATATGCTGAACATTAGTTTTGTATGCTATCCAGACTTGGGATCAATTTCAAAGTAATTGTAATTGAAACGAAAATTCCAATTCTGGAATTGTTGTTTTGTTTTTAAAAGTAACTGGAATTGGTGAAAAAATGTAATTGGTATCTTCAATAGTCATTAACCGAAATGTCATGGTTTTGATCTCTAGATGACGCATCTGTATAAACGGAATGCATCGCAGGATTGATTGTCGACGGAAGTACAACTTGTACTCTAAATTAGAGATTTGGAAAGAATTAGTTTCAGCAAAGAATGCAACGTACCAACAGTAACGCTTACTGACATTAAAAAAATCACAGCTCTAGCATTGGACTGCAAAAAATGGCTGATCTGACATTTGAATAACTTCGAACACAATTTCATTGCATGGCAAAAGATTCGCTCAAATTATATGTTATACTTCCGTTGAAAAATTCACACGATTTCACGTTTCTGTTAGTGTTATGTTATGCACCAGGGGCGCCACTGGTTATTTTGTTAGTGTTATGTTATGCACCAGGGGCGCCACTGGTTATTCTGTTAGTGTTATGTTATGCACCAGGGGTGCCACTGGTTATTCTGTTAGTGTTATGTTATGCACCAGGGGTGCCACTGGCTATTATGTTAGTGTTATGTTATGCACCAGGGGCGCCACTGGTTATTCTGTTAGTGTTATGTTATGCACCAGGGGCGCCACTGGTTATTCTGGGTTGCCTCTATTGCTTTTCAATTACTTTTTCAATCACATCATGTAACTTTTTTATTCACATTTACTACAATAATCAATCAAATATAATATGTTGTTTATATTATATTTGTTTGCATTATGCACCATCATATGGAGAAATTAAATAAAGCTCTAAAATATATGTTTTTTTTGCATTGACTGTGTCTAGGGTTGCTCTGTTCGTATACATGTTATTTAGATATGGAATTGGTAATTGGAATTGGTATTTTGTAATCTATATTTTTAAATTGAAATTGGTATTTGTAATTTATTATTATAATTTGTTATTTGTAGGGTTGTAGCTTGTGTATTATGTATGAGGCTGTGTATTGTGTATGAGGCTGTGTAATGTGTATGAGGCTGTGTAATGTGCATGAGGCTGTGTAATGTGTATGAGGCTGTGTATTGTGCATGAGGCTGTGTAATGTGTATGAGGCTGTGTATTGTGCATGAGGCTGTGTATTGTGCACGAGGCTGTGTATTGTGCACGAGGCTGTGTATTGTGCACGAGGCTATGTATTGTGCATGAGGCTGTAATGTGCATGAGGCTGTGTAATGTGCATGAGGCTGTGTATTGTGCATGAGGCTGTGTATTGTGTATGAGGCTGTTTATTGTGCATGAGGCTGTGTATTGTGCATGAGGCTGTGTATTGTGTATGAGGCTGTTTATTGTGCATGAGGCTGTGTATTGTGCATGAGGCTGTGTATTGTGTATGAGGCTGTTTATTGTGCATGAGGCTGTTTATTGTGCATGAGGCTGTGTATTGTGCATGAGGCTGTGTATTGTGCATGAGGCTGTGTATTGTGCATGAGGCTGTTTATTGTGCATGAGGCTGTGTATTGTGTATGAGGCTGTGTATGTCTGATTGAGCACTGGTGTTGTGTCAGGATTGCCAGCAGACCAAGTGAATGAACTACTTCTCAAGAGGGTTTGTCACCTGAAGGAGAAAGATCGCAGTGAGATCATCCAGAGACTGGAGGTAAGCAGACTGGATATGGACATTTACGTCACTGTCACATTCCGTCTGGGTAGGTTTGGTAGATTGTGGTAAATGGGTTTATGACGGACGTTATGTTTTCAAATTTCCCACCTTAAGGAAACCATATAAAATTATCCAATTCCATACCCTAGTGTCATCATAGGCTAGTGTCACTATACATCATTAAATTTCCACCATAGGCTAGTGTCACCATACGTCATCTAATTTCCACCATAAGCTAGCGTCACCATACATCATCTAATTTCCACCATAGGCTAGTGTCACCATACGTCATCTAATTTCCACCATAAGCTAGCATCACCATACGTCATCTAATTTCCACCATAGGCTAGTGTCACCATACGTCATCTAATTTCCACCATAGGCTACTGTCACCATACATCATCAAATTTCTACCCTAGGCTAGTGTCACCATGCATCATCTAATTTCTACCCTAGGCTAGTGTCACCATACATCATCTAATTTCCACCATAGGCTAGTGTCATCATACATCATCTAATTTCCACCATAGGCTAGTGTCACCATACATCATCTAATTTCTACCCTAGGCTAGTGTCACCATATAGCACCTAATTTCTACCCTAGATTAGTGTCACCATACAGCGTAAAATTTCCACCATAGGCTAGTGTCACCATACGTCATCTAATTTCCAACATAAGCTATTGTCACCATACATCATCTAATTTCCACCCTAGGCTAGTGTCACCATACATTATCTAATTACCACTATAAGCTAGCGTCACCATACATCATCTAATTTCCACTCTAGGCTAGCGTCACCATACGTCATCTAATTTCCAATTTCCGCCATAGGCTTGCATCACCATACGTCATTTAATTTCCACCATAGGCTAGTGTCACCATATATCATCTAATTTCCACCCTAGGTTAGTGTCACCATACAACATCTAATTTCCACCACAGTGTAGTGTCACCATACATCATCTAATTTCCACCCAAGGCTAGTGTCACCATACATCATCTAATTTCCACCATAGGCAAGTGTTACCATACAACATCTAATTTCCACCACAGTGTAGTGTCACCATACATCATCTAATTTCCGCCCTAGGCTAGTATCACCATACATCATCTAATTTCCACCATAGGCTAGTGTCACCATACATCATCTAATTTCTACCCTAGGCTAATGTCACCACATATCTAGTTTCCACCCTAGCCTAGTGTCAGCATATTAGTGCCCTGCACGGTCCTATAATTTGAGCCCAAGCCTGGCCCACAATTTTTAATACTAAAGACATAATTTTAAACATTCATTAACCGGAAATACAATTTATAATCGGTTTATATTATTATTAAAATAAAAAATCTGGGTTTTGTTTTAATATTTTTATTAGGTCCCGGCCCAGGCCCGGCCTGACCTGCTCACACCAGGCCCGGCCCAAGCCCGATGTTTTAAAAAAAAATTCAGGCCCGCCCCGGGCGCACAATATGTAGGCACAGGCCCTGCCCGGCCTGCAAAATTTTGTAGAGGCCCGGCGCGGGCCGGGCCGGGCTTGGACCCAAAGCCCGGCCCGTGCAGAGCACCACCCCATATATCATTAAAATGTTTAATGACAGTCTTAGTTCAGTTTTACATCACATACATGTGGTCTGGAGACCCAGTGGCAGTGTATTAATAACTATTGTATGCATTTGGAGATTTTTGGGATTTTGCTCATGGTGATTTTTTTCCAGTGGAGATATTGTCCGTGGGGGATTATGTCCTGATACCATTTGACAGATGGAGAATCCAGAGAGTGTTGCGGAGACAAATGAGGTGTTGATGGCCATTCTGCGAGAGATGTGTGAGTTGAAACAGACAGAACACACCCACATCAGTGAGAGCAGCAAAGCCAAAGCACACCGCCATAACGAGGTAGTATAGCGGGGTGACCTCATCTTGCCTACTCCCATTTCACCTACTGAAATTATTTCCACTTCACCTACTCTGCATTAAGACAGGTCCTCTCCCACCAAATCACCCTTTATATTTAGTACATGTAAAAAAAAAGTATAAAATATGCTTTGCAAAAATTCTAATTTTGTCTCGAGTTAACTGTACATGTAACTATCTCGGACCACGTACATGTAGCTGTTTCAGACCGCGTACATGGTAGCTGTCTCAGATCATGTACATGTAGCTGTCTCACACCGCGTACATGTAGCTGTCTCACACTGTGTACATGTAGCTGTCTCACACTGTGTACATGGTAGTTGTCTCAGACCGCGTACATGTAGCTGTCTCACACTGTGTACATATAGCTATCTCACACTGTGTACATGTAGCTGTCTCACACTGTGTACATGTAGCTGTCTCGCACTGTGTACATGTAGCTGTCTCACATTGTGTACATGTAGCTGTCTCACACTGTGTACATGGTAGCCGTCTCACACTGTGTACATGTAGTTGTCTCACACTGTGTACATGTAGCTGTCTCACACTGTGTACATGTAGCTGTCTCACACTGTGTACATGGTAGTTGTCTCAGACCGCGTACATGTAGCTGTCTCACACTGTGTGCATATAGCTATCTCACACTGTGTGCATGTAGCTGTCTCACACTGTGTACATGTAGCTGTCTCACACTGTGTACATGTAGCTGTTTCACACTGTGTACATGTAGTTGTCTCAAACTGTGTACATGTAGCTGTCTCACACTGTGTACATGTAGCTGTCTCACACTGTGTACATGTAGCTGTCTCACACTGTGTACATGGTAGCTGTCTCAGACCGCGTACATGTAGCTGTCTCACACTGTGTACATGTAGCTGTCTCACACTGCGTACATGTAGCTGTCTCACACTGTGTACGTGTAGTTGTCTCACACCGCGTACATGTAGCTGTCTTACACTGTGTTCATGGTAGCTGTCTCACACTGTGTACATGTAGCTGTCTCACACTGTGTACATGTAGCTGTCTCACACTGTGTACATGGTAGTTGTCTCACACTATGTACATGTAGCTGTCTCACACCGTGTACATGTCAGCTATCTCAGAATTAGTCTTAAAGGTCCCACCTCAATTCAGTTTTTTCGCTGGTCTCTTCAAATAAATTTAGCGAAAAATCAAGCCTGCCTGCAACATGCTAGTTCATTTGTGCAACTATTGTATGTAGTTTTTGTGAAATTATCAAACTTTATTAAATTACTTAATGTTTGGTCAAACATTAAATGTAATGAAAATGGAAACACTGAAAACTTGGTGAAATGTTTTAACTTTGTCATGTGATAGGCGAGAGGTTGGAGGTCACGCCCATGATCGGCATTGACCCACACAGTGTTTACCGTTTTGGGTAATCACAATTTTAAACCTTACCAGATCTAACGACTAAAGTGAATTCTTTTGATGATTTGAAAACAAATAGGCTTTTTTATTAAATTAATTGCAGATGTTACATAATTTATTCATTGTTCACACACTACATTGTTGGACATCAACGAACTGGATTTGCGATAGACTAAATCTGTTAAGGATTCAGTTTTAAAATGGGCTACATTACAACATGTTCATACTCATTTGATCATCTGTTCACCTGTCAGCACTTCCATGGTTAGGCAACATGTTCATACTCATTTGATCATCTGTTCACCTGTCAGCACTTCCATGGTTAGGCAACATGTTCATACTCATTTGATCATCTGTTCACCTGTCAGCACTTCCATGGTTAGGCAACATGTTCATACACATTTGATCATCTGTTCACCTGTCAGCCATGGTTAGGCTTCTACTTAGCAGATTCATGTATTTACATTATGAACCATTAAGACATCGTATGCTAGCATTCTGAAATTGCTCAAAGTTGTTGAAAGCTGACATAATGACTGAGTGGTTGAATTGGCTTTCAGTTGGTCCATACCAGTGCAAGTAGTCTGCTTGATTCTTGTTCATCTTGTTAACTTACTGTATTCGACCTATTAAGTGTACATGCCCTAATTAGTAGTCTGCTTGATTCTTGTTCATCTTGTTAACTTACTGTATTCGACCTATTAAGTGTACATGCCCTAATTAGTAGTCTGCTTGATTCTTGTTCATCTTGTTAACTTACTGTATTCGAACTATTAAGCGTACATGCCCTAATTAGTAGTCTGCTTGATTCTTGTTCATCTTGTTAACTTACTGTATTCGACCTATTAAGTGTACATGCCCTAATTAGTAGTCTGCTTGATTCTTGTTCATCTTGTTAACTTACTGTATTCGAACTATTAAGCGTACATGCCCTAATTAGTAGTCTGCTTGATTCTTGTTCATCTTGTTAACTTACTGTATTCGACCTATTAAGTGTACATGCCCTAATTAGTAGTCTGCTTGATTCTTGTTCATCTTGTTAACTTACTGTATTCGAACTATTAAGCGTACATGCCCTAATTAGTAGTCTGCTTGATTCTTGTTCATCTTGTTAACTTACTGTATTCGACCTATTAAGTGTACATGCCCTAATTAGTAGTCTGCTTGATTCTTGTTCATCTTGTTAACTTACTGTATTCGAACTATTAAGCGTACATGCCCTAATTAGTAGTCTGCTTGATTCTTGTTCATCTTGTTAACTTACTGTATTCGACCTATTAAGTGTACATGCCCTAATTAGTAGTCTGCTTGATTCTTGTTCATCTTGTTAACTTACTGTATTCGACCTATTAAGTGTACATGCCCTAATTAGCATACACGCCCTAATTAGCATACACCCCCTTTTCTAATCAGCAGGGCCCATAATTATTATAATTTATTTTGTGTGAAACAACTGAAGTGGTGCCATCTGGTGTTAAACAATTGGCACCACTTTTCAGTTGTTCTACACTATTCACCAAATAACATCACTACCGTGAAACAGTTATCTTACTGTCTGCAGAAAAATTTTGGTGTGCCTTATAAGAACAGGTTCGTTGACATTTTTCCATGGCCCAATTTTTTTCAAGCGTGCTATACGCTTTTTAGGTCAATTATGTTATATAATTTGTCAGCCTCTCTCAGACCCCCCTGTGTTATTACATTTGTCAGCCTCCCTCAGACCAACCTGTGTTATTACATTTGTCAGCCTCCCTCAGACCAACCTGTGTTATTACATTTGTCAGCCTCCCTCAGACCAACCTGTGTTATTACATTTGTCAGCCTCCCTCAGACCAACCTGTGTTATTACATTTGTCCGCCTCCCTCAGACCAACCTGTGTTATTACATTTGTCAGCCTCCCTCGGACCAACCTGTGTTACATTTGCAGGGCATCATTTTTGAGGTGAGCGATCGCTCTTGCTCCCTATCGCTCGCGCAAATCAATAATCTAGGGAGCGATTTATCGCTCACGTCAATTGCTAAAATTGCTCGCTGGCTGCAAGTGTTCGTCTTGAGAAGGAGTTTCTTGAGTATTAGATTCACTAGGAAAGTCTACTCTCTTTATAACGCAGTGTTTGGACTCCAATAGTCAGAGTTCACGTATCATCCGTCACCGGGGATTGCGATTGCAGTGAGCTGCACCAAGATTGCAAAAACGCCATTGAAGCCACGATGTGCTGGCCGCGCGGTTTATAAAGAAGTTATCAAATGAGTGGACCAGCGTCAATGTGTATTATCTTTAAATGTCACATACTGTTGTATGTCGAACTGAATAAAATACATGTACAGTTATGGAATAGATAAGGAATCAACAATATTTCGTTACGATCTGATTGACCAACTAGGCTGTAATTGCAATCGAAAATAATAACCTGGATCCGAGCTACCGAACACGCATATGAGTTGACAAGGAGTGTAAAAGTTGATTAAACATAGAAAACAACAATTTTGATAATAGTTCCACTTTGTCTTTCAACCGCTCTGAACACATAAATTCATGACACACATCTCCGGTACCACTTAACATCGATTCACTGTTTCATGTGCGGATTATAAATTCATATTTTTGCGTACCAAGTTTGAGTTGTGTATTTGGCATTATGATGCAATGGAAGTATGCCATTTCACCCCAGTTTATATTGGTGTTCCCTACTAAGCTGCATTTATGACTATACATTTGATTCTTGTGGTCACTGCCACGGGGCACGGACACACCACTCTGCTACTGCACTGGCCTTGCCTAGGCTACACCTATGGTGATCGATGACAGGTTGCAATACAAAACCGTTTCACCAATTGCAATGAATGGGGTGTACTAAAGCAAGCATTTATTCCATTGTACAAAAGTCAGCGCCAGCAAGTACCAATTAAAATTTCATGGCGACAACGACAGAAACCGAATGGGAAATTGTGGTGCCACCACACGGTAAAAAAAACAACTAACAAATCACTCGCCTAAATTAATTTGGTATATTTAGGCGAGCGATAAATCGCTCGCCTGTTGTTTTCAAACGTGAAGCCCTGCATTTGTTAGCCTCCCTCAGACCAACCTGTGTTACATTTGTCAGCCTCTCTCAGACCCACCTGTGTTACATTTGTCAGCCTCTCTCAGACCCACTTGTGTTACATTTGTCAGCCTCTCTCAGACCCACCTGTGTTACATTTGTCAGCCTCTCTCAGACCCACCAGTGTTACATTTGTCAGCCTCTCTCAGACCAACTTGTGTTACATTTGTCAGCCTCTCTCAGACCCACCAGTGTTACATTTGTCAGCCTCTCTCAGACCCACTTGTGTTACATTTGTCAGCCTCTCTCAGACCCACCTGTGTTACATTTGTCAGCCTCTCTCAGACCCACCAGTGTTACATTTGTCAGCCTCTCTCAGACTAACTGGTGTTACATTTGTCAGCCTCTCTCAGACCCACCTGTGTTACATTTGTTAGCCTCCCTCAGACCAACTTGTGTTACATTTGTCAGCCTCTCTCAGACCCACCTGTGTTACATTTGTCAGCCTCTCTCAGACCCACCAGTGTTACATTTGTCAGCCTCTCTCAGACTAACTGGTGTTACATTTGTCAGCCTCTCTCAGACCCACCTGTGTTACATTTGTCAGCCTCCCTCAGACCAACTTGTGTTACATTTGTCAGCCTCCCTCAGACCAACTTGTGTTACATTTGTCAGCCTCTCTCAGACCCACCAGTGTTACATTTGTCAGCCTCTCTCAGACCCACCAGTGTTACATTTGTCAGCCTCCCTCAGACCAACTTGTGTTACATTTGTCAGCCTCTCTCAGACCCACCTGTGTTACATTTGTCAGCCTCTCTCAGACCCACCAGTGTTACATTTGTCAGCCTCTCTCAGACCAACTTGTGTTACATTTGTCAGCCTCCCTCAGACCAACTTGTGTTACATTTGTCAGCCTCTCTCAGACCCACCTGTGTTACATTTGTCAGCCTCTCTCAGACCAACTTGTGTTACATTTGTCAGCCTCCCTCAGACCAACTTGTGTTACATTTGTCAGCCTCTCTCAGACCCACCTGTGTTACATTTGTCAGCCTCTCTCAGACCCACCAGTGTTACATTTGTCAGCCTCTCACAGACCCACTTGTGTTACATTTGTCAGCCTCTCTCAGACCAACTTGTGTTACATTTGTCAGCCTCTCTCAGACCCACCTGTGTTACATTTGTCAGCCTCTCTCAGACCCACCTGTGTTACATTTGTCAGCCTCTCTCAGACCAACTTGTGTTACATTTGTCAGCCTCTCTCAGACCAACTTGTGTTACATTTGTCAGCCTCTCTCAGACCCACCTGTGTTACATTTGTCAGCCTCTCTCAGACCCACCAGTGTTACATTTGTCAGCCTCTCTCAGACCCACTTGTGTTACATTTGTCAGCCTCTCTCAGACCAACTTGTGTTACATTTGTCAGCCTCTCTCAGACCCACCTGTGTTACATTTGTCAGCCTCTCTCAGACCCACCAGTGTTACATTTGTCAGCCTCTCTCAGACCCACTTGTGTTACATTTGTCAGCCTCTCTCAGACCAACTTGTGTTACATTTGTCAGCCTCTCTCAGACCCACCTGTGTTACATTTGTCAGCCTCTCTCAGACCCACCAGTGTTACATTTGTCAGCCTCTCTCAGACCCACCTGTGTTACATTTGTCAGCCTCTCTCAGACCAACTTGTGTTACATTTGTCAGCCTCTCTCAGACCAACTTGTGTTACATTTGTCAGCCTCTCTCAGACCCACCTGTGTTACATTTGTCAGCCTCTCTCAGACCAACTTGTGTTACATTTGTCAGCCTCTCTCAGACCAACTTGTGTTACATTTGTCAGCCTCTCTCAGACCAACTTGTGTTTCATTTGTCAGCCTCTCTCAGACCAACTTGTGTTACATTTGTCAGCCTCTCTCAGACCAACTTGTGTTACATTTGTCAGCCTCTCTCAGACCAACTTGTGTTACATTTGTCAGCCTCTCTCAGACCAACCTGTGTTAAATTTGTCAGCCTCTCTCAGACTAACTGGTGTTACAGTGTTTCTGGTGCTAGCGGCACAAATATTTTTAAAATGTTAATATTTATTCATTCTTGTTTATTAATATTTAATATAATTTATTTTAATTTAGTATGATTTATTATTAAATTGTTATGTAAGCATTGTGTTTTATCACTAGTAGCTTTTTAATATATTTATTTAGTTATTTGTTTATTTAGCAATTCTAAGCTGTCTTATTGTGCTGAATTTATTAAAAATAATTCTTATTACTAGTACGATTTTAATATATTTATTTGTTTATTGAACAATTCCAGACTATCGTATTAATTTTTAATATGTAGTGAAATGCCACGAACGATTTTGGATATATTATTATTATATTATTGTTGCTAACACAAATGACCAAATCTTACGACAGTTAATATACCAGTTGCTTATGTCATCTAAAACTTCTGGTTTTGGGCAGCAGCCTTGTTACATGTTGTGTTATTTTGTTAAATATATATCAGTTGTCTTGTTCCATTTCCAGTTTAATCTGGTCGAATGTGGTAAAAGTAGATCTTCCAAGTTTGATGCTTTGAGGAGTCGCGCGAAGAAGTCATTGACTAATTCATTTGAAAGCTTAATTCGGGTAAGTTCTTAGTTGATTTCTTTGTGATTCCTAGTTAGTTTCTACTAGGCTAAGGAGAAAATGCAATATTAGCAAAAACTTTTGCCAAAGATGTTGACATTTTAAATCAGTCACAAGTGTTACATATCAGTGACGCACACTGAAAACAGAAGTGATAGGACAAAATGCCCTGAACCTCTAAAATCAATAGGACACAATGTCCTGAACCTCTAAAATCAATAGGACACAATGTCCTGAGTCCACAAAAACAACAGGACATTCTACCATGAAAGATGCTCATTGATTTTGGTTGTACTTTGAGACTTGAGCAGTAGTAGCAACTAGTTCAGCACACAGCCTGCAATTCAGTGTAGTTATAAAGAACAATACTAATGAACATGACAAGTTTTGTAGTTATTAGGTGAAGAAATGTGATTCTTCATTCACATATAATAATATATTATCACATATTGCAATCAGCATCACTTTAATGATTTGGCACATTGCTAACAAATTAGATACATGCTCATGTGCATGTGTGTTTAGACATGTGTGTTTAGACATGTGAAGCACATGTCTAAACACACATGTCTAAACACACATGCACATGTGTGTTTAGACATGTGTGTTTAGACATGTGCTTTGCATGTCACGTGAATCCCCTGCACAGCTGCCCCTAGTCATAGACCAATATTTCACATCCGCTGACGTTGCTGGCTGGCGAGGGCGTCCACGAGCAACATTCCCTACTGCCCTCGACAAAGATCTGCAGGAAGTCAGCAAGGATATTTGAAACCGGCAAGATCTAGACTGACTGAGATCGCATAACCGAAATCAGTGGAAGAACTGGTATACCGAAGAACTTAAGCCAGAACATCCTGAAAGTGCCTAGTGGATAGTGACCGTACTAATGGAGCGCCCGTTGTTGGACAGTTTTGGTGCTATGAGCGCCCCTAGTGGCTAGTGAATAAAAAAAATTCGTAAAACGACACCCATAATGTTTAGTAACTAAAGTACTTTGCATTTTAAAAACATCTATTATTGTTGAAGTGCATACTTCAATGCCATAAATAGATGACGCATTAGCATGAATTGCCAACACAGCCAAATAGCGAAAAGCCGAACTAGCAAACAAACTGCTGAGTTCTCAGTGTCCGCATTGATAAAAATGATGGGACACTTGACCGTTCTGACGATAATTTTATAGGACAAATGACCTGATCAAGGCCACATCGATAGGACATTTTCAAGTTTAATCGGTTAACAAGAAAGAGAAATGTATATGTGGAAGTGTTGATATTGGTTTACTTGTGTTTGTGGCAGGGACGCAACAAGAAAGAGAAATGTATGTGTGGAAGTGTTGATATTGGTTTACTTGTGTTTGTGGCAGGGACGCAACAAGAAAGAGAAATGTATGTGTGGAAGTGTTGATGTTGGTTTACTTGTGTTTGTGGCAGGGACGCAACAAGAAAGAGAAATGTATGTGTGGAAGTGTTGATGTTGGTTTACTTGTGTTTGTGGCAGGGGTGCAACACGAAAGAGAAATGTATGTGTGGAAGTGTTGATATTGGTTTACTTGTGTTTGTGGCAGGGGTGCAACACGAAAGAGAAATGTATGTGTGGAAGTGTTGATGTTGGTTTACTTGTGTTTGTGGCAGGGACGCAACAAGAAAGAGAAATGTATGTGTGGAAGTGTTGATATTGGTTTACTTGTGTTTGTGGCAGGGACGCAACAAGAAAGAGAAATGTATGTGTGGAAGTGTTGATATTGGTTTACTTGTGTTTGTGGCAGGGACGCAACACGAAAGAGAAATGTATGTGTGGAAGTGTTGATGTTGGTTTACTTGTGTTTGTGGCAGGGGTGCAACACGAAAGAGAAATGTATGTGTGGAAGTGTTGATATTGGTTTACTTGTGTTTGTGGCAGGGGTGCAACACGAAAGAGAAATGTATGTGTGGAAGTGTTGATATTGGTTTACTTGTGTTTGTGGCAGGGGTGCAACACGAAAGAGAAATGTATGTGTGGAAGTGTTGATGTTGGTTTACTTGTGTTTGTGGCAGGGACGCAACAAGAAAGAGAAATGTATGTGTGGATGTGTTGATATTGGTTTACTTGTGTTTGTGGCAGGGGTGCAACACGAAAGAGAAATGTATGTGTGGAAGTGTTGATGTTGGTTTACTTGTGTTTGTGGCAGGGACGCAACAAGAAAGAGAAATGTATGTGTGGAAGTGTTGATATTGGTTTACTTGTGTTTGTGGCAGGGGTGCAACACGAAAGAGAAATGTATGTGTGGAAGTGTTGATATTGGTTTACTTGTGTTTGTGGCAGGGGTGCAACACGAAAGAGAAATGTATGTGTGGAAGTGTTGATGTTGGTTTACTTGTGTTTGTGGCAGGGACGCAACAAGAAAGAGAAATGTATGTGTGGAAGTGTTGATATTGGTTTACTTGTGTTTGTGGCAGGGGTGCAACACGAAAGAGAAATGTATGTGTGGAGGTGTTGATATTGGTTTACTTGTGTTTGTGGCAGGGGTGCAACACGAAAGAGAAATGTATGTGTGGAAGTGTTGATGTTGGTTTACTTGTGTTTGTGGCAGGGACGCAACAAGAAAGAGAAATGTATGTGTGGAAGTGTTGATATTGGTTTACTTGTGTTTGTGGCAGGGGCGCAACAAGAAAGAAGAACTGAGGTATCTTGGCAGAAGATGGACACTCACGGCTCAAAATAGTGTCCCTGTTGTATGTTTCTCTTTTGATATGATAAGTTTATCATCATAATAACTGTAGTTATGTTAGCATGAAATATATTCCAAAGCCAGTATTTCAAGTTAAGGTGGATGGGGTGGCTAATATATAGTTATTTAAACGAAACAAAAGTCATGGTTTTGGGCCTATGCACCTATACAAGTTACTAAAATATAACCATTTGCAGCTACAATTAAGAATGTCACGCCATTGGTTTAGCAGAAAAATCTTGTTGAACACACAGCACCTTAATTTTATGGGCTGTGGCATTCTAATAGATAATCCTACGTCACAAGTGCATGTGGTTTGGCTATATTTGCTCGCCAAATGAAAATATATTTATGTACACCTATTCAAGATCTGCCAACCCTGAGTGGCTCACGCCTGTAAGGATTGTTACAAAAATCCATAAGATCTGCACAAAATCCTTACAAATTTATCCCGTCAATATGACGCAATGCATCGACAAGATATATACTTTACTCGTCAATGGTTAACTGTCAACTTTAGAGAAAACAACACAAATTTCAACTCATCTCATTTATTAAAAAATTTACAAAATAATTTTCATCACTTGTAATTTACAAGTGACAAAAATTATTTTGTAATTTATGGTACGTGAACTCTTTTGTGATAGTTGTATGTCGATGCCTCCGGTGCCAAACATCGCTTCACTATCTGCGTGGTTTTCGTTCTTTTACAAAAAAAATTCTTAGCCGCTTCACTGTCCGAAAAGAGACGTGGCGCCAGATCTGTGAAGTGGTCGGCAATTGCAGCAGGGAGGTTGTGTTCGGCCGCGAAATAAGAAAACAACCTCGGCCGCGATCACGGAGTCGATTCACGCCCGTTTGAAAAACATGGTCATGGGTTTCTGTTGGCGACTGGAATCGACCATCCGAACATGGAGCTTCGACTTCAAATGTTCCCGAACATCATACACTCCCGATGCCGAAACCTTAATGTCTCTTGAACAAGGAACGCACCAAGCATAATGCTCCCCGAGTTTCAATGGAGCGATCATTCCTTCAAACATTCGCCCCCAGTCTTCCTGGTAAACACCAGCATACTGTTTTCGCTTTTTCGCTGGTGGTGGGCGAACATCCATCTCATTCGAAACGAAAAACTGGTCTGATTTCAAATTCGCTCACTCCTCTGATTTGCCACACGAATTACCGTTGTACTTTCGTGTCTGCGTCTGACCTGCATTGATATGTGCTTACAGCAATAATACGCTGATTGTTCGATCGCTTTTTGCAATCATTGGACAATTCATCATAAATTTAGCATATAAAACGGAAAAAAATTTCTTAAAGAAAGTTTCTTAAAGAAAAAAATCTGTAAGGGAACACTCTTACACCCGTAAGCCCGTAAAATTATGAATAATCCATACAACGTACGGCTAATCCATAAGGGTTGGCAGGTCTGACCTATTCCTTTACTTGCTAATAGGATATCGCCATGCTGTTTGCGTCCAAACTGAACTTACGTAACATATTTTTTTTACTAAACTTGTCCTCTTTCTGACATAAAATGCCGTTTATTCGAGACTGTATTGTGTAAGAGCAGCTCTTAATAGGTTACCCGATTTCATAGAACTGCACATGTGCTTATTGTTCAGATTCAGATATAATTTATTCAGATCTATAACAAACAAATCATACAATACAAACTCAGCATACATTAACATAATATAACAATCTTATGATAATATATAAAAAACATGGAATAAGACAGTATCCACAGAGTACAATTATATACTATCAAAGTATATTGTTCTGGTCAACATGTCGGTCCTCAGTCAACTGCAGAAATGACTGGAATCTCCAACTTTAAAAACACATTCTAAGAAAACCACTGGTCTGATAGTCTTGACTTTAGTTGCACACGTTTAGTTTTTATTATCTCTTAGGTGCATAGCCCCAAAACCATGATGTTTGTTTCACTTTAAATATGACCAATAACACACTGTCAAGAGGGCAGATGTAGCAAAAGTTTTAAATTAGTACAGTGCATAAATATTTAGTTTGTTAAAGGGTGAGAGTTTGCATTAATAATGATGCATGGATCTAGACCCTTATCATAAATCAAAAATATAAAAAATCACTGATTGTTTCTAATATGAGCATTTCCAAACTTTACTAGATTGCAGATTTAATTATATATATATATATATATATATATATATATATATATATATATATATATATATATATATATGGTATGGCGTAAACAGTAGTGCTGTTCTGATTAATCAGTAACATTGATGATTTATTGGTTCATACTTCCGCTCAAGGTTCATGCTTCCGCTCAAGGTTCATGCTTCCGCTCAAGGTTCATGCTTCCGCTCAAGGTTCATGCTTCCGCTCAAGGAATTGATCACAATCTTTTGTGATTGATAATTTTTTAGTGTAGTCATTCTGATTTTAATTCCTGTCCTGTCTCTTTAATCGATACATATTACAAAAACATAAATAGAAACTGTGACATTTATCAAATGTATTGATTAATTTATATGATCTATCATGATTGGTTAGATAAACCGATGATCGATCATGAAAATATTACCAGTTCCCTACACTGGCAAACAGCCACTTTTTGTGCAGTAAAAATATTGTTATTTATTTTTCAATCCCAGTTCATTTATTTATGTGAACAAGTTCTTACATGTGAATTCACGTGAATGACGTCATGTTTGATGTACAGTATCATGCGAGTGTCAAGTAGATTGTGTCATGCCAGTGTCATGTTGCAGATTGAGGACAAGCAGGAGGAGGAGGGCGCACGAGGCAGACGGTGGACAATTACGTCTGAAAGTAATTTACCTCAGGTATGGTGGACATTGCATGAGGAGAATAAATATTTGATTTTATGACATAATACTTCTGAAAACTAGTATTTAGCAGACAGTGTATTAAAATGTGATAAATGGACCTGGCTGTAGTAGAGCGCTGAATTGTCAATCAACAGGACCGGTGTTCAAAACCACCAGCTGCTATTTCGAAACTTAGGCAATTTCGTTCACCTGACTTTGCTTGTGTCTTTCAGAAGAAACTCTAAAGGCCGTTGTTCCCTTCTACCTGGTGTCTATGCCAGGGGAAGTAAAAGACCCCACACACGGGGTAAATGTGTAACCTACTGTGGACCCCACCTCTCGTAAGGCAATGCAGAAGTATCCATGACGTGGCTCAGTCAAGCCTGCTAGCTACCTCGCAAACGGATACGTTTGAAAAAAAAAATTTGCAAATATTGTCTATAACATTTTTCTTTGCCATCGTATTATTGCAATTTTCAAACAAGTTCAGACATTTTGAATTTTCCAAATAACATTTTTATTTATTGCGTTGCATAAAATATCATTAATTTTATTTAAAATTCTTTTGAGCCTTAAACTGTGAAGGTCTGCAGTAACTCATAACTAAAGTTAACCAGTGGCTGAACTTAGCATATGGTGACTTTTACCAACTTTAACTTTCAGGATGAAGATTTAGACCAGTCATTAAAGACATCTGATGTCTGCGACGCTGTCATCTCAAACCCATCAGATGAGTGTGCACCAGAAGTTGCTTATGAAATGAGGCGGCCACGCAGTTTCACAGCGCCCTCTGGTGGCTGTGACCAGCCACCTGTGCTGTTGTCGAGCAACCACAAACAGAAACCAAGCAAGTCTGTGGTACCAAGTTTCTTCCGCATAGAGAGCTACCTCAGGTCAAAGTAGGTTACCATTTGTTGGTAGAGGACTATTGGTGAAGAAGAGAGGGCAATGGTAATGCTGGGAAATTGTTTATGTGGACACCAAGTTTCTATATATTTTAACTGTAGAAGTTGTGTAAACATTGGGTGTTTTTGTATAAAAAGTTTGTTAATGTAAATGTAAAAGGCTGTATGGCTGTGATTTTGTATATTTTTCTTTGTTAAAACAAGATAAACAAAAACACTGAATACATATAGTGTCGCTCTTTCATGCGGTATGCTGAAACTAAATGTAAATAAATAAGATTGTTAGATAAAAACTTTTTGGTTTGTAATGTTAGATATTGATAAGAACTGAAATTTAATCTTTGTGGAGCATGAAATACTGGACCGTTGAACTAAATGAACTGTGCAAGTACAGTGTGTCACTAAGTACAGTGTGTCGCTAAGTACAGTGTGTCGCTAAGTACAGTGTGTCACTAAGTACAGTGTATCACTAAGTACAGTGTTTCACCAAGTACAGTGTGTCACCAAGTACAGCATGTCACCAAGTACAGTGTGTCGCTAAGTACAGTGTGTCGCTAAGTACAGTGTGTCACTAAGTACAGTGTTTCACTAAGTACAGTGTATCACTAAGTACAGTGTTTCACCAAGTACAGTGTGTCACCAAGTACAGCGTGTCACCAAGTACGGTGTGTCACTAAGTACAGTGTATCACTAAGTACAGTGTTTCACCAAGTACAGTGTGTCACCAAGTACAGCGTGTCACCAAGTACAGTGTGTCACTAAGTACAGTGTGTCGCTAAGTACAGTGTATCACTAAGTACAGTGTGTCATTAAGTACAGTGTGTCATTAAGTACAGCGTGTCACCAAGTACAGCGTGTCACTAAGTACAGTGTGTAACTAAGTACAGTGTATCACTAAGTACAGTGTTTCACCAAGTACAGTGTGTCACCAAGTACAGTGTGTCACCAAGTACAGTGTGTCGCTAAGTACAGTGTGTCGCTAAGTACAGTGTGTCATTAAGTACATTGTGTCACCAAGTACAGAGTGTCATCAAGTACAGTGTGTCACTAAGTACAGTGTGTCATCAAGTACCGTGTGTCACTAAGTGCAGTGTGTCACTAAGTACAATGTGTCATCAAGTACAGTGTGTCACCAAGTACAGTGTGTCACTAAGTACAGTGTGTCACTAAGTACTGTGTGTCACTAAGTACTGTGTGTCACTAAGTACAGTGTTTCACCAAGTACAGTGTGTCACTAAGTGCAGTGTGTCACTAAGTGCAGTGTGTCACCAAGTACAGTGTGTCACTAAGTACAGGGTGTTACCAAGTACAGGGTGTTACCAAGTACAGTGTATCACCAAGTACAGTGTGTCACTAAGTACAGTGTGTCACAAAGTGCAGTGTGTCACTACGTGCAGTGTGTCACTAAGTACAGTGTGTCACTAAGTACAGTGTGTTACTAAGTACAGTGTGTCACTAAGTACAGTGTGTCACTGTGCATTGACAGCGTGATGGCTGGAGGGAGACATTGCCCAGAAGAGGAGTCTTCCCCACTTCCACCTCAGGGGGAGTCATCCTCAGGGAGTGAGTTAGTCAGCAGGAAGAAGGGTCCAGCTCACAGACAGAAGTCATGGAGACTAGAGATCCTCAACAGGGTTGTAACCCCTGTATCCAGGGGCAACTCCTTCATTGGTGAGTTGAGGGGTGACAGGTTACCTGCCACTTCACATCCTCCAAGAGGATTTAACAAGATTGAACAAGATTGCCATCTCGAACAACAAGTTCCAGATGGCAAGTGGACAAGGAAGCCATTGGCTTATCGAGAGTCCAACAATTTTCTCATCTATGTGTAGCCCGCCCTTATCAGATATCTGTCAATTCTATTTTTAAACATATTCACACTACTAGCATTAACACAATCATTTGGTAGTTTGTTCCATTAATTTATCACCCTCTGTGAGAAAGAGTACTTTCTCATGTCCAACCTACACTGCTCCTTAACTAATGCTGCTTTGTGTCCTCTGGTTCTACTGCCGTCTTTAAGTTTGAAGAACATATTCCTATCAACATCCTCATAACCATTCACTATTTTAAACACTTCTATTTGGTCTCCTCTTAGTCTCCTGGACCTGGTTTTTAGTGTTGTCAAACCACATTGTAATAAGCGACTTTCGTAACTAAGGTATCTCAATTCTTGAATCATTTTAGTTGCTCTTCATTGTATTCTTTCTAGTTTGTCTATGTCCTTTTGATGACATGGCCTCCATCCTTGAATACAATATTCAAAATGTGGTCTAACTATTGCTTTGTACAGGGGTACAATTAGCTGTTTCTCCTTATACATGATAGTTCTCCTAATTAGCCCTAGCATTTGATTTCCTTTCGAAGCAGCAATCCCACATTGCTCTGAAACTTTCATGTCAGCACTAAATGTTACTCCTAAGTCATTTTCTTGTGTGGTTCTACCTAGTACAGCATCCCCCATTTTATATTCCTCATCCATATTTCCATGTCCTCTGTGTATACATTTACACTTCCCAAAATTGAATAACATTTGACATTTATCTGACCATTTAACAAATTTTTTTTAGATCATCCTGTAAACTTTGTTTATCTGTATCATTAGTAACCTTTCTGAATACTTTTGTGTCATCTGCAGATTTGAGTACTTTGCTAGATATGTCATCCTCCAATTCATTTATATATATTAAAAACAGTATACGGCCTAATACTGATCCCTGTGGTACCCCACTCAAAACAGATTTCCAGTTTGAAATCTCACCATCTACTATTACTCTCTGTTTTCTGTGTGTAAGCCAATTTTCTATCCAGTTGATTACATCATACCATGGGCTTTTAGTTTAAGTAACAATCTTTGATGTGGCACTTTATCGAAAGCTTTCTGAAAATCTAAGTAGACAACATCCACTGGTGACCCGTCATCTACCCACTTTGTAATTTCTTCCAAAAAACATAAGAGATTGGTTAGACATGATCTTGCTTTTAGGAATCCATGTTGAGATGTATTTATTAATTTATGTTTCACAAGGAATTCCACCATGTGGTCTCTAATTAATGTTTCAAGTAATTTACATACAACTGATGTTAAACTCACTGGTCTGTAATTTTCTGGCTTGTTCCTCGATCCCTTCTTAAATAGCGGCGTAATGTTTGCTTCTTTCCATTCTGAAGGAACTATTCCTACTTCTAGTGACAAGTTAAACAATTTTGCTAGTGGTGTACTAATTTGCTCAACAATTTCCTTAAGCAGTTTTGGTGGATGACAGGTTACCTGACACTTCACATCCTCTAGGGGATGACAGGTTACCTGACAGTTCACATCCTCTAGGGGATGACAGGTTACCTGACAGTTCACATCCTCTGGGGGATGACAAGTTACCTAACAATGCATGTCCTCTAGGGGATGACAAGTTACCTGACAGTTTGTATGCTGTATGGGATGGAAGGTTACCTGTCAGTTCATATTCTCTATGGGATGCAGGTTATCTGTCAGTTCATATTCTCTATGGGATGGAAGGTTACCTGACAGTTTGTATTCTCTATGGGATGCAGGTTACCTGTCAGTTCATATTCTCTATGGGATGCAGGTTATCTGTCAGTTCATATTCTCTATGGGATGGCAGGTTATCTGTCAGTTCATATTCTCTATGGGATGACAAGTTGTCTGTCAGTTCATATTCTCTATGGGATGCAGGTTATCTGTCAGTTCATATTCTCTATGGGATGGCAGGTTATCTGTCAGTTCATATTCTCTATGGGATGCAGGTTATCTGTCAGTTCATATTCTCTATGGGATGACAAGTTGTCTGTCAGTTCATATTCTCTATGGGATGGCAGGTTATCTGTCAGTTCATATTCTCTATGGGATGCAGGTTATCTGTCAGTTCATATTCTCTATGGGATGGCAGGTTATCTGTCAGTTCATATTCTCTGTGGGATGACAAGTTGTCTGTCAGTTCATATTCTCTATGGGATGCAGGTTATCTGTCAGTTCATATTCTCTATGTGATGGCAGGTTATCTGTTAGTTCATATTCTCTATGGGATGACAAGTTGTCTGTCAGTTCATATTCTCTATGGGATGGCAGGTTATCTGTCAGTTCATATTCTCTATGGGATGACAAGTTGTCTGTCAGTTCATATTCTCTATGGGATGGCAGGTTATCTGTCAGTTCATATTCTCTATGGGATGCAGGTTATCTGTCAGTTCATATTCTCTATGGGATGGCAGGTTATCTGTAAGTTCATATTCTCTATGGGATGACAAGTTGTCTGTCAGTTCATATTTTCTATGGGATGCAGGTTATCTGTCAGTTCATATTCTCTATGGGGTGACAGGTTGTCTGTCAGTTCATATTCTCTAGGTGGATGATAGGTTATCTGCCAGTTCATATTGTCTATGGGATGACAGGTTATCTGTCAATTCATATTCTCTATGGGATGACAGGTTATCTGTCAATTCATATTCTCTATAGGATGACAGGTTAGCTGCCAGTTCATATTCTCTATGGGGTGGCAGATTACCTGAAAGTTCATATTCTATTTGGGATAGCAGGTTTTGCACAATTTAAATGTCTTTGTACATTTCAAGATGCTATCGCTGTTGAAGAGTCAAAACAATGGATGTCCATTTTGATCTGCACCATGTGGTTGTTTGGATGTGTTTATTTTGATCTGCACCATGTGGTTGTTTGGATGTGTTTATTTTGATCTGCACCATGTGGTTGTTTGGATGTGTTTATTTTGATCTGCACCATGTGGTTGTTTGGATGTGTTTATTTTGATCTGCACCATGTGGTTGTTTGGATGTGTTTATTTTGATCTGCACCATGTGGTTGTTTGGATGTGTTTATTTTGATCTGCACCATGTGGTTGTTTGGATGTGTTTATTACACAACTTCTAACACATGGACTTTCATTGGTTTGATTCCTCGACAGACAGGTTGTTGAAGAATCAAAACAATGAGTTCATTTTGTCTGTTGGAAGTTAGTCTGATAGACTCCAATAAATAAGTTGGTGTTTTATACATCACTGGCACTATATGAGAGGCTGTTGTTGCATGAGTGCTGATATATGTTGTTGCATGAGTGTTAATATCTGTTGTTGCATGAGTGCTGATATCTGTTGTTGCATGAGTGCTGATATCTGTTGTTGCATGAGTGCTGATATCTATTGTTGCATGAGTGCTGATATATGTTGTTGCATGAGTGTTGATATCTGTTGTTGCGTGAGTGCTGATATCTGTTGTTGCATGAGTGCTGATATCTGTTGTTGCATGAGTGCTGATATCTGTGGTTGCATGAGTGCTGATATGTGTTGTTGCATAAAGTGCTGATATCTGTTGTTGCATGAGTGCTGATATCTGTTGTTGTATGAGTGCTGATATCTGTCGTTGCATGAGTGCTGATATGTGTTGTTGCATAAAGTGCTGATATCTGTTGTTGCATGAGTGCTGATATCTGTTGTTGCATGAGTGCTGATATATGTTGTTGCATGAGTGCTGATATCTTTGTGTTCATTGCCAGAGTCCCCGGGCTCTACGATGACTCCTGTATCTGAGGTGGCTCTTACACCCACCAAGTTGTCACCACGAGAACTGCGAGACTTGTGGAAGAAGGCCATCCTTGAAGTGTTGCTTCTCATCAAGATGGAGAGAGAAAACAAGAATCTGCGAGGTGTGGATGGCTGTTTTACTTCATTGTGATAGTCAAGTGATGACCTACTTGATGTAAACCTTTTTACTCCATAGCATAGTATTTGGGCTTATGCGAGCTTAATAGATAGAACAGTTAGCAAGTATATTATTGTCAAAATTAAATTAAAACTTAAATAATCCAGCCAAAAGTGTTCTTTTGAACACAAAAAACAGCCTTCTTCAAGGCTAACGTAGCAAGGAGAGAACATTATAAACAACATTAATCTAACATAATCTAACTTAATTTAAATTATACAATGGCGTCGTGCAAATGGTAGGTAAAGGCCACCAGGCATTTAGTATGCGAGAGTTGTAGCAACTGGGTAGACTTCGTCAAGTCCAGGTGTGAGAAGTCCTGGGCTGAGGTTCAAGCGGATAGTTTTAGTTTTGAGTGTGGGGGTGTGAGAAGTCCTGGGCTGAGGTTCAGGCGGATAGTTTTAGTTTTGAGTGTGGGGGTGTGAGAAGTCCTGGGCTGAGGTTCAGGCGGATAGTTTTAGTTTTGAGTGTGGGGGTGTGAGAAGTCCTGGGCTGAGGTTCAGGCGGATAGTTTTAGTTTTGAGTGTGGGGGTGTGTGAAGTTCTGGGCTGAGGTTCAGGCGGATAGTTTTAGTTTTGAGTGTGGGGGTGTGAGAAGTCCTGGGCTGAGGTTCAGGCGGATAATTTTAGTTTTGAGTGTGGGGGTGTGAGAAGTCCTGGGCTGAGGTTCAGGCGGATAGTTTTAGTTTTGAGTGTGGGGGTGTGAGAAGTCCTGGGCTGAGGTTCAGGCGGATAGTTTTAGTTTTGAGTGTGGGGGTGTGAGAAGTCCTGGGCTGAGGTTCAGGTGGATAGTTTTAGTTTTGAGTGTGGGGGTGTGAGACGTCCTGGGCTGAGGTTCAGGCGGATAGTTTTAGTTTTGAGTGTGGGGGTGTGTGAAGTCCTGGGCTGAGGCTCAGGCGGATAGTTTTAGTTTTGAGTGTGGGGGTGTGTGAAGTCCTGGGCTGAGGTTCAGGCGGATAGTTTTAGTTTTGAGTGTGGGGGTGTGAGAAGTCCTGGGCTGAGGTTCAGGCGGATAGTTTTAGTTTTGAGTGTGGGGGTGTGTGAAGTTCTGGGCTGAGGTTCAGGCGGATAGTTTTAGTTTTGAGTGTGGGGGTGTGAGAAGTCCTGGGCTGAGGTTCAGGCGGATAGTTTTAGTTTTGAGTGTGAGAAGTCCTGGGCTAAGGTTCAGGCGGATAGTTTTAGTTTTGAGTGTGGGGGTGTGAGAAGTCCTGGGCTGAGGTTCAGGCGGATAGTTTTAGTTTTGAGTGTGGGGGTGTGAGAAGTCCTGGGCTGAGGTTCAGGCGGATAGTTTTAGTTTTGAGTGTGGGGGTGTGTGAAGATAAAGGGACTAGAGGTGGAAATGGAACGGCTGAGGCAGCTAGAAGACGGGAGGGAAAGGTGACATGTTGATGGACGAGAGGGAGATGGACAACATGCTGCCTGGTGACACGACTGCAGGACAGAATGCGACAGAAGGGATCCGACGCAAGAGCTGCTCTAAGGTAGTGATAGAGGGGGTGAGGACCAGGGCGAGGGTGTTTGTGGAGAACTTGATAGTTAGGATTACTGACAGAATGAAACAAGGGGGACGACATGGTGGTTTGCTTTCCAGGGACAAGAATAGAGGCTGTCACAGAGAGGGTGGAAAAAATCATGGGTCTGGGCAAGGGAGGATCTATTTTAGTACACCTAGGCACTAATCACGCAGAGGAGAAGGGTACAATTGCCATAGTTAAGAAATATAGGCAGTTAGTCAGAACACTTAAGACACAGGTTAAGTAGATAATTCTGTCAGGGATTTCACCAGTAATGGGAAGCAGGGGTCGTGGCTATCAAAATTGCAGGAGGATGGCACGTAGCAAGCAAGTCCAGCAGCTATGTAGGGAAGAGGAAGTTGGATTTGTGGTGATATTTTGTTGGGATGGCTGACATGTTCATGAGGGATGGGCTTCATCTAAGTGGAAAGGGGGCAGCAGTATTTGCGGATGAACTCTCAGCAGCAGTCGACAGTGGTGTGGGTAGCATAACAAATATTATTGGTAGAAAACGTTGTTTAAACTAAAAGCGCAGGGGGGTATTTAGAGGTGCCTCAAACAGGACAAGAGACCATTATTACACACAAACCAGTAAGAAAACGTGTGTTTAAATGCAAGTAAATAAGAAAAACGAATTACCGTAAATTCTATTAGTAGCCGCAGCTTCAATTACATTGGAAGATGATGACGGCAAAGTTGGGGTGCGACTTTAAATACAGTAATTTGCCGAAAAAATTGCGAAAGTTGGCTCATTGGGTTGTCAATAGTAATAGTTATTAGTGCGATAAATAACGGTTTATAATCAGTGAAAAAACGAAGTCGGATGCATCAATAAAACATTGTATTACAATCGCCACTGGTGCATCACAAATAATTACATAAGACAAAGTGTTCAAAAACTAAGGTTAAATCATGTCATAGTTAAAATCCTTCAAAATCACTGTCATCGTCGCTGTCGAAGAACGCTGTCGAAGAATGCTATCAGTACTGGCATGGCGGCATCATCCCACGTATCCATGTCTGATTATGAGTTATTGGCATCGCTGAACATGATTTCGTCATCGTCCATTCCATCAAGATTGTTGGAGATGCCGCACTTCTTGAAGCTGTATTCAATCATGGCAGATGGAATCGCACCCCACGCCTTCACGAGCCATTATACAAGAATCTCCTTGGCTGGCGCACGACTGCAGCCACCGGGAGTGAGCGCCATGAATCATCCAGTGCTCCCACAAGTGTCGCATCTGCTGCTTGAATGGGCGATTGATGCTAACATCAAGTGGCTGTACTAGCGGCGTCAGACCGCCGGGGATTACAGCAACATCGATGTCACGCATGGTTTCAGGTTTTGATGTTCGTCCAATTGTCAAAGTAACACCATTACCAGTGCCTCGTTGGAGTTAATTACATTTACTCTGGTACAAGATACAGCGTTATAATCCCACACACCTGGTATTCTATGCATGTGGTCAAGTTAACCCGCGCCAGTAAACTATCTGTGAACTAGGCCAATCTGTCAATCAGTAGACCATGGAATAGTCTCCCAAACTCTGTAATACAAGCTAGATCAATTAAATCATTTAAAAACAAACTAGACAAATTCTGGTCTACCCAGGCAATAATATACAACTATGAATCTCCTTTAACAATAACTAATGGAACCGGAAATTATAATATAAAAATATTTGATTCTGAAGATCTGATCATGGAGGAATCAACTGGATCCCGCAATCAGAATCGTCATAAGGTAAGGTAGTAGTTCTAAGAGTAACGGTTACACCTTGCCGATTATGTAATCAGCATACATTGCTGTTCCCTCGTTGGAGACAATTGCATTTACAACAGACTGTTTTGTAATCCCCTCAAAAGTTGTGTGAAGTCAGCAGTGCACAACCCCAGAAACAACTGGAGAGTAAATAAACAATGACCACGCTTGTTGAATTGAATGCACTAACATTTGATCAAATGCTTGTGAATACCAGGGCAGTAGGCCAACGATGACACAACAACAACAGGAACTTTCTCAGAAATAGGTCAAACCACAATATCCGTTCTCGCCAGCTGCAGCTGATCAAGACGTCCAGTTATTACATAGTTACCGGCTGTCACCCGAACACCTTTGAAGTTGAAACAGCTGGCACAATAACAGACAGACCCCGGGTAGTCTTTTTAATCTGCTGCAATACATGCAACGTTATACATGGTTCTACATAAAACGTCATACAAACAAAACTTCTCAACATATTTGAATAATTTTAGCTTTATTGTATAGCCAACATGTATGGCTACATTTCTCCCACTGGGTGTGTGAATTCAGCCTCCCAGTTATTATCTGGTGATATATGTTTATCTTTGTTTTCCATTTTGACGAAATTCACATAGTAATATTCCCATGATTATATAGTGTGATGTATTTATTATCAATGCATTACATTAAAGACTCTTAACGATAAAATTGTACCTCATTCATTCATTTATGATAATTAGTAGCAGTTATAACTTTTTTGCAGAACCTATTTGAATTGTTCCTAATTGTGTGTGCTATGGAAATTCATCACACGAAGCGTTAAAAAAGTGTTGGCTCAAAGTCTGGGTGCGGCTTTAAAAAGGTTTTTGCCTGCAATAAATGGTGCGGAGGAAAGTCCTGGTTTATGTCAAAAGTCGGGATGTGGCTTTAATTAGGGATGAGGCTACAAATAGAGAATTTACGGTAAACATGGTAGACGATATTGACCCTCACATAATTGGTATAACCGAATCATGGACAAACAAAGACATATCAGATGCTGAATTAGGACTGACAGGATACGTAATGTTTAGGAGAGATTAAGTAGGAAGAACTGGCAGGGGAGTTTTTTATATATTAAAGAATCTGTTCAGGCTTACAAAATTAGACAGCTATTGCATGTTGAAACATTCTAAAATATGAAATTGAGACTATCATTGATCAATATGTTCCCTTGAAAAAAAAGGAAAACAGTCTAGAAAGAAACACTTGTCAAAAGCAACTGTTACAAAAATAGAACTGCAGACAAACTACTAGAATAGAACCATTAACAACACCTTTCTACCAGACAAACTACTAGAACCATTAACAACACCTTTCTACCAGACACAGGTGTGGACTTGCGCTTCCAGTTGTTTCAGCATTCTCCTTGTGCCGTGAGGGTTCCATGTATGAGGCTGTCTTGCGATGTGTTGCGTCGGCTTTCTGAGAGCTTAGCCTATCTACCTCCACTCCACCTCATTCTCATCTGATGTTTAGCCTATCTACCTCCACTCCACCTCATTCTCATCTGATGTTTACCCTATCTACCTCCACTCCACCTCATTCTCATCTGATGTTTACCCTATCTACCTCCACTCCACCTCATTCTCATCTGATGTTTACCCTATCTACCTCCACTCCACCTCATTCTCATCTGATGTTTACCCTATCTACCTTCATTCCACCTCATTCTCATCTGGGGCTGTATGCATGAAGGTCGGATAGCTCCTTTATCCGCGGTTATCTTCTATCCAGCAGTTAAATTACATTAGTGACGTATGATTGACCGTCCTAGTTGTCGGATTACAGACGGAAGTAAGGCAGACAGTTCCACAATCCCAAGCGCAGCAGGGAATTTCCTAGTGTAAAAACAGAAACAGGCAAATAGCTATCCGCCACCATATTTATGACTCGTGCATACGAAATTGGAGCTGAAGTTAAACGCGGATAGGGCCTATCTGGGCTTAACTTTTATCTGGCCTTCATGCATACAGGCCCTGATGTTCAGTAGGTTCAAATGATAGTCAAGTCATTGTGACATTGATACGATCCTTACTGTAGAATGGTTGTGCAGTGTAAACAATGTGACTGTGCATGTACATCCATGTATGATTGTGTATGTGAACACATGCATGGCTGTATGTGCACACATGCATGACTATGTGCACACATGCATGACTGTATGTGTGCCCATGCATAATTGTATGTGCACCCATGTGTGACTGTGTATGTGCACACATGCATGATTGTGTATGTGCACACATGCATGATTGTGTATGTGTGTACATGCATGACTGTATGTGCACACATGCATGACTGTATGTGCACCCATGCGTGACTGTTTGCTGCCTGCAGTTCGCCAGACCGAGGCTCAGATGAAGAGACTGAAGCTGGACTATGAGGAGATCACGCCATGTCTCAAGCCAATGACGGACGCATGGGAGGAGATGTTACGTACACCAGAGGGCATCAAGATCGACATGGACGTTATCCACGACGCAGTCAAGGACGGTAGGTATAATCACTGGCTTCATGAAACATTTCCTATCTCCCTGGTATCCATCAACTACTGAACTGCTTTATGTAATGGCACATCATATACATTTTATATGGATAAAAATTATTAACAAGATTGAATCAAGAAACGTTTGTGTTGGCAGAAATGGAAATTAATCCGTTTGTCTGATGATGTCACACGTCATGCACGTATTGTGCAAAGTTCGTAATTATCACTGTTTCATTAATTGCACATTTCTTATCAATATTTATTTTAATTTTGCCCACTGTTTTTTTATGCATTTAGCAACCCAATATGCACCATAGGAATTGTACTTGCATGTACCGACCCTGAACTAACAAAATAATTCTACTACAAACCACGTAGACATACGACAGCTGATGAAGCTTAACAGACGAGTAATTGCTTCAACATTCTCACTAAATGCCCCTGTTAAAAGGAACAAATGCATGTTTATTTATGTATAACTTCGGCTGTCTGGCATGACTCACAGGTGTTCCTCGGAATAGACGTGGTGACATCTGGTGGCTACTGATGGAACAACACAAGCTGCATAGACGGAGGGGTCAACAGCCAGTGGAGGAGATGACCATTCAGTACAAGGACCTGCTTAAGCAGCTCACCTCCTACCAACACGCCATACTTATAGACCTTGGTATGTACACCTTCTACCAACACACCATACTTATAGACCTTGGTATGTACACCTCCTTCCAACACACCATACTTATGGTGACATCTGGTGGCTACTGATGGAACAACACAAGCTGCATAGACGGAGGGGTCAACAGCCAGTGGAGGAGATGACCATTCAGTACAAGGACCTGCTTAAGCAGCTCACCTCCTACCAACACGCCATACTTATAGACCTTGGTATGTACACCTTCTACCAACACACCATACTTATAGACCTTGGTATGTACACCTCCTTCCAACACACCATACTTATGGACCTTGGTATGTACACCTCCTACCAACACGTCATACTTATAGACCTTGGTATGTACACCTCCTGCCAACACACCATACTTATAGACCTTGGTATGTACACCTCCTGCCCACACACCATACTTGTAGACCTTGGTATGTACACCTCCTACCAACACGTCATACTTATAGACCTTGGTATGTACACCTCCTGCCAACACACCATACTTATAGACCTTGGTATGTACACCTCCTGCCAACACGCCATACTTGTAGACCTTGGTATGTACACCTCATGCCAACACGCCATACTTATAGACCTTGGTATGTACACCTCCTGCCAACACACCATACTTATAGACCTTGGTATGTACACCTCCTGCCCACACACCATACTTGTAGACCTTGGTATGTACACCTCCTGCCCACACACCATACTTGTAGACCTTGGTATGTACACCTCCTACCAACACGTCATACTTATAGACCTTGGTATGTACACCTCCTGCCCACACACCATACTTATAGACCTTGGTATGTACACCTCCTACCAACACGTCATACTTATAGACCTTGGTATGTACACCTCCTGCCAACACACCATACTTATAGACCTTGGTATGTACACCTCCTGCCAACACACTATACTTATAGACCTTGGTATGTACACCTCCTGCCAACACACCATACTTATAGACCTTGGTATGTACACCTCCTGCCCACACACCATACTTGTAGACCTTGGTATGTACACCTCCTACCAACACGTCATACTTATAGACCTTGGTATGTACACCACCTGCCAACACACCATACTTAAAACCTTGGTATGTACACCTCCTGCCAACACGCCATACTTGTAGACCTTGGTATGTACACCTTCTGCCAACACACCATACTTATAGACCTTGGTATGTACACCTCCTACCAACACGTCATACTTATAGACCTTGGTATGTACACCTCCTGCCAACACACCATACTTATAGACCTTGGTATGTACACCTCCTGCCAACACACTATACTTATAGACCTTGGTATGTACACCTCCTGCCAACACACCATACTTATAGACCTTGGTATGTACACCTCCTGCCCACACACCATACTTGTAGACCTTGGTATGTACACCTCCTACCAACACGTCATACTTATAGACCTTGGTATGTACACCTCCTGCCAACACACCATACTTATAGACCTTGGTATGTACACCTCCTGCCAACACGCCATACTTGTAGACCTTGGTATGTACACCTCCTGCCAACACACCATACTTATAGACCTTGGTATGTACACCTCCTGCCAACACACCATACTTGCAGACCTTGGTCTGTACACCTCCTACCAAAACACCATACTTATAGACCTTGGTATGTACACCTCCTGCCCACACACCATACTTATAGACCTTGGTATGTACACCTCCTGCCAACACACCATACTTGTAGACCTTGGTATGTACACCTCCTGCCAACACACCATACTTATAGACCTTGGTATGTACACCTCCTGCCCACACACCATACTTGTAGATCTTGGTATGTACACCTCCTGCCAACACACCATACTTATAGACCTTGGTATGTACACCTCCTGCCAACACACCATACTTGTAGACCTTGGTATGTACACCTCCTACCAACACGCCATACTTATAGACCTTGGTATGTACACCTCCTGCCAACACACCATACTTATAGACCTTGGTATGTACACATCCTGCCCACACACCATACTTGTAGACCTTGGTATGTACACCTCCTACCAACACGCCATACTTGTTGATCTTGGTATGTACACCTCCTGCCAACACACCATACTTGTAGACCTTGGTATGTACACCTCCTGCCCACATACCATACTTGTTGATCTTGGTATGTACACCTCCTGCCAACACACCATACTTATGGACCTCCTCCTGCCAACACACCATACTTATGGACCTTGATATGTACACCTCCTACCAACTCACCATACTTATAGACCTTGGTATGTACACCTCCTGCCAGCACACCATACTTATGGACCTTGGTATGTACACCTCCTACCAACACACCATACTTATAGACCTTGGTATGTACACCTCCTGCCAACACACCATACTTATGGACCTTGGTATGTACACCTCCTACCAACACACCATACTTATAGACCTTGGTATGTAAACCTCCTGCCAACATGCCATACTTATAGACCTTCGTATGTACACCTCCTACCAACACACCATACTTGTAGACCTTGGTATGTACACCTCCTGCCTACACACCATATTTATAGACCTTGGTATGTACACCTCCTGCCAACACACCATACTTATAGACCTTGGTATGTACACCTCCTACCAACACACCATATTTATAGACCTTGGTATGTAAACCTCCTGCCAACACGCCATACTTATAGACCTTGGTATGTACACCTCCTACCAACACACCATACTTGTAGACCTTGGTATGTACACCTCCTGCCAACACGCCATACTTATAGACCTTGGTAGATATACTTCCTGCCAACATGCCATACTTATAGACCTTGGTAGGTACACCTACCAACACACCATACTTATAGACCTTTGTATGTACATCTCATACCAACGCACCATACTTAGAGTACCAACACGCCATACCAACATTATCAGCGAGAAATTAGCCACATTACCAGTCATATAAAAACATCTTTAAGATGGTTTTCATCGGGAACTTACCCTCACTGCTCAACAGTTCTGTTTCCTACATATTGAACTAATATTTTTTGCAGGACGAACATTTCCGAGTCACCCGTACTTTGCAAGACAACTCGGGGCAGGACAGTTGTCTCTGTTCAACCTGCTCAAGGCATACTCTCTACTTGACAAACAAGTAGGCTACTGCCAGGGTCTCAGCTTTGTTGCTGGCGTCCTACTTATGCATGTAAGCACTGCCTACGTTCAGTGATTGTTACATCTCAAAATTAGTGGGGCGCGGTGGTGGAGTGGTTAGAACATCTTTCAATGTGGGGCGCGGTGGTGGAGTGGTTAGAACATCTTTCAATGTGGGGCGAGGTGGTGGAGTGGTTAGAACATCTTTCAATGTGGGGCGAGGTGGTGGAGTGGTTAGAACATCTTTCAATGTGGGGCGAGGTGGTGGAGTGGTTAGAACATCTTTCAATGTGGGGCGAGGTGGTGGAGTGGTTAGAACATCTTTCAATGTGGGGCGTGGTGGTGGAGTGGTTAGAACATCTTTCAATGTGGGGCGCGGTGGTGGAGTGGTTAGAACATCTTTCAATGTGGGGCGAGGTGGCGGAGTGGTTAGAACATCGACATGTGGGGCGAGGTTGTGGAGTGGTTAGAACATCTTTCAATGTGGGGCGAGGTGGCGGAGTGGTTAGAACATCTTTCAATGTGGGGCGAGGTGGCGGAGTGGTTAGAACATCTTTCAATGTGGGGCGGGTGGTGGAGTGGTTAGAACATCTCTCAATGTGGGGCGGGTGGTGGAGTGGTTAGAACATCGGACTCTCAATCGAAAGAACCTGGTTTTGAATCCTCTTCCTGCCATTTCAAGGCTGGGCAGTTTCGTTCACTCCACGTTGCTTCAGTTCACTCAGCTGTAGAAATGAGTACCTGGCGATTGACAGAGGTGGATGTAAGTACCTGGCAATTGACAGAGGTGGATGTAAGTACCTGGCAATTGACAGAGGTGGATGTAAGTACCTGGCGATTGACAGAGGTGGATGTAAGTACCTGGCAATTGACAGAGGTGGATGTAAGTACCTGGCAATTGACAGAGGTGGATGTAAGTACTTGGCAATTGACAAAGGTGGATGTAAGTACCTGGCGATTGACAGAGGTGGATGTAAGTACCTGGCAATTGACAAAGGTGAATGTAAGTGAAAAAAGTGTTCATGCAGTAATTGCATCGAGGCTGAATCCTTCCCAGAGAAGTGTAGTTGGCGTTGGAATGAACAGGTCTGCCAGGGGTGAAGTGTGTAGCACTTTGAGCAGTCCCAAGGTCTGCCAGGGGTGAAGCGTGTAGCACTTTGAGCAGTCCCAAGGTCTGCCAGGGGTGAAGTGTGTAGCACTTTGAGCAGTCCCCACGTCTGCCAGGGGTGAAGTGTGTAGCACTTTGAGCAGTCCCAAGGTCTGCCACGGGTGAAGTGTGTAGCACTTTGAGTAGTCCCAAGGTCTGCCAAAGGTGAAGTGTGTGGCACTTTGAGCAGTCCCCAGGTCTGCCAGGGGTGAAGTGTGTAGCACTTTGAGCAGTCCCAAGGTCTGCTAGGGGTGAAGTGTGTAACACTTTGAGCAGTCCCAAGGTCTGCCAGGGGTGAAGTGTGTAGCACTTTGAGCAGTCCCAAGGTCTGCCAGGGGTGAAGTGTGTAGCACATTGAGCAGTCCCAAGGTCTGCCAGGGGTGAAGTGTGTAGCACTTTGAGCAGTCCCAAGGTCTGCCAGGGGTGAAGTGTGTAGCACATTGAGCAGTCCCCAGGTCTGCCAGGGGTGAAGTGTGTAGCACTTTGAGCAGTCCCAATGTATGCCAGGGGTGAAGTGTGTAGCACATTGAGCAGTCCCAAGGTCTGCCAGGGGTGAAGTGTGTAGCACTTTGAGCAGTCCCAAGGTATGCCAGGGGTGAAGTGTGTAGCACATTGAGCAGTCCCAAGGTCTGCCAGGGGTGAAGTGTGTAGCACTTTGAGCAGTCCCAAGGTATGCCGGGGTAAAGTGTGTAGCACATTGAGCAGTCCCCAGGTCTGCCAGGGGTGAAGTGTGTAGCACTTTGAGCAGTCCCAAGGTCTGCCAGGGGTGAAGTGTGTAGCACTTTGAGCAGTCCCAAGGTCTGCCAGGGGTGAAGTGTGTAGCACTTTGAGCAGTCCCAAGGTCTGCCAGGGGTGAAGTGTGTAGCACTTTGAGCAGTCCCAAGGTATGCCGGGGTAAAGTGTGTAGCACATTGAGCAGTCCCAAGGTCTGCCAGGGGTGAAGTGTGTAGCACATTGAGCAGTCCCAAGGTATGCCGGGGTAAAGTGTGTAGCACATTGAGCAGTCCCAAGGTCTGCCAGGGGTGAAGTGTGTAACACTTTGAGCAGTCCAAAGGTATGCCGGGGTAAAGTGTGTAGCACATTGAGCAGTCCCCAGGTCTGCCAGGGGTGAAGTGTGTAGCACTTTGAGCAGTCCCAAGGTATGCCGGGGTAAAGTGTGTAGCACATTGAGCAGTCCACTATATAAAAAACTTTGCCTTTTATGTGCATTGTAAGATGACTAAAGGCGATAATAATTCCGCCCAAAACAAATCTAAAGGTGTTGCTGCCACTAGCCTACAAGTCCTGTCGTAAAGGTAAGTTCTTATATAACGCCATATCCAGTCCTTGGGACTGCTCACAGTGCTTTACACTTCACCCCCTGGCAGACCTGTTTATTCCAACTCCAAATTGACTTGTCTGGGAAGCATTCAGCCACACTGTAATTACTGCGCGAAGACTATTCATTCACAAGTCCACCACTGTCTGTAGCCAAGTACTTATTTATACAACTGAGTGAACTGTCTGTGGCCAGGCACTCATGTATACATCTGAGTGAACTGTCTGTAACCAGGCACTCATGTATACAACTGAGTGAACTGTCTGTAACCAGGCACTCATGTATACATCTGAGTGAACTGTCTGTGGCCAGGCACTCATGTATACATCTGAGTGAACTGTCTGTGGCCAGGCACTCATGTATACAACTGAGTGAACTGTCTGTAACCAGGCACTCATGTATACAGCTGAGTGAACTGTCTGTGGCCAGGCACTCATGTATACAACTGAGTGAACTGTCTGTAACCAGGCACTCATGTATACAGCTGAGTGAACTGTCTGTGGCCAGGCACTCATGTATACAACTGAGTGAACTGTCTGTAACCAGGCACTCATGTATACATCTGAGTGAACTGTCTGTGGCCAGGCACTCATGTATACAACTGAGTGAACTGTCTGTAACCAGGCACTCATGTATACATCTGAGTGAACTGTCTGTGGCCAGGCACTCATGTATACAACTGAGTGAACTGTCTGTAACCAGGCACTCATGTATACATCTGAGTGAACTGTCTGTGGCCAGGCACTCATGTATACAACTGAGTGAACTGTCTGTCGCCAGGCACTCATGTATACATCTGAGTGAACTGTCTGTAACCAGGCACTCATGTATACAACTGAGTGAACTGTCTGTAACCAGGCACTCATGTATACATCTGAGTGAACTGTCTGTGGCCAGGCACTCATGTATACATCTGAGTGAACTGTCTGTGGCCAGGCACTCATGTATACAACTGAGTGAACTGTCTGTAACCAGGCACTCATGTATACAGCTGAGTGAACTGTCTGTGGCCAGGCACTCATGTATACAGCTGAGTGAACTGTCTGTAACCAGGCACTCATGTATACAGCTGAGTGAACTGTCTGTGGCCAGGCACTCATGTATACAGCTGAGTGAACTGTCTGTAACCAGGCACTCATGTATACAGCTGAGTGAACTGTCTGTAACCAGGCACTCATGTATACAGCTGAGTGAACTGTCTGTAACCAGGCACTCATGTATACAGCTGAGTGAACTGTCTGTAACCAGGCACTCATGTATACAGCTGAGTGAACTGTCTGTAACCAGGCACTCATGTATACAGCTGAGTGAACTGAGGCAAAGTGGGATGAATGAAATTGCCAAAGTTTCGAAACAGCAGTGAGAGGATTCAAACCCGGGTTCTCTTGATTGAGAGTTTGACGTTCTAACCACTGCACTACCTGCCACAGGTTCTCTCATCTTGTGGCCGTCATCATAACCCGTGTCAGCTCACTGTCCTTGTCATGACCTACATCAGAGTAGTGGCTGTCACAAGAATCACATTTGTGTTTTCCTCATAAGCTGATAACTGACAAAGCACAACCTGATCTCAACCACGTAATGTACAAAGAAAATTAATCATTAGTCATATGATATTTATTTCACCTGTGATGCCAGCCATCCTGGGATGTGGATATATTTCACCTGCGATACCAGCTATCCTGGGATGTGGATATATTTCACATGCGATACCAGCCATCCTGGGATGTGGATATATTTCACCTGCGATACCAGCCATCCTTGGATGTGGATATATTTCACCTGCGATACCAGCCATCCTGGGATGTGGATATATTTCACCTGCGATACCAGCCATCCTTGGATGTGGATATATTTCACCTGCGATACCAGCCATCCTTGGATGTGGATATATTTCACCTGTGATACCAGCCATCCTTGGATGTGGATATATTTCACCTGCGATACCAGCCATCCTTGGATGTGGATATATTTCACCTGTGATACCAGCCATCCTTGGATGTGGATATATTTCACCTGCGATACCAGCCATCCTTGGATGTGGATATATTTCACCTGTGATACCAGCCATCCTTGGATGTGGATATATTTCACCTGCGATACCAGCCATCCTTGGATGTGGATATATTTCACCTGTGATACCAGCCATCCTTGGATGTGGATATATCATGTTTCTTTGGTTGCGCAATGTGCAGCTTCACACAAGAACTGTTATTGTAGCTAAACATGAATAAAACCAAAAAAAATGTATGGTGTTTACTTCCGTACTATAAAGTATGGTGTTTACTTCCGTACTATAAAGTATGGTGTTTACTTCCGTACTATAAAGTATGGTGTTTACTTCCGTACTATAAAGTATGGTGTTTACTTCCGTACTATAAAGTATGGTGTTTACTTCCGTACTATAAAGTATGGTGTTTACTTCCGTACTATAAAGTATGGTGTTTACTTCCGTACTATAAAGTATGGTGTTTACTTCCGTACTATAAATTATGGTGTTTACTTCCGTACTATAAAGTATGGTGTTTACTTCCGTACTATAAAGTATGGTGTTTACTTCCGTACTATAAAGTATGGTGTTTACTTCCGTACTATAAAGTATGGTGTTTACTTCCGTACTATAAAGTATGGTGTTTACTTCCGTACTATAAAGTATGGTGTTTACTTCCGTACTATAAAGTATGGTGTTTACTTCCGTACTATAAAGTATGGTGTTTACTTCCGTACTATAAAGTATGGTGTTTACTTCCGTACTATAAAGTATGGTGTTTACTTCCGTACTATAAAGTATGGTGTTTACTTCCGTACTATAAAGTATGGTGTTTACTTCCGTACTATAAATTATGGTGTTTACTTCCGTACTATAAAGTATGGTGTTTACTTCCGTACTATAAAGTATGGTGTTTACTTCCGTACTATAAAGTATGGTGTTTACTTCCGTACTATAAAGTATGGTGTTTACTTCCGTACTATAAATTATGGTGTTTACTTCCGTACTATAAAGTATGGTGTTTACTTCCGTACTATAAATTATGGTGTTTACTTCCGTACTATAAAGTATGGTGTTTACTTCCGTACTATAAAGTATGGTGTTTACTTCCGTACTATAAAGTATGGTGTTTACTTCCGTACTATAAAGTATGGTGTTTACTTCCGTACTATAAAGTATGGTGTTTACTTCCGTACTATAAAGCCGTCTGTGACTATGTGCCATCATTTCTTTATCAGTTTCACATGTATGGGGCTGAAATTTTGTAGGCCTGCCCGGGGCCCTTGGGGTGGTTTGTACATTAAGACAATTTCAAAATCCCCTTGGTGGGGGGACATTACGAAGGAACCTTTGTGGACGTTTCATGTAGAGTACATGAGTTCATAGTTACGTACAATTGTTAACAATGGTAGGCGTGTTTTCTACAATCGTTCCTAGTTATGTGATATATGTCAACTGTCCACATAAGTTCCTAGTTATGTGATCTATGTCAACTGTCCACATAATTCCTAGTTATGTAATATATGTCAACTGTCCACATAAGGTCCTAGTTATGTTAACTTGGTCAACTGTCCACATAAGTTCCTAGTTATGTGATCTATATTAACTGTCCACATAAGTTCCTAGTTATGTGATCTATGTCAACTGTCCACATAAGTTCCTAGTTATGTGATCTATATCAACTGTCCACATAAGTTCTTTGGTTATGTGATCTATGTCAACTGTCCACCCACATAAGTTCCTAGTTATGTGATCTATGTCAACTGTCCACATAAGTTCCTGGTTATGTGATCTATGTCAACTGTCCACATAAGTTCCTAGTTATGTGATCTATATCAACTGTCCACATAAGTTCCTAGTTATGTGATCTATGTCAACTGTCCACATAAGTTCCTGGTTATGTGATCTATGTCAACTGTCCACATAAGTTCCTAGTTATGTGATCTATGTCAACTGTCCACATAATTCCTAGTTATGTAATATATGTCAACTGTCCACATAAGGTCCTAGTTATGTTAACTTGGTCAACTGTCCACATAAGTTCCTAGTTATGTGATCTATATCAACTGTCCACATAAGTTCCTAGTTATGTGATCTATGTCAACTGTCCACAAGTTCCTAGTTATGTGATCTATATCAACTGTCCACATAAGTTCTTTGGTTATGTGATCTATGTCAACTGTCCACCCACATAAGTTCCTAGTTATGTGATCTATGTCAACTGTCCACATAAGTTCCTGGTTATGTGATCTACGTCAACTGTCCACATAAGTTCCTAGTTATGTGATCTATGTCAGCTGTCCACATACGTTCCTAGTTATGTGATCTATGTCAACTGTCCACATAAGTTCCTGGTTATGTGATCTATGTCAACTGTCCACATAAGTTCCTAGTTATGTGATCTATATCAACTGTCCACATAAGTTCCTAGTTATGTGATCTATGTCAACTGTCCACATAAGTTCCTAGTTATGTGATCTATATCAACTGTCCACATAAGTTCCTAGTTATGTGATCTATGTCAACTGTCCACATAAGTTCCTAGTTATGTGATCTATATCAACTGTCCACATAAGTTCCTAGTTATGTGATCTATGTCAACTGTCCACATAAGTTCCTAGTTATGTGATCTATGTCAACTGTCCACATAAGTTCCTAGTTATGTGATCTATATCAACTGTCCACATAAGTTCCTAGTTATGTGATCTATGTCAACTGTCCACATAAGTTCCTAGTTATGTGATCTATATCAACTGTCCACATAAGTTTCTAGTTATGTGATCTATGTCAACTGTCCACATAAGTTCCTAGTTATGTGATCTATGTCAACTGTCCACATAAGTTCCTAGTTATGTGATCTATGTCAACTGTCCATGTAAGGTGTTTCCTGCAAGGACTTGTAAGCTCGTGCATTGGCTGCCTTTACTCTCATTCAACGCCAGGCAACTCGGCCGGGGGGAAGCCAAAGGAGAATGCCAGAGGGAGGCCAAAGGGGAATGCCAGAGGGGGGCCAAAGGGGAATGCCAGAGGGGGGCCAAAGGGGAATGCCAGAGGGAGGCCAAAGGGGAATGCCAGAGGGGGGCCAAAGGGGAATGCCAGAGGGAGGCCAAAGGGGAATGCCAGAGGGAGGCCAAAGGGGAATGCCAGAGGGAGGCCAAAGGGGAATACCAGAGGGAGGCCAAAGGGGAATGCCAGAGGGAGACCAAAGGGGAATGCCAGAGGGAGACCAAAGGGGAATGCCAGAGGGGGGCCAAAGGGGAATGCCAGAGGGGGGCCAAAGGGGAATGCCAGAGGGAGGCCAAAGGGGAATGCCAGAGGGGGGCCAAAGGGGAATGCCAGAGGGAGGCCAAAGGGGAATGCCAGAGGGGGCCCAAAGGGGAATGCCAGAGGGAGGCCAAAGGGGAATGCCAGAGGGGGGCCAAAGGGGAATGCCAGAGGGAGGCCAAAGGGAATGCCAGAGGGGGCCCAAAGGGGAATGCCAGAGGGAGGCCAAAGGGGAATGCCAGAGGGGGCCCAAAGGGGAATGCCAGAAGGAGACCAAAGGGGAATGCCAGAGGGAGGCCAAAGGGGAATGCCAGAGGGAGGCCAAAGGGGAATGCCAGAGGGAGGCCAAAGGGGAATGCCAGAGGGAGGCCAAAGGGGAATGCCAGAGGGAGGCCAAAGGGGAATGCCAGAGGGAAAGGCCAAGCTTAGTCCGCCCATTAGTTTACATGTAGCAGCGCAACAAATAGTCATGGCCCAATGCCCCCCTAAATATGCCAATGAATTCGGTTAGTATATTATAACGTTAACTGCGATCCAAATGGTGTTGCTGCCTTGTGATGTGCCTACTTTCCCTTTGTGGCTGTTTCCAGATGCCTGAAGAACAGTCGTTTGAAGCCCTCCGCTACATTCTCTTTGGCCTTGGTTTCCGCCAACAGTATGAGTCGGATATGGTTTCGATGCAGGTAAAGTACAGCTCCTCCTGGTGGCGTTGGTCCGCACATCCCTTAATTCACCTCAATATTTGTACTGAATGTTTTGGTTTTTATATAGACCAATTTAGCAATAAGTTAATGCAACTAAATATAGTTGCTAGTTGGGCCTCTTGCAATTCAGTTCAACTTTATTCTCAAAAACCTTACTAGGTTACACAGGAATTGCAATGTTGCATAACGTTACATGTGTGTATACAATCAAACAAGGAGTGTTACTGGAAGATGAACTACAACTATTTTAAATTTCCAATGCATGGCTTGAAAAATTAAACAACTGATCCATTATTAAAGTATTTGGCCTCACAAAATAATAACTAGAAATATAGTATTGTTTAGCTTCTTGAAAAAAAGGACATTTACACAAATAATGGAACTCGTCCTCTAGATCGCCTTTTCAAAATGCCATTGTTCATGATTTGTCAAAAAATTATTTGTCAAAAAATATTTTTTACAATCGGTGCTGCTGGATGCCCCCTTTTTCCACCAGGTGGCTCCACTCTACAGTGTTCTTCATTATTAATGCTTCAATTCACAAGGTTGAGCACATTTGAATGAAACTGATGCTTTTGTTTTTAAATTTGAATCCGGCTGGTTTTGCTTGTCTTATTCCAACAGCACTGTTTACTAAAACAGGACAACAATAGTTGTCTATGTTAAATGCAATATCTTGAAAACTACTTAACCGAATGTCAAGTAATTTTTACTATGCCCTACTCATCAAACAAGGTTTATTCATTGGAAAAGTTAGCTCAATCAACCGGTTAGTTCATTAACCCAAACCCTATGTGTAACCCAAGCTCTAACCGTTTGATTGCCAAAAAATTTCAGGGAATAGAACTCTGATGAATAGATCACAGTGAAAAATTTATGAAAATTGGTTCAGTAGTTTTCAAGAAATTGCACTATATAGTGATATTGAAATTAATGTATGTATGTATAATGGTAAACTTTGTCATGTGAGCAGTCAGTTCCTCTCACCGGATTGTTGTGAAATTTTAACACAGTTGTTTTCTCATCAAACATCACATTTCTAGCCAATACACATGGTTTTTGAAGACATTATTTTTCCCCATAAAAAAATTTAACACTATATTCATGAAGATGTACATCAAGTTGGCAGACATTTACGAGTAAGGATTCTCTTCAAAACACAACTACACTGTATTGAGATTACTTACTCTCAATGTTTTGGCTGCCATCGACAGCCTTCATCAGCAATTCTTGTATGGGATGGCTTACTTGCCAAGCCAACTGGCGAGCAGAAGACGTCATCCCAGAATTCCTGATGAAGGCTGTGAAAGCAGCAAAGGTGAGGTCATTACTCACAACCTGGTGTGTCAACTTTAGATCCAGTTGTATCAGCTTTCCCGCCTCCTGCACGACCACCACCCTGACTTATACCGCCACCTGGAGACACACGAGATTGCTCCGGTCCACTACTCCGCCGCCTGGTTTCTCACGATGTTTGCATCAGAGTTTCCACTTGCGTTTGTCTCTAGAGTGTTTGGTAAGTCTTAGTGCTGTTCCGATTAATCGATTTAGTCGACAATTGATTGGTTCATGCTTCCGATCAAGGAATCAATCTCAATCAAGTGTGACTGATCATTTTCGATTGTATTCATTCTGAATTTCATTCTCTGTTCATGACAAGATAAACATGACAGGAAGAGAGAAGACTTCTGATTGGCTATTTTGACCCCTTCTCCCAATGACTGGCCAATGAAAGCCTTTGTATTATTAACACTAAATCCCATCGCAGGTTCACGATGTGGCAGGGAACGAACGAAATAACGAATAAGAAATAATTAGACACAAGTCTGCTAGACGCAGTGCCACTGCCAATCAGCTGGGTCTAGTTAACAAGTGAACCACACATGTCTATGGACATACTTCGATATATATATTGACTACGCCCACTAGACAAGGTGAAACAGTAAATAAAACAAATAACCAACAAACTGTTTTGTTTCTGTTTCTTTGATGTATTTTATTGCAGAAGTAGAAGTAGTGATATTTATCAAATATATTGAATAACTTCTGTCTATGATCGATCATCATTCGGTTGGATAAATTGATGATCGATCATAAAAATTGTTTCAATTCCCAATGCTAGTAAATCTACTGCGTGAGCAGTGATTGTTGTAATCATTAAAATACCAGACTTACAAATGTCTGAAGTCCAGGCCCAGCTGTTTTTTACAGTGTCTGGGCGACACCAGTTGAGTTGATGGTCAGACGGAAGGACTTTGTACATGTGTTAGATGACTATCTGTACACGCTTGTCTGAAGTTGTTCCCGGGGTAATTGTTTGGAATTTATGCAATTTGGCACAAATTTATATCTAATTGCTCAAACTTGTAAGCCATATCCTATATAATTCCAAGGATTGTGCTAATGCGACTAAGTTGCTGGGCTGACAGAATGAGGTTGAGGTAAATATTTAAGTTGCTGGGCTGACAGAATGAGGTTGAGGTAAATATTTAAGTTGCTGGGCTGACAGAATGAGGTTGAGGTAAATATTTAAGTTGCTGGGCTGACAGAATGAGGTTGAGGTAAATATTTAAGTTGTTGGGTTGACAGAATGATCATAAATAAAGTTTTACATTACCAGATCGCAGTCAAAGTAGATAGTTTTCCAAGCAACAAGTACTGGGTGTGTACCAGATGACTTTAAATACAAGCTCTTTGAAATTCACAAAACTTGTGGGTAAACATCACCACAACATCTTTGAGTTTGTGGAGGCGATGAGGAAGGAGCAGGCAGCAATAGAGCTGAAGCTGGCACAACATGATGAGGAAATGGATACACATAGGACATGGAACATGGAAACATGGACGAAGAATATAAAATGGGGGATGCTGTACTAGGTAGAACCACACAAGAAAAGGACTTAGGAGTAACATTTAGTGCTGACATGAAAGTTTCAGAGCAATGTGGGATTGCTGCTTCAAAAGGAAATCAAATTCTAGGGCTAATTAGGAGAACTATCACGTATAAGGAGAAACAGCTAATTGTACCCCTGTACAAAGCAACAGTTAGACCATATTTTGAATATTGTATTCAAGCATGGAGGCCGTATCGTAAAAAGGACATAGACAAGCTAGAAAGAATAAATCGAAGAGCAACTAAAATGATTCCAGAATTGAGAGACCTTAGTTACGAAAGTCACTTATTACAATGTGGTTTGACAACTCTAGAGACCAGGAGACTAAGAGGACACCAAATAGAATTGTTTAAAATAGTGAACGGTTATGAGGATGTTGATAGGAATATGTTCTTCAAACTTAAAGAAAGCAGTAGAACCAGAGGACACGAAGCAACATTAGTTAAGGAGCAGTGTAGGTTGGACATGAGAAAGTACTCTTTCTCACAGAGGGTGATAAATGAATGGAACAAACTGCCAAATGATTGTGTTAATGCTAGTAGTGTGAATATGTTTAAAAATAGAATTGACAGATATTTGATAAGGACGGGCTACACATAGATGAGAAAATTGTTGGACTCTCGATGAGCCAATGGCTTCCTTGTCCACTTGCCATCTGGAACTTGTTATTTTGGATGGCAATCTTATTAAATCTTGTTAAACATGCAGTGATACCAAAACCGCAGAACAAAAGGAATTATTAGATTGTGAACCAGCGTCTGGCTCAGTTGAAACAAGAGTATGTGATGGGGAAAGATCTGAGTGTTGTGCTTGCAAATGGACACTTACTTAAATTAGAGTGACATTCACATGTGATTGATGACCGTTATTTGTTGATGTTAGAATAGCATTCACTTGTGATACATGACTTCATGACTTCCGTTCAATGCATAATGTTGAGCATAATGTATAGAGTATCTTATACTGAGTACTCTGTACAATTAATGTATTCATGTCTTAATAAAACTGTAATGCAGACACATCATGTATTTTTCCGTTGTATACCATCTGAAATAATTGATTCTCCCTTGGCTCAAGAATAGAATCAAGGAAGTAGCGGGACTAGTTTCAATGTCTAAGTAGTAGCTCCCACAACAGTAGTCATAACGGGGGAAAAAGTAGCCCTAATGGGAAGTAGCCCTAATGGGCCTAACTTGATTGTTTGTAGAAAGGTAACAGTGGGGTGGATTCTGAAAGTTTGATGCCCACTTTACAAAACTTTACAAAACATCTACGAGGAGTAGCATAACATACATAGATATACACACATATATACACACGAACACACATATATACACACAAACATACATACATGCTTACATACATACTTACATACATACTTACATAGATACTTACAAACGCACAAACATTTGCTGGATTATAGAATGAGATTGTTGTTTGCATATCTGCTGCATCTGCATATTTTCAAGCAATTTCTGCAATATGTGCATATTGGTATACTCTGAATTCTAGGTATACTCTCCATTCTAGGTATACTCTCCATTCTAGGTATACTCTCCATTCTAGGTATAAGTTAGTTTCTGTACAAAGCATATGAGTTTCAGAGATATTTTGTTTTTTTCAGATCTCATCTTCCTCCAAGGCATAGATGTCATCTTCAAGGTGGCACTGGTGTTGCTTGACAACCACAAAGATTTGATTATCCAGTGTGACAGTATCGAGTCGATCATGACCTTTCTGAAGACAACTCTTCCAAACATGGGAATCATACGGATGGAGCAAGTCTTCAACCAGGTATTTTATTCTACTAAAATTATATTTAAAATAGTTTTTATTATGTCGTTATTAAGTAAAATTTGGCATTCTACCTGGATATATATCTATCAATTCTCTCAGCAGTTTTGTTGATGTTCAAAGATATCAGAACTTAATTGTTATTGAAAAGCACACACTAAGTTAATATTTCCATTTGAACTGATATTGACTGTTTTATCATCCATGTGATCAATACATTGTTCTAAATTGTGGTTATTTTGCTTCCTGTTCAAATTCATTGCAGTAATAAGTTTAATATATTATTCATACTACTGGTACTGTTAAGTGTGAGTTGTTCTCACAGTGATGTGGACACAACAGTCAGGGTCATCTCCATTCAGCATTAATTTTTAGTATAAATAACATGATTTTACACCATTAAAGTAGCTGGAAAAAACATTTATCTAGATCATCCTGTAAACTTTGTTTATCTGTATCATTTGTAACCTTTCTGAATACTTTTGTGTCATCTGCAAATTTTATTACTTTGCTAGATATGTCATCTTCTAGATCATTTATATATATTAAAAACAGTATAGGACCTAATACTGATCCCTGTGGTACCCCACTCAAAACAGATTTCCAGTTTGAAATCTCACCGTCTACTATTACTCTCTGTCTTCTGTGTGTAAGCCACTTTTCTATCCTGTTGATTACATCATTACTTATGCCATGGGCTTTTAGTTTAAGTATCAATCTTTGGTGTGGCACTTTATCGAAAGCTTTCTGAAAATCTAAGTAGACAACATCCACTGGTGACCCGTCATCTACCCACTTTGTAATTTCTTCAAAAAAACACAAGAGATTGGTTAGACATGACCTTGCTTTTAGGAACCCATGTTGAGATGTATTTATTAAATTATGTTTTACAAGGAATACCACCATGTGGTCTCTAATTAATGTTTCGAGTAATTTACATATAACTGATGTTAAAGTCACTGGTCTGTAATTTTCTGGCTTGTTCCGTGATCCCTTCTTAAATAGCGGCGTAATGTTTGCTTCTTTCCATTCTGATGGAACTATTCCTTCTTCTAGTGACAAGTTAAACAATTTTGCAAGTGGTGTACTAATTTGCTCAACAATTTCCTTAAGCAGTTTTGGTGGTATCCCATCAACTCCAGGTGATTTATTATCTTTCATCTCCTTAATTTTGTTTGCTATCATTACAGGAGTTACAAATAACTGCCCTAAATGTTCTGATTCATTTCACTCAAATTTAGTAAATGGAACTGGAAGTGAGCTGATATCTTCTGTGGTAAATACTGAGCTGAAATACTCATTCAGGACCTCTGCCATTTGAAACCCCTCTGAAAGAAACATAAGCATAGAAACTCTTGCTGTCATTTTTTATATTACCTGCCAATTTTTTTTCAAAGGTCCTTTTAGATTTTCTAATTTCAGTTGTAGCTAGGTTAAGTGCCTCTTTGTAATTTGCATAGTCTTCATCCTTTCTGGTACGCCTATAAACCCTCCACATAGTTTGCTTAAACACTTTTTTCTAATAGCTTCTTTTGACAAGTGTTTCTTCTAGACCGTTTTCCTTGTTTTTTCAAGGGAACGAATTTATCGATGATACTCTCAAATTCATATTTTAGAATATTCCAACATTCAGTTGCGGTCTTATTCATCAGCATATTATTCCAATCTAGCTTTGCTAAGTATTTTCTCATATCTTTATAGTTACCTTTGTGGAAGTTTCTCCTATACGTTTTTTTATTTTTACTTTCTGATTTTACGTTGATGTCAAAATGTATTTGATTGTGGTCACTGTTACCCAATGGTTCATGTATTTTTACATTGTCCACTAATTCTTTTTGTGATGATAAAACTATATCTAATACATTTTCTCCCTGGTTGGTTCTAGCACGTGCTGAGTAAGGAAGCTCTCCTGAATTAAAAATAAAAATTGTTGGTCATCACCCCCTGTACTCTATAGAGATTTCCATTTTATGTGTCCATGGTTAAAATCTCCCATTATGATACATTCCCCTTTACTAACTTCCTTTATAGCATTTTGTGTTTTTGTGTTATCCTCTTCGTTTATGTTTGGACTTCGGTAAACTAATCCAATAGTTAATTTTGAATTTCCTGAAACTATTTTGCACCGAACAGCTTCATCGTAATCTGCTTCGCTTTCTAATTTTAGTAACGTTTAACCTTTACGTTTGACCTTTATGTTTTCCAAGGAAGCCTGTTATTCTATGCCATAACGTATTGTTTTTTTTGTGTATTTGAATTTACTAACCGGCGGATGTGATTCTGTTAAAATGCACATTTCAGTGCAGCAGGACGAGGGAATGATTCCATTCCAGCCATTTTGATTCTACTAAATGGCCGATTCTGTTATCCATGATTCTGTTAGGTGGAGCCACTATAGTGTCGTTGGGCTGAAGCAACATATGGCAATTAAATTAACTTAATTGCAAACTTGCAAAACTTAAGTTAACATTAACTTAACTACTTAACCTTTGAAGTTTAACTTAACCTGTAGTGAAATTAACTGATTAACTTTAATTAATTTTCAATTGACTTATTTTTTTTCAAAGTAGTTCGATTAACGTCATTCACATGTATAGATATTAGATACAGGTAAAAGATCATTGTCTCAGTGGGTAGAGGGTAAAATAGATGACCAGATGCACACCCTATAAACTCCAGATTTACATGTAGTATACCTGGTAAGTCAACTTAATCATAAATAAAAAATTAACAGATTAACGTAACTAGTTAACTTTCAAAATACAAATCGCCCCATGCCTGGTCAGACATTGTTATCGTTCTGTATGTTTTGTTGCAGGTGTTTGCCCTGGATATCTCGAGCGCCCTCAAGGCATACGAGGTTGAGTACCACGTCCTACAGGAGGAGATGATCTCGTCGCCGCGCCAGTACCACAGCAGCGACGACGAGTTGCAGATCGCCAACGAAACGTTGCGCAACCAGAACACGAAGCTTATGGAGCTACTGCAGAAATGTGAGTGTAGCACCATGACTCTGGAGCAAGCGCTTCAGAGCAACAAGAGTCATGCTGACGGTCTGGAGCAGCAGCTCCACGTGCTCCACGAGAGTCACAACAAGCTCCAGTCACGTGTTGACATGCTTGAACGCGAGAGGGCAGCACTGTTAAACATTGTTGACAGGTTGCAGGAACTCGTACCAGAGGGTGCCACTGTTGCAACAGATGACGTGACAGTGTCTGGGGCAGCGACACAAAACATGCTCCAAACTCAACTCCTTGACAACATTCCAGCAGAACTGAATAACTCGCTTTCCATAATAGTGGACCATGACACAGAAAAGATGGCCGACAACAAAAAGGTCACAGGTCAAGGTCAAGGTTGTCTGTTAGTTCAAGATGATGGAACTGTGCGACCAGTGATATCATAACATGGTTGCTATGTTGATGTGGATGTTGAAAAGAGATATACATTAATTGACAAAGAAACCGCCCGACTTTCTTGCATTGTTAATGCAAAATGATTTTCTCTTTAGAGGGAAGCCAATTGTGCCTGTTAGATATCCTAATAGATTTGCCTGTTGTCTGTTTTGTTAGAAGGCAAACTGCTGTATAGTTTGTACATCAAGTGGAGAATTGAATAAGTTAATGTTAAATATTAACAGACTTGTGTAAAAGAATATTTTATGATTTGTTCTTCATTCCAGAGGTTATAAAAGGCCACTTAACAGTGTTTGGGGGTGGCCTCGTATAGGGCCACGGATCAGCCGGCAGTGTTTGGGGGTGGCCTAGTTATAGGGCCACGGATCAGTCAGCAGTGTTTGGGGGTGGCCTCGTATAGGGCCACGGATCAGTCGGCAGTGTTTGGGAGTAGCCTCATATAGGGCCACGGATCAGTCGGCAATGTTTGGGGGTGGCCTTGTATAGGGCCACAGATCAGTCGGCAGGTAGAATTATTATGTGTACGTGTTGTCGAAAGTTTCAATCACTGTCAGTTTCAAGCAAGGAGCAGTTGATATATTGTGTGCATATTCGTATGAATGTATGGTGCACAGTGTCTGGCTTTGGTTATTTCAGAGAGTTTGTAATTTATTTCAGAGTATTTGTAATTTAAGTTTTGCTTGTCTGGAGAGCCAGTACACATACCCTGGTTGTGCCTTGCTTCTGATATATGACTTGGCTACAACTGAGACTCATGATGGTGGCTGGTACATGGTGGCTGGAACATGGTGGCTGCTGCATGGTGGCTGGAACATGGTGGCTGCTGCATGGTGGCTGGTACATGGTGGCTGCTGCATGGTGGCTGCTGCATGGTGACTGCTGCATGGTGGCTGCTGCATGGTGGCTGGAACATGGTGGCTGCTGCATGGTGACTGGAACATGGTGGCTGCTGCATGGTGGCTGCTGCATAGTGGCTGCGACATGGTGACTGCCGCATGGTGGCTGCTACATGGTGGCTGATACATGGTGACTGGAACATGGTGGCTGCTACATGGTGGCTGCTGCATGGTGGCTGGAACATGGTGGCTGCTGCATGGTGACTGGAACATGGTGGCTGCTGCATGGTGGCTGCTGCATAGTGGCTGCGACATGGTGGCTGCGACATGGTGGCTGCTACATGGTGGCTGCTACATGGTGGCTGCTACATGGTGGCTGCTACATGGTGGCTGCTACATGGTGGCTGCTACATGGTGGCTGCTACATGGTGGCTGCTACATGGTGACTGCTACATGGTGGCTGCTACATGGTGGCTGCCGCATGGTGGCTGCTACATGGTGGCTGCTACATGCTGTCTGTTGCATGCCGTGGCTATAATTTGGGTTTTCCTTTAAATGGTTGAGCACTTGGCAATAACTTGAACATAAGACAGTTCTAGTCTGATATGTTACTTAGCAATCTTATTCTTGTCTAGTCTGTCATCAGGCCTTTAGTCTGATCACATTATAAGGTGTTTCTAATTGACAGTTGGCTCAACTATTGACATGGTCGTTTACTACAGACATCTGTTTTGGCAGAGTTATATTGTTGAACTCTGATTTAATTGGGGACATAAATGAACTACTGACGATGACATGCATCCTGGTAGTGACCACCCTGGTAGTGACCACCCTGGAAGTGACCACCCTGGTAGTGACCACCCTGGAAGTGACCATCCTGGTAGTGACCATCCTGGTAGTGAACATCCTTGTAGTGACCACCCTGGTAGTGACCATCCTGGTAGTGACCACCCTGGTAGTGACCACCATGGTAGTGACCACCCTGGTAGTGACCATCCTGGTAGTGACCACCCTGGTAGTGACCACCCTGGAAGTGACCACCCTGGAAGTGACCATCCTGGTAGTGACCACCCTGGTAGTGACCACCCTGGTAGTGACCACCCTGGTAGTGACCATCCTCGGTGCCAGCATAGAAATGTTGGTTTGTCAATAATTTACTGAAAAATCTAGTTGATTGAGACCATTAAATTGTAGTAATCACAACGTTCAGACTAGTCAATTATTAGAGCGTTGCCGAGTGCTGGGAACAACTAGAACTAGAAAACGGCTGTGTTATCAATTGACTATACTAGTTAGTCATTAATATAGTTATTTACCACATCAGTCATTGTGATTTGATTTATTTTGAACTGTTTACTAAGTGAGAGGCCACCAAGCTCACCCCATCTGTTTAGTAAGTGAGAGGCCACCAAGCTCACCCCATCTGTTTACTAAGTGAGAGGCCACCAAGCTCACCCCATCTGTTTACTAAGTGAGAGGCCACCAAGCTCACCCCATCTGTTTACTAAGTGAGAGGCCACCAAGCTCACCCCATCTGTTTACTAAGTGAGAGGCCACCAAGCTCACCCCATCTGTTTACTAAGTGAGAGGCCACCTAGCTCACCCCATCTGTTTAGTAAGTGAGAGGCCACCAAGCTCACCCCATCTGTTTACTAAGTGAGAGGCCACCAAGCTCACCCCATCTGTTTACTAAGTGAGAGGCCACCTAGCTCACCCCATCTGTTTACTAAGTGAGAGGCCACCTAGCTCACCCATTCTGTTTACTAAGTGAGAGGCCACCAAGCTCACCCCATCTGTTTACTAAGTGAGAGGCCACCTAGCTCACCCCATCTGTTTACTAAGTGAGAGGCCACCTAGCTCACCCCATCTGTTTACTAAGTGAGAGGCCACCTAGCTCACCCATTCTGTTTACTAAGTGAGAGGCCACCAAGCTCACCCCATCTGTTTACTAAGTGAGAGGCCACCAAGCTCACCCCATCTGTTTACTAAGTGAGAGGCCACCAAGCTCACCCCATCTGTTTACTAAGTGAGAGGCCACCAAGCTCACCCCATCTGTTTACTAAGTGAGAGGCCACCAAGCTCACCCCATCTGTTTACTAAGTGAGAGGCCACCAAGCTCACCCCATCTGGGGAACCAGCAACAGTGTTACTGTTAATTATGATGTGGACACAACAGGGTTTATATAATGGGTCATCTCCATTTAGCATTCTTTTTTTGCATAAATAACATGATTTTACATCATTGAAATAGCTATGAAAAAACGTGTTTCAACGCATTTTTTTCTACTTAAGGAAGGGTTCATATTTTTGAAAATAATTGTTTCTCAGAAACGGTCTTAAGTGGAATGTTAAGAGATGCAGAACAAATTTTAACGGTTGTTTTCTACACCCAGTTGGTCTTAGACGAGACACCGACACTTGTCATATTTTGTTGCATTCCATCTACTAAAGGAACAGATTTTATGTTTGTTTTACTTTCCTTTACTTTACTGCCTTCATTGAATGGTGATGTTGATTTGTATGATTTTATTACAATGTGATGTGTTGTTATCAGTGCAATATTGGTTATAATTTGAAGTATTATTGCTAATCAAAGGTGCTGTTTCGTATTAGCAGCTAGTAACTGTTGTGACAGTTCTGTGTGGATGTGTTCTTTTAATGTGAAAATTATTTGAATGACTGAGGGTTTACACCATACAACCTACAGAGAAACATTGTCAGGACACACAAAAGTAGATGTTAGATATATTGTATAGTTTTATAAAAAAAATCTGTGAATAGTTATTACAGTTAAACTTTTAGTTCATAGCTACAACCTACCACATATTCAAACCAGTCTATTTTAAATTCCTAATTTATTATTGTTGCATCTATAAATTAATTAATTCATAGGTATATTTTGATTGTTACGTTCCACTTGCTAAAATAACTACATCCTCAGGTAGTGTCTTTATCAATAAATCAAATACTTTGTCGTATTTCCACAATTGAAGTTTTTAGAAATGCATGTCAAGAAAGGCACATTTGAGATATAAGCACTGAAGAGATGGGATGAAGCAGTTTATTTTAGTATTATTATTCTAACTAGTTATAATATCAACCGACTATAACTTTGCAAATGGCTGTCTAGTCATGCGACCATATCCGGGTACAGGTGTACTTGCACAGTTGATCTGCTGTTTGTTTGGATTACCAATAATTATGTATTTTCTGTTTTCTTAATTTTTTAGATTATTTTGGACAAATGAATTTGTTTTGATAATAAAGAACATTGTATTCAGTTGGTGTTTTCCAAATAAATGTGACTTGTGCAAACAGAAGTAGATTTTTTGTACCCCTGATCATTCAGTCACCAGCTTGTCACGTCATTTCCATACTCCTAAAGAGAGTTTACAACCCTACACTTCTCATTTCTCACATACCCCATGGGGCATGCTCTATGTAACCCTGTGCCGTTGTGTCTGGTTGGACGCCCCTCATAAAAGAACATTCCAGAAACAGGTGCAGCTTGGACAGTGAGGGACAAAGTCGCATCCCACCCAAGTCGTTGACCACATAAATCACTCTGACCATATAAACGTTAGATAAGAATCATCAACAATGTATTTTATTCCAAAGTAGTTCAATGATTCGATGCAATGAGCGTTGTATGGACAATGTCCCTGAACAATAACAGCCAGTTCTACCCCCCAACACAGACGGGGGGGTGCAGTGGCGTATCTAGGATCTCGCAAAGGGGGCCAGGTTAGTCACCCATTAGTTTACCATGTTGTGAAAATGTGGAGAAAAAATTTTAAGCCAAAGGGGGCCACGGCCCAATGCCCCCCTAAATACGCCACTGGGGTGATGTTGTCATGTGACCACTCTAAGAATACACTAAATTTGACAGATGAATGACCGTTTATGTGTGTAGTGTAGGTGATATCATATCACATCTTTTATGTAGAAGTGCACTGAGATAGTTCACTGATAATTAAAGTGCACTGACGTAGTGTACCGAGAGGTCGAGTAGTGCACTAAACTACCTCCACAGCACTGCAGCCAGTGCCTCAAGAGGCCATTCACAACTGTAGACATTACCTACTCATACAAAGCGCACTAATTCTCATGCCCTTCCCTATATTAGTACTTAAACATTTTTTTCTAATTTTGTCAGATTGAAAAATATATATTGATGTAACAATGTCCTGACACATTTATGCGGCCAGGACAGACACTTATAATCATCAGAATCGGTTTCCTAACATTTATCTCCAAAAATTATGTTAAAGCCTTGCGCTTTTCAAACAACTCCCCAGTGTTGTAGTGGTCATTTGTAGTGGTCATTTGTTTCCACGAAGTTGAAAATTTACAAGAAGTTAACGGTTACGCAATTTAAAACAATAGTAGTTCTATAACACTAACTAACACTAACTGCACGGTGCTGCATATTTCAAATGAGACCAACATTTAAAAAATGTGTATGCAAGTGTTGACCCCCTCCCCTTGACCCTCCTCCCCCTTGACCCTCTTCCCCCTTGACTCTCCTCCCCCTTGACTCTCTTCCCCCTTGACTCTCCTCCCCCTTGACCCTCTTCCCCCTTGACTCTCCTCCCCCTTGACTCTCTTCCCCCTTGACCGTCCTTCCCTTGACCCTGTCCCACCTTTAGTACACTTTGTACAAAGAGGTTAGTGTCGACATGTGAATGGTCTCTTTGTAGCCAGTGCTACAAAACATTAAACGATTTCATGAATCCAATGCATTAGGATTCCTGGTTGCACGTTTCTTGGTACAAGTTCAGAAGTCCATGTTGCAGCCATCTGTATGAAACCATGGAACAAGTCTGGTGGAGCACCAGTCTGTCCTGCCTCTAATGTGTATGAAACCATGGAACAAGTCTGGTGGAGCACCAGTCTGTCCTGCCTCTAACGTGTATGAAACCATGGAACAAGTCTGGTGGAGCACCAGTCTGTCCTGCCTCTAACGTGTATGAAACTGTGGAACAAGTCTGGTGGAGCACCAGTCTGTCCTGCCTGTAACGTGTATGAAACCATGGAACAAGTCTGGTGGAGCACCAGTCTGTCCTGCCACTAACGTGTATGAAACTGTGGAACAAGTCTGGTGGAGCACCAGTCTGTCCTGCCTGTAACGTGTATGAAACCATGGAACAAGTCTGGTGGAGCACCAGTCTGTCCTGCCTCTAACGTGTATGAAACTGTGGAACAAGTCTGGTGGAGCACCAGTCTGTCCTGCCTTTAACGTGTATGAAACTGTGGAACAAGTCTGGTGGAGCACCAGTCTGTCCTGCCTGTAACGTGTATGAAACCATGGAACAAGTCTGGTGGAGCACCAGTCTGTCCTGCCTCTAACGTGTATGAAACCATGGAACAAGTCTGGTGGAGCACCAGTCTGTCCTGCCTCTAACGTGGTGCAATAGTACACCTAGATACACGAGAGAATACACACAGTCCCATCAAGGGGACACAGTCCAGCCTTGGGATTTGTGCCATGCAGATCATTAAAAAAACGAGATTGCATTATAACCAACACATATTATACGCAAATGAAAAAAAATCACACTCATAAACGATGCACAAACAGAAGTCAACTGGGTTGACTGCCTCGTGTGTCACTAACTAAGGTTGATAAGGACATGGCCTAGTGACTCACACTGTTCAGTTATGTTATCACAGTTTGTGTTAATTTTTGACGACATCCCTGGCAGTGTGACACAGGAGTTTTCTGTCTAAGACAGATGACATGTCTCCTTTTAATATCGCTTCAGTTATGTGCAGTGGTGCCATCTAGTAGCAGCATCAGAGTTGACACCAGACATGACTGCATGTTCGACATGCTCTGGCACAACCAGTAGTGCTGCACCCTAGTGGCAGTATCCGCTGTCGTGAATGTCGGATGCGAGCAGACCCTCCTGTTGTTGTAGTTGTCTGTCTGGTAACGTGAATACCTGTAACCAACAAAGAAACTCTACGAGTAAGCAACAAAACTAGTGTCTTCTTAGATACTTACTGTGTAGTTTACCATTTTAGCTAAAACTTTCTTATACCTTCAGATGGATCTGATCACAGAACCCGTTTGGTTCCTCAATGTTCAGATATTCGTCTGATCTAACAATGATCTAACGTAAAATGTTCTATAACATAACAGACTGTGATTATTAGCGTCTGATCCAATCTTCATATTGTAAGATATATTATTAGCGTCTGCTCCAATCTTCATATTGTAAGATATATTATTAGCGTCTGATCCAATCTTCATATTGTAAGATATATTATTAGCGTCTGATCCAATCTTCATATGTTGTAAAAACAGCTTATTTTATTTCATTGCAAAATTGTGTATTTTAAAAATATCTTCTATCTCTGGTCTCCATCTATCCCTGGTCTCTTCTATCCCTGGTCTCTTCTATCCCTGGTCTCTTCTATCCCTGGTCTCTTCTATCCCTGGTCTCTTCTATCCCTGGTCTCCATCTATCCCTGGTCTCCTTCTATCCTGGTCTCCTTCTATCCTGGTCTCTTCTATCCCTGGTCTCTTCTATCCCTGGTCTCTTCTATCCCTGGTCTCTTCTATCCCTGGTCTCTTCTATCCCTGGTCTCTTCTATCCCTGGCCTCTTCTATCCCTGGTCTCTTCTATCCCTGGTCTCTTCTATCCCTGGTCTCTTCTATCCCTGGTCTCTTCTATCGCTGGTCTCTTCTATCCCTAGTCTCTTCTATCCCTAGTCTCTTCTATCCCTGGCCTCTTCTATCCCTGGTCTCTTCTATCCCTGGTCTCTTCTATCCCTGGTCTCTTCTATCCCTGGTCTCTTCTATCCCTGGTCTCCTTCTATCCTGGTCTCCTTCTACCCTGGTGTCCTTATCTTCCCTTTCTCCTTATATCCCCTACCAAATGGGAATCCAATAAATGAAGTGTTTTGGGGCTGTAGATAGCTGGCTACTGTTTTGTAAATACAACAGTACCACTAATTATGTTTAAACATTGGCCACCCACTAATTATGTTTAAACATTGGCCACCCACTAATTATGTTTAAACATTGGGCACCCACTAATTATGTTTAAACATTGGGCACCCACTAATTATGTTTAAACATTAGCCACCCACTTATGTTGAATCAATATATGTCTGCTGCAAATACAAGTGAAACATGCATAGGACTAACTTGTAGTTTTCAGTTTCAGCCATGGAAAGACAAGCTACATGAAAAATTTACAAACAAATGCACCACTAAATATTCTATTGAACATGCTGGCAATAAACACTTACAACGTTCATGCTTGGCTTAGTTCTGAGATACCGTGCTCGTCGAATTGCATAGACCAGCAGCACCCCAAGTCCACAGGTCAACACCATGACCATAGTGAGAGAGGCAAACCCTAGAGCACTCAGCCGCATCCCTTGACCACTGGCCACTGTCTCATTGTTGTACAGACTGAGTTCCTGACCAACAGAGATATCCATTGTGACTGTGATGCCGTTGTCAACGAGGCTGGCGATCTTCTCCCCCTGTGCCTTGTGGATGAACACGGAGACAACGCCGTCCACTGCAATACAAAGCACACTGATACAACACTGTACAATGCAATACAAGACACACTGATACAACACTGTACAATGCAATACAAGACACACTGATACAACACTGTCCAGTGCAATACAAGACACACTGATACAACACTGTCCAGTGCAATACAAGACACACTGATACAACACTGTACAATGCAATACAAGACACACTGATACAACACTGTCCAGTGCAATACAAGACACACTGATACAACACTGTACAATGCAATACAAGACACACTGATACAACACTGTCCAGTGCAATACAAGACACACTAATACAACACTGTACAATGCAATACAAGACACACTGATACAACACTGTACAATGCAGTACAACACACACTGATACAACAATGTCCAGTGCAATACAAGACACTGATACAACACTGTCCAGTGCAATACAAGACACACTGCTACAATACTGTACAATGCAATACAAGGCACACTAATACTACACTGTCCAGTGCAATACAAGACACACTGATACAACAATGTACAATGCAAAACAAGACACACTGATACAACACTGTCCAGTGCAATACAAGACACACTGATACAACACTGTACAATGCAATACAAGACACACTGATACTACACTGTCCAGTGCAATACAAGACACACTGATACAACAATGTACAATGCAAAACAAGACACACTGATACAACACTGTTCAGTGCAATGCAAGACACACAGACATATTAACACTATTGTACACAGCATATCCACTCTTGTACATAACCCATCCACTCTTGTACACACTTTTGTACACAACCCATCCACTCTTGTACCCACAGCCCATCCACTCTTGTACATACAGCCCATCCACTCTTGTACACACATCCCATCCACTCTTGTACACACACAGCCATCCACTCTTGTACACATAGCCCATCCACTCTTGTACACACAGCCTATCCACTCTTTTACACACAGCCCATCCACTCTTTTACACACAGCCTATCCACTCTTTTACACACAGCCCATCCACTCTTGTACACACAGCCCATCCACTCTTATACATACAGCCCATCCACTCTTGTACACACATCCCATCCACTCTTGTACACACATCCCATCCACTCTTGTACACACACAGCCATCCACTCTTGTACACACATCCCATCCACTCTTGTACACACAGCCTATCCACTCTTTTACACACAGCCCATCCACTCTTTTACACACAGCCCATCCACTCTTATACACACAGCCCATCCACTCTTGTACACACAGCCTATCCACTCTTGTACATACAGCCCATCCACTCTTGTACACAAAGCCCACCCAATTTGAACGAATGACTTACAATAATGTGTAGTGTTGATGAAACAAAATATTGCTAATCTGTTATGGACAGTCAGTCATCCATAAAATGTTTCACTGGGTTAATAATGTACATGTCTACCCATTGAGCAGTGTCCTTGACAAACACCCCATGTTGTCTTGTGAATGACACTTTGTAAACACTTCCTCTTGTATATCACTCTTAACTAAACTACCACTTAACATCCATAAGTCGCCTACTTAGTAATTAGGTACTTAACCTTCCACTCTTCAATTTGGTAATGACTGTTTGAAAATGCGTATGTATGAGATGTTGGACTATTTATAACTTTGTTGCAGTGTTCAGTTAGCTATGTTCATGCCGTACCAATGACCCACTTAGCTTATGCTGTGGAATAGGCAACTAGCTCATGTTTCCAGGAACTCTCAAACGACTTATCATATAAGTACATGTACAATGTCACTCTTATTTCATCTCCTCTCTTTCAAAGCTTGGGCAATTTCATCCACCCCACTTTGCCTGCGCTTTTCTGAAAAAAACACTAGAAGCCGTTCATCCCGGGGATGTAAAAGATCATCCCTCCTATGTAGTGGTGTCAGTGCCAGGGGATGTAAAAGATCATCTCTCCATGTAGTGGTGTCAGTGCCAGGGGATGTAAAAGATCATCCCTCCTATGTAGTGGTGTCAGTGCCAGGGGATGTAAAAGATCATCCCTCCATGTAGTGGTGTCAGTGCCAGGGGATGTAAAAGATCATCCCTCCTATGTAGTGGTGTCAGTGCCAGGGGATTAAAAGATCCCATGCAGGAAATGGAAAAAACCTAATTCTAGAGAAGGAAAACTCTGAAATAAACCATTCCTATGTTAGCAGGCAGGGCTGTTTGGAGTTTTTTCATTTTACATCAGGACATATAAAAGAGAACATAAAACTATCCTCTAAAATTATAGAGAGGTGGCGTCTGATTCACCTGTCTTAAGTATCTGCCAAATACCAGCTCATCAATGAATCTGACATACTGGAGTAGAACTCTTCACATGTAGTGGATAGAGGTAGGATTACAAGTGTTTCCTGTCTCTGTAGTCAAGTACGTACACAGCAGTGATACAGCTATAAGTGTGAAGTTAGTGGGATCAGCCAACTAATAATATTATGCAACTTTTTACTCAGCAATAGTCTCAATGTATGAATGTGACCCTTCTTCAGTGTCTTAACAAGCATTGCCTAATCGACTTTCTTCTTGCGAGTTTTCAGCCATGTGGCAGGCCCTTGGCTCTATTAATTAATCCATTCCGCCCAATGTGAGATAGTAAAGTGACCTCCATAGAAAAGTGACCCCCGGGTCAGTTTTCCATAATAGAAATATGACCATCCATCCCACACAATTTTGGTCCCCATTGCTAATTATTTATTGTTCAGACTGCAATTTAAAAATAACATAAGTATGTATGTCAGTTTGATACATATTCTCTTTATTTTTGGGGTTTGTATGTAATACGTTAAAATAGGTTTTATGAATGCTCGAGAAATGGCTGATATGTAAACACTGTAATAACATAATTAATCAGAATGACATTAAATTTATTGTACTAACCAAATATATTAATGCACAAAATATTATATTTAAGTAAATTAAATACCAAAATATTAATGAATATATTACACAGGGAATACAGTGCGCATGCGTGAATGGGGGTCACTTTTCTATGGGGCCACCTTTCTATACCACACCGGTCTTCTGTCTTTCTCTTCATTTCTTCATATTTCCATCCTTCTTTCAGTGTGAGAGGGTGAACACCCTCGTCTTACTTCTTTCAGTGTGAGAGGGTGAACACCCTCGTCTTACTTCTTTCAGTGTGAGAGGGTGAACACCCTCGTCTTACTCCTCCTCTACAATCGCTGCTTCTGCTTCTCCACCTGATACTTTTACCACAGCTGATTGTCCTGTGTATATTTCTTTGACCAGTCGTCAGCTATTTGCTGGCTATTTGCATCCAAACTCAACTTATGCAACATATTTTAGCCTTTGTTTACTAAACTAGTCTTCTCTCTGGCAAAATATAACACGTTGGTTGCACATAGTTAGTTTTTATTATCTCTTTTAGGTGCATAGCCCCAAAACCATGCCTTTTGTTTTGCTTTAACTTGCATATTTCCACCAGTGCCTATGTGTATGGTCACATGGTGTTAATGGGACACCCTTAACAAGCTACTTAGAGCAATACTGTATCACCTGTTGACCAGCTGAAGTGCGCTGGGTCTGGTGTACCAAATTGTTTGGTTGTTGGTGGTTGTTTATCAACTTGTTTACAGTTAAACAGAAACAGGAGAAAACTGCTTCAACCTGCCACCACAACTGTACAGTATTTCATTTACATCTGCTACCTCCCCCCCCCCACCCCATCTAATTCAATACAGTGCTCAACATAGTACGCACACAGCCACTTGTATATAACTATTTCATCATATCTGACAATGCTGATGCAAGAGTGTAGACTGCGTACCAACTGTGATGGGAGAAAGCAAACCACGCGGGGGGGCACACCAACTGATGCAAGATTGCTGTAATATATGTGTGAGTATTTTAATTGACAAAGCAAGTGTAGATAGCGAGATAGCGGTTACCAGTGTATTCCATTGACCAACAACAGCCAATTTGGAGAAGCACCAACCCATTCACGTCCGCTCGGCCTTGGCGCGTGCCGTTCGTACGTCGCCCTGGCAACTTGCCATGAATGGAGTTATACTCACCAAAATGATTCATGGTGATGAGCGTCTCTTCATCTTTTTGATTATACACGACGACGGCCGACGCATTCGCCATGACGGCAGCATTGTAGATTTTCTCGTCGAATTTGCAGTCGCCCCGCCGAATTAGCGCGATCCACTTTCGGACGCCACGCGGAACGTTGACGGGCGGCCGGCAGCCGTGGTGAAGGCCGTCCCCTGAGCGCACATGCACGACCACTCCGTGCTCCGGCTCCACTCGGCTGGACAACCCGAACCGTCCGATATCCCCGGCCTTCAGACGCACTGTCCTCGTGGCCGGGTCAACGTAGGAGAAGTTGACGACAGCGCTGAACAGATGCACGTTGACAGGTGTAGCACTGACGGCCCCCATAGCACACAGCAACAAACCGTATGTCAACAGAGTCAGAGTCGAACTCGAAGCTAGGGTTGACAGTTTCGTCGCAGCAAAACTCAATAATACGCACATTTTGACAGATGCTAACCCGTTTTTTTATATAGAACGTATCAATGATAGATATTCTGTGCAATTTAAAAGTAGCTAACTTCACGAGAAATCGAGAAATCATACAAAACACGACTTCTAACACCGCGTTCTAGCCACCGTCTGCCTATTGTATACAAACATGAGTACTACCCCGCGGCGGCGGCTGGCAGCGCGCCAACTCCATCACATGACCTCGCGTTGTCTGACCTTTTGACCCAGATCACTATTTGCGTACGTGAACGCTGCGTGAACAGCGGCGTATGCATGAATCGAACACAGACGACAATAGACCTGTGAACCCTCGTGAACATGGGCGTCCGGAGGGGGGGCAAGGGGGCACATGCCCCCCTGGATCTCGATGTTTGTAAAATTTAGGTATTTTATGGCGAGTAGGTTGTTTACAATTTGTGTTAAGTAGATCATCTAGTCTAGTATATTTGTTAATTAATTATATACAGTTATATAATTATTGTTCATTTAAAGTATACATTTTGGTAAGCGAAAAGATTTCTGCATAAATGTTTGCCCCCCTCTAAAAAAAGCCTGCGGATTAATGTAAAGTTAATTAAATAAGCTTAATTGTCGAAACGGGGCTAGTTGAGCCACCTAAGGCCAAAGGGGTGGTTAGTTGAGCAGCGGTTAAAGAACGAAGACGAGTGTTCTTTACCCCAAAATGCATCAAAGAATTAATATTTCCGAGCTACAAGACAACACATTAGCAGAGTTAGCTACACTGGTTGCGATTGGCCTATACGTCTGTATTAATGGTGTCGACTTATTAATTAAGAGCGAAGACTTGTCAGAGTTGGCTGAGTTGTTATGATTTGTGTACAAGGCCTACGTAAATTACACAAATAAAACATTTACGTAACTTACGCTGCACTGTGGCTCAACTTACCCCACACCAACTGTTAGTTGAGTCAGCTTACCAACCCTATTTGAATCATATATATATATATATATATATATATATATATATATATATATATATATATATATATATATATATATATATATATATATATATATATATATATATATATATATATATATATACAGATATCAGATTCAAATATATATCAGATATATATATATATATATATATATATATATATATATATATATATATATATATATATATATATATATATATATATATATATATATATATATATATATATATATATATATATATATAAATAAATATATATATATATATATATATATATATATATATATATATATATATATATATATATATATATATATATATATATATATATATGATTCAAATAGGGTTGGTAAGCTGACTCAACTAACAGTTGGTGTGGGGTAAGTTGAGCTACAGTGCAGCGTAAGTTACGTAAATATTTTATTTGTATAATTTACGTAGGCCTTGTACAAAAAAATATCTATGCTTGCTATATATAGTATCTATAGTATAACATTATCTACTAATAATCATTGTTTATGTGAGTAAAAACAATTTTGACTTATGAATATGACTGCTCCATAGACATCAAACAGAATGAAAATGGCTCAACTAACACTTGCCTTCCCATACTTTTCAAAACACTAAATATCATTCGCCTAGACCTGACCGTAGTCCAGCTGTGGCTTCTAGACCGGACCCAGCTACAGTATAACAGTAAATCCTGCTCGAAACTAGACCATTCTGGTGAAGGCAGCTTGTAAACAAGACTTTCGTAAATCAATTAGGTATGCGGCGTCTGGACACGTGATTTATCGGTACGCGCTACCCAGTCTGGCGCAGAGTTGTTGCACAAGCCGTTTCTATGACTTTGGCGAAGTAAAAAAAATGGAGCCGCAGTATTTGGGTTTATATAACACCTAGGTGTGCATATCTCTATTTTCTACGAGTGGACACGGCAGACGTACGTGTCAGTCAATTTGCTGGTAGCTCTGGCGCAGTTTTTAGCTGTCCTAGATACTGTTGTCTGCCCATAGTCGGGTGGGGGAGTACACTTTTTTGGCGTGCGTGCGTGCGTGCGTGCGTGCGTGCGTGCGTGCGTGCGTGCGTGCGTGCGTGCGTGCGTGCGTGCGTGTCTTAGGACTATACCATTATGAACATATAATGGTATTACATGATATTACATACCATTAGTATTACATAGTAAACTGTGGTAAACCATGATTTTTCATATATTGTGTATGTTAATTGTATGGTATATCATGGTTTACCTGTTTCAAAACACCAACGGTATTTTACCATGGTTTCCCTGTTTCAAAACAACATGGTACATCATAGTTTCCATGGTATATAATGGTATTTTGCCATGGTCTACTTTTTCAAAACACCATGGTATTTACCGTGGAATACGATGGTATATTTTCATCTAACTATAATCGAGCTAGCGTATATTTGTACGTTTGTATGCTAACGTTTTCCTCCTATAGACGGCTTGCATCTCGGGCGCCAAACTTTCGGGGATTAATCTACGACCCTACGAATGAAACGTAACGCCTTAGTTTTTAAAATACCCCGTATATCAAGGGTTCGTAGTGGTTTTTATGGTAATTCAAATGTTCGCTACGTAAAACATTAACTTTCAACAATCGCAGAAACTACGCGCGCGGGGAACATTTGGGCAGTTTATATTAATTATAGTAGAAAGCACGCACCCACGTATTGGCCCAAGGTTGCAGTCGCAAATACACACACACACGCACAACACACACACACACACACACACACACACACACACACACACACACACACACACACACACACACACACACACACACACACACACACACACACACACACACACACACACACACACACACACACACACACATATATATATATATATATATATATATATATATATATATATATATATATATATATATATATATATATATATATATATATATATATATATATATATATATATATATAAAACGTTTTCCTTGCGCATCAGCAGAGTACGGCGTACTGAGACAAAACCAGCCAAAGCTGATGTTATTGATAATTATTTTAAATTATAATAATAGTAACTGTAATTTCTATACAGCGCTTTCTATTTCTATAGAGGGCATGTAGCTGATCGTTCTTTAAATTTTTTTTATATTGCGTTTTGATGATGGTTTTCCCCAACAATAAATCACATTTCTTTTAACTGTATGATTCTATGGATTTATTCATGATGAGCAGATTCAATAAATTTAACTTTTGCAGCTGCCACGACGTGTCACTTCATCACTTCCTGTGCTGAGTGGCCTTTAGAACCAGCTGCCACGACGCGTCACTTCATCACTTCCTGTGCTGAGTGACCTTTAGAACCAGCTGCCACGACGCGTCACTTCATCACTTCCTGTGCTGAGTGGCCTTTAGAACCAGCTGCCGCGACGCGTCACTTCATCACTTCCTGTGCTGAGTGGCCTTTAGAACCAGCTGCCACGACGCGTCACTTCATCACTTCCTGTGCTGAGTGACCTTTAGAATCAGCTGCCACGACGCGTCACTTCATCACTTCCTGTGCTGAGTGGCCTTTAGAACCAGCTGCCGCGACGCGTCACTTCATCAATTCCGGTGCTGAGTGGCCTTTAGAACCAGCTGCCGCGACGTGTCACTTCATAACTTCCTGTGGTGAGTGACCTTTAGAACCAGCTGCCGCGACGGGTCATTTCATCACTTCCTGTGCTGAGTGGCCTTTAGAACCAGCTGCCGCGACGGGTCACTTCATCACTTCCTGTGCTGAGTGGCCTTTAGAACCAGCTGCCACGACGCGTCACTTCATCACTTCCTGTGCTGAGTGGCCTTTAGAACCAGCTGCCGCGACGCGTCACTTCATCACTTCCTGTGCTGAGTGGCCTTTAGAACCAGCTGCCGCGACGCGTCACTTCATCACTTCCTGTGCTGAGTGGCCTTTAGAACCAGCTGCCGCGACGCGTCACTTCATCACTTCCTGTGCTGAGTGGCCTTTAGAACCAGCTGCCGCGACGGGTCACTTCATCACTTCCTGTGCTGAGTGACCTTTAGAACCAGCTGCCGCGACGGGTCACTTCATCACTTCCTGTGCTGAGTGGCCTTTAGAACCAGCTGCCGCGACGGGTCACTTTATCACTTTGGCTCTCTGTTGCATACACTAACATGGTTTTTGGCATGTATGTTTGGTTGAGAATGAAGTGCTTTAGTTTACAGAAGATATATATGTATCACCTGCAGATGAGAATATTCGCCGATATACATGACCACATTCAGTGTTCGAAAGTTAGGTTAATACCGGGGATGTACAACCCTTTCTTAGTTTGTGTGGAAAAAAACAACTTCTATATAGGTTGAAAATGGGCAATTCGTCCAATTTATTTGAAGGTCGTATTTCAACGTAATTGCCACTGTGCACACCGCATTAAATGTGAAATGCCTGCAGCACAGGTGCATGGGGGGCACACGTCAGAAATAAATCGTCTGGCTAACTACATCAGTGTAGAAGACAAGCTGGTATATGTTAGCAATAAAAATGTGACCAAAAAATCTTTGTTTTTGTTGTATAATGTTCCAGCATAACAATTTACAAGGAAAAATGATACTTAATGAAGACTGCACAAGCACCGTACCAGCTACAGTTAGACTATTTAAAATTCAATACACACAAAAGCGGGTGTAAGTAATTCCCCCTACCGTGCCCCTGATCAAACAAACGGTTGTGTTGTTATACAATGTTCAGCCTGTGTAAGGGGAAAATATACACTTGAAAAGACTGCACGAGCATAAAGCCGCTAGTCTATATTACAATTGAAATGTAATGCACAATAGTGGGTGATAGCACTGTCAAATGTATAATAGTGGGTGATAGCACTGTCAAATATATAATAGTGGGTGATAGCACTGTCAAATGTATAATAGTGGGTGATAGCACTGTCAAATGTATAATAGTGGGTGATAGCACTGTCAAATATATAATAGTGGGTGATAGCACTGTCAAATGTATAATAGTGGGTGATAGCACTGTCAAATGTATAATAGTGGGTGATAGCACTGTCAAATGTATAATAGTGGGTGATAGCACTGTCAAATGTACAATAGTGGGTGATAGCACTGTCAAATGTATAATAGTGGGTGATAACACTGTCAAATGTATAATAGTGGGTGATAGCACTGTCAAATGTATAACTGACAGTCAAACAAATACATGGGGAGGGCCTTTTTTATCAGCGGCCGCCTATTCAAAATGCTTCCCGTCGATTCAGTGCCAAAATACCCGCCGATCGGCCACGGCTGGGTCGGACTGTATTAGTGACAGTCGATATACACAACAATTGTGACAAGCTACAAGCAAGTGTCACTTTAAGAGAACAAAGAAATATATTTCTGCCTAGATATTTTCTTAATCACGCTGATACTTACAAGTTCTCTGTGTTGTTTAATATTAATAGTTTAAACGTACTAATAAGAATTTGTAAATTGATCAAAATCATAATTGGTAAATTTAACTAACATTTATTGTTTTTATTAGCTTTAAATGTTATGATTACTTGTAAGTACTCTAGGTATTGTACATTTATTTCATTCACCATTGTACGGTATTAGAGAATAAAACTTGACATAGAGTTCGACAATTTTTTAAGAACATTATGCCAATTTATTTCATTCAAGATGCTAATGAGGCAGCCAATCCGACTGACAATATAGTGTGCCAAGACATTTTTATTAATGTGAATTAAAATGAATTTTGGAGGTTTCGATTTGGAAATAATTGAGAACGGCATATCCACAGCCAAAGCCTTAGCCAGGCCCAGGGCATTGGCAGTGCGCGCGAAACGTCGGCATCAAACATAATGGCTATTAATGTGACTTTCAACAATCGTAACTGTTTCGCAAATAAAATTTACATTGGAATTATTAAATTCATTACTTTATTTTATTGGTGTGTTAGTTATAAGAAATGAACGACAATATTTGGTATGGTTTATATTTGTATATATTAAATATATATAAATTATTATTTATCTTAATTTAAAGAAGTGTCCATTTTAGTTTTACGCACGAAAACTGTTTTATGACGTATGTCTACAATTTATTTTGTGGAGGCCAGTTCAAACTCACCTGGGCCAGTTCAAAGTAAAACCGGGCCAGTTAAAAACAATCTGGGCCAGTTCAGTTGTTTGTTGTTTGCTTCAGTTGTTATGAACCGGTGTAGTGTTATGTGCACGGGTTTGAAGCAACGTATAACAACACGTGAGACAACAGGTGAAATCACTTGCTGGAAAGCAAGAGCCACTGTTGTCAACCCTGGAGGGCAAGAGAAGACACCCTGAAGGGCAAGAGAAGACATCCTGTAGGGCAAGAGAAGACACCCTGGAGGGCAAGAGAAGACACCCTGGAGGACAAGAGAAGACACACTGGAGGGCAAGAGAAGACACCCTGGAGGACAAGACAAGAAACCCTGGAGGGCAAGAGAAGACACCCTGGAGGACAAGACAAGAAACCCTGGAGGGCAAGAGAAGACACCCTGGAGGACAAGACAAGACACTCTGGAGGGCAAGACAAGACACCCTGGAGGACAAGAGAAGACACACTGGAGGACAAGAGAAGACACCCTGGAGGACAAGACAAGACACCCTGGAGGACAAGAAAAGACACCCTGGAGGACAAGACAATATCACCGGGGAGACGATACAACAGAAGATCACCGGGGAGACGATACAACAGAAGATCACCGGGGAGACGATGCAACAGAAGATCACCGGGGAGACGATGCAGCAGAAGATCACCGGGGAGATGCAGCAGAAGATCACCGGGGAGACGATGCAACAGAAGATCACCGGGGAGACGATCCAACAGAAGATCACCGGGGAGACGATGCAACAGAAGATCACCGGGGAGACGATGCAGCAGAAGATCACCGGGGAGATGATCCAGCAGAAGATAACCAGGGAGACGATACAACAGAAGATCACAGGGGAGCAGATCAAGCAGAAGATCATGTCCAAAAATGCGCTTTATTATATCGGCTCTGACGAGGCCTGTGGCATATCAAATAAAGAATAGTTAAGTTTTGTCGTGAAAGACGAAAAGCCAAAACGTCTACATGAATTTGAACTTTAAAAATTAATTAGGCTACATGTATATACATGTATATATATATATATATATATATATATATATATATATATATATATATATATATATATATATATATATATATATATATATATATATATATATATATATATACATTTATATTATACGTATATGTATAGTCTGCGCATATGTATACGCATAGCATAGCATAGCATAGCATAGCATAGTATAGTATAGTATAGCATATATATTATATATATAGTATAGCATAGCATAGTATATATATTATATATACAGTGGTCCCCGTCTAACCCTAACACAGGAGCCCACCTTGCATGACAGCAAGTAAAACTCACCCACGATAATTCCCTTCTCACCTTTCTTATAGTCTTATAGTCTTATAGCACATAAGGGACAATGGTCCTTTGCAGAAACGGTGACCGTGGATAACGACGGAGATTACTGTGCGTGCGTGTGTGCGTGCGTGCGTGTGTGCGTGCGTGCGTTCATAGCTTGCCTGCATAAAAAATTGGCCAAGAAGTCCTGTCACCTGGTGTGCGTTTTGGGAAGTTGGGCACCCCCATTTTTCAGGGTCTGAATCCGCCCTTGGAATCTGTGCAGTTTTTCCTCATAACCAAGGATTTGATCACATGAATTTCACGTGAAATGCTGTGATTCTCAAACTCAAGGACACATCCTTCGAAATAAAAATGTTTTGATTGATGGCCCTTGAGTTGTGACCGCTTTACTTTAGTTACACGTTTCTGCGTAATTGACGTCAGCCGAGTAGTCTAACTGTTACGTAAAGTTGGTGTTGGCGATATGCCAGTTAGGTTCGCCTCTCGACGAATTATTATGAATTAACATTTCAGATACATTCCAGATGTTTACCAACACATCATGCGTAGATTCTGGTTAAGAGGGTCAACTTGTGAAGGTTGATGACCTGATCACGTGCTCTGTTACGAGCGTAGCAGGGATTAGTCTGACTTACCCGTCTCTCGGTCGTACCAGAGTGTGGCGTTGAAGCCGTATTTTGTTATCGGGTAACTAGGGTAACTAGCGGGGTTAGTTTTACTATTGCGATAGCTTCGCGATAGCAGTATAACTATTATAGTTTCATAACTATCACAATACTATTGCGATAGTATCGCAATAGTATTGTGATAGTATTGCGATAGTGGCACAGAATAGCGAATAGCCAGGAAAACAGACCCAAACCGTAACTGATGGGTAACAAACCGTAACTGATGGGTAACAAACCGTAACTGATGGGTAACAAACCGTAACTGATGGGTAACAAACCGTAATACAAACCGTGGGTGAACAAATGCGGAATCCGTGAATCACACTGCTTCAATCGACGACAGTTAATTTGAGATAGAAAAATAAATAACATTTCTGCAAATTAGTTGAACAAACATGTTTGCTTCGATTATTACAGTAGCAAAAGCAGCCCGGCTGAAAAGTTTTGTCAACTATTATTACTGTCGATAGTTTAGTGTACTACTGCCGATATTTCAATTTACTATCAATAAAACTGCATATTCACATCGACTATTGCGATGCATCGATAGATCGATTTATTGTTACCCTCCTAGTATTTAGACTGTCGCCGTCAGGTTAGTTTTATTGTTACTCTCCTAGTATTTAGACTGTCGCCGTCAGGTTAGTTTTATTGTTAATCTCCTAGTATTTAGACTGTCGCCGTCAGGTTAGTTTTATTGTTATTCTCCTAGTGTTTAGACTGTCACCGTCAGGTTAGTTTTATTGTTATTCTCCTAGTATTTAGACTGTCGCCGTCAGGTTAGTTTTATTGTTATTCTCCTAGTGTTTAGACTGTCACCGTCAGGTTAGTTTTATTGTTAATCTCCTAGTATTTAGACTGTCACCGTCAGGTTAGTTTTATTGTTACTCTCCTAGTATTTAGACTGTCGCCGTCAGGTTAGATTTATTGTTACTCTCCTAGTGTTTAGACTGTCACCGTCAGGTTAGTTTTATTGTTATTCTCCTAGTGTTTAGACTGTCGCCGTCAGGTTAGTTTTATTGTTAATCTCCTAGTATTTAGACTGTCGCCGTCAGGTTAGTTTTATTGTTAATCTCCTAGTATTTAGACTGTCACCGTCAGGTTAGTTTTATTGTTACTCTCCTAGTATTTAGACTGTCGCCGTCAGGTTAGATTTATTGTTACTCTCCTAGTGTTTAGACTGTCACCGTCAGGTTAGTTTTATTGTTATTCTCCTAGTGTTTAGACTGTCACCGTCAGGTTAGTTTTATTGTTAATCTCCTAGTATTTAGACTGTCGCCGTCAGGTTAGTTTTATTGTTAATCTCCTAGTATTTAGACTGTCGCCGTCAGGTTAGTTTTATTGTTACTCTCCTAGTATTTAGACTGTCGCCGTCAGGTTAGTTTTATTGTTACTCTCCTAGTATTTAGACTGTCGCCGTCAGGTTAGTTTTATTGTTACTCTCCTAGTATTTAGACTGTCGCCGTCAGGTTAGTTTTATTGTTACTCTCCTAGTATTTAGACTGTCGCCGTCAGGTTAGTTTTATTGTTACTCTCCTAGTATTTAGACTGTCGCCGTCAGGTTAGTTTTATTGTTAATCTCCTAGTATTTAGACTGTCGCCGTCAGGTTAGATTTATTGTTACTCTCCTAGTATTTAGACTGTCGCCGTCAGGTTAGTTTTATTGTTACTCTCCTAGTATTTAGACTGTCGCCGTCAGGTTAGTTTTATTGTTACTCTCCTAGTATTTAGACTGTCGCCGTCAGGTTAGATTTATTGTTATTCTCCTAGTATTTAGACTGTCACCGTCAGGTTAGATTTATTGTTATTCTCCTAGTATTTAGACTGTCGCCGTCAGGTTAGATTTATTGTTATTCTCCTAGTGTTTAGATGGTCGCCGTCAGGTTAGATTTATTGTTATTCTCCTAGTGTTTAGATGGTCGCCGTCAGGTTAGATTTATTGTTATTATCCTAGTGTTTAGATGGTCGCCGTCAGACCATGTCCTCCTGCGGACGAGGCCTTTGAAAACGTACGCGTGGATTTAGGCAAACACTCGCCTTTCCAGCTATGCATATATTTGAACTCGATTGAACATGCGCTGGCATAGGTACTCTTTTCAGCGCATGGCAAAATAATTCGCCCGAAGTACGTATTGTAGGGTAACCTGGGGCAAAACGGCCCCTGGCGGTAAGACGCCCCCACCACGTACGCAAAATATAAAACTCTGAGCGTCACCAAATCTGGTACAAAATGAAGCTAACTTCTACCTGATACCCACCCCGAAAGCTCAGCAACACGAGACAGGCGTAATTAAATCAGTGTGCTTATTTTTAAAACTTGTATATGCACTCAAGTCTCAAGTGGTTTACTCCAAACAGCCCAAACTTGGGCTAACGCAGGAGTTTGTGGTGGACTGTGCGCATGCGCTGTGGGTGGTACATTCATCATTAATGTTGCTGAAATGGTTTTTATTTGATAGTTTTATTTATTTTATGTATAGGATGTTTAACGAAATTTTTTAATAGGTTGGTTGTGTGTATGGACACTGTCGCTGCCTTGCCACATGCACACATAGACAGTCTCCATACCCACACCCTGGATAAATTTACGCTGAGCACTGTGTTTTAAAGGCAGTTTAGGTGAGGAGGTGTGGTGAAAGGGAGTTCCATAATAGCTTCTTGAAATGATTTTGGGTTTTTTATGTTGGTAATTTTTGATGGAATCATATTCCATATGCGAATGGCTCTGGGATAAAATGAAAAGACCATTGCATTTATACGACACTTGGGGGCTATGTATTGTCCACGGGTTCGAGAGCGAGTTAGTAGACCTGAAGGGGGGGTGATCTCAATAATGTTGTTTAGAATTTTGTAGAAGGTAGTGGCTTGTTTGATAATGCGCCTTCGTTCGAGGGTTGGCCATCCAAGGGCAGTAATTAGATCTGCTGGATTTGTGTTTCGTCTGTAGTCATTTTTAACAAATCTGGCAGCAGAGTGTTGCACTCTTTCAAGGCTTTTAATTTGTGAAAAGGTGTGGGGATTCCATATGGGTGAAGAGTACTCAAGTTTTGGCCGGATTAGCATGTTGTAGGCTGTTTGTTTAACTTCGGGTTTACATGGGCCAAGAGTTCGTTTAATCATGCCTAAACATTTCGAAGATTTTGAAGTTATGTCAGTGACGTGATTTGTCCAGGTTAATTTGGAATCCAATTTAACTCCGAGGTATGAGTGGCTGGATACGGTGGATAATGGCTGGCCAGAAAGCGAGTACTTGTGTGTGCTGGGTTTAGTTTTGTTTGTTATTGGAAGGTGGACGCATTTAGATACATTAAATTCCATTTGCCATTTGTCTGACCATGTTTGGAGTTGGTTTAGGTCAGTTTGGAGAATTTCGTGGTCGTTTTTGGAAGAAATTTTACGATATATAATACTATCATCTGCAAAAAGGCGTATAGGAGATTTGATGTTCCCATTTATGTCATTTATGTAGAGTAAGAAGAGGACAGGTCCTAGAACTGAACCCTGTGGGACACCAGATGTGACATCTGTGATGTCCGACAGGACACCGTTAACTGAGACTCTCTGTTTGCGGTTGGATAGAAAAGATTTGATCCAATTTTGAGTGTTTCCAGTGATTCCGTAGGAGGTCAATTTTGATAGAAGACGTAGGTGAGGCACTTTGTCGAAGGCTTTAGCAAAGTCAAGCAGGATTGCGTCAATTTGGGTCTTGTTGTCTATAGCAGTCATCCAGTCGTGGACTGTCTCAATGAGTTGAGATTCACAAGACAGTCCCGACCGGAATCCGTGTTGGAAGTGGAGAATGATGTTATGCTTGTGCAGGTGTTTCCACATGTTGCTTAGGATTATATGTTCCATTACTTTACAGAGGATGCAGGTTAGTGATATGGGTCTGTAGTTAGCTGGGTCAGATTTATGGCTCTTTTTGTGTATGGGAGTTACTAATGCTTGTAGCCAGTCATTAGGAAGTTTACCTGTGTTGTATGATTGTTGGAAAATTTGGGTGATGATGGGAGCTATCTGCTTTGCAGTTTCTTTAAGGACTCTGGCTGGGAGTTCATCTGGGCCTGTAGCTTTGTTCTGGTTTAGATTTTCCAGCTGCTTTATTACGCCATCTATGCCAATTTCGAGGAGGGGGATGTTGGGGTAAGTAGAGGGGGCTATTTGGGGGATGGGGTGCTTTTCTTGGGTAAATACAGAGCTAAATTGGTTGTTTAGGGCATTTGCTTTATCTCGATCATTAATTATTGGTTGGTCGTTTACTCGAAGTGTGGGGATGCCAATGTTTTCTCGTTTATTTGCCTTAATAAATGACCAGAATCGTTTTGGATTAGTTTTCAGGCTGTCTCCAATGTGGTTGTTAACATAGTCTTTGTAGGATTTTGCTAATGCTTTAGTAGCTTGCTTTCGGAGTTCCTTAAATTTTTCCCAGTCACTGTTTAGTCCAGTTTGCTTTGCCTTTTTGTGGCTTTTGTTTCGTCTTCTCTGCATTCTAATTAGTTCACGTGTTATCCAGGGGAGGTGGGTTTTAGCTTTTGTGTATCGTCTCGGTATGTTATTGTTAATCAAGGTAGTCAGGCGTTCGCGGAAAAAGGTCCAGTTTATGTCTATATCCTGTGAGTGGGGGTCGATGTCGAAGTACTCAAGATTTAGTTTGTCTATGTCGTCTTTGAGTTGGTCCCAGTCTGCTGATTTGTAACTATAAACTTGGTGGGGGGGTTTCTTGTTGCGGACTGGGTTTAAGTTGACATTGAAGGTCACGGATTCGTGATCGCTCATACCAGGAGTGGTGTGGGTGTTGATGATAATGGAGGGATTTGAGGTGAGTATGAGGTCAAGAATGTTGCCAGAAGCGATGCGTGTGGGGTCGTTTACCATGTTCTGCAGCCCAAAGTCGTTAGTTATTTCTAGTAGTTTGTTATGCTTGCTGGCAGTGCTGTTATTAGTGGTCTGGTGATTTGTCCAGTTGATATCAGGGAGGTTAAAATCTCCAGCTATGACTACGTTAGGGGGAGTTTTTTGTGATCTATATAGTTTAGTTAGGGAGTCGTGGAGAGCTTCAAGGGATTGGAAGTGGTCATTTGGGGGTCGATAATAAGATGCAAAGTATATGCATTTGTTTCGTGCAAAGTGAATTTTTGTCCAAATTATTTCACAATTTGAGTTTAAATTTTGGAGGGGTTCAGCTACAATGTTGTCACGGAAGGCTATAAGGACTCCACCGCCATGGATATTCCTGTCCTTTCTGATTGCCTCATAGTTAGGTGGTAGGAAAGAGTATGTAGCATAGTTTGCATCTAATTTAGTTTCAACTAGAAATATGATGTCTGGGTTATTATATTGAATAGTTGCCTTTAGTTGGGTTGCTTTTTCTATGCTCTTAACGCTGTTGGTATTTATCAAAATTCCTTTAAGTGTGTTTCCTTGGGTTTTCTTGTGGCGTTCGGGGGTTGAAGTGTTTTGGGGGTTTGGGGCGAAAATTAAGCATGCATTTTGTGATGTGTGGAGTGTTGGGGTACTAAGCGTGGAGCTGTCAGACTGGGTGTTGGTAGAAATGGATTGCTCATTTCTAGATGGAGAAGTGGTAATATTTGGAATTGGGCGCCCATATGGGCCAGGGTTTGGGTGGATGTCGCCTGAGAGTGCTATCAGTCTGCTGAGGTACAGATGTGTAACAATGTCTGATTTGAATTTGATTTTGGGTGGGAATTTAATTCGGGGATTCAAAGTCAGGGCATAATATTTTGGTTTAATTTTGAGATTTGATCGAGATACGCGTTGACATGTTCCAATGATCGTTGCTATTAGGAGAGTGACGGTGATTATCTGCGTTAGCCCAAGATTAATCCGCGTGGAGTGCTGGACTAGGTGAGGCGAATATTTCCTAAAAGGACATCTGAATTGGAATACATTTTGTAGCATGGTTTTCAGAAAGTTAGATCCAAATGCAAACAGTGGCGACTTGAAGAAAAGTAAGCTTACTAATGAAATGCTTAGCGATAAAATGAAAAGAACTCACCCGGACGGCGCCGGCAGTGGTAGTCCGCCATCTTTGAAATTTTGGTTCATGTGTTGCGGTAAAGGGCGTTGTTTTGATTAGTTGCGTTTGTTGTCGTTTGGTTTGTCTGTTTCTGCGTGATCTGTGGATTATGTTTGAGTTGTTGTACCAATTGTGGTCATGTGTTGTGTTGGTGAACATGTTGTGTTGAGTGAAATGTGTGGAGCGATGTAACGGACTCGTACCACCCCGACGCATGCGCACTTAAAACCCAATTGCACTATTGTATGTATTGATCCTGTAGTCCTAATTAGTGCCAATAGTAAAAGACTGAAACTCACCATATAACGGTGTGAATCATTGACTTAATTGGTGATATGATAATATTATTAATCGGTTGACATGTCACACAATGCAAAATGAGCAATTGTTTGTTGTATGTTGTATACATCGTGTTATGACACATGTGTGCGTGCGTGCGTGCGTACGTGCGCGCGCGTGCGTGCGTGCGTGGGGGGACAAGACGGTCCATATGTCTTATCCCATGGTCGCACATGGTCACAATGTACCCAATGTATTACACATGACCAATTATGTTTAATACATTTAATATAATATGAACATTGCATGATTTTACGTTCTGCTAGCTTGTAGGCTGTAATGATGATGGCATATTACTTAGTCAATATTATAATATGTATGAATTGCAAGGTGTGTATTATCTGTTACCTTCAATTTAAATGTAACAACCATAATGGCCGGATATATTACTATTATTCCATCAAACCACGGGGATGATATATTACTATCATACCACCAAACCACGGGGATGAGGGCATAGACCGTCTTGCCACAGGCAGAGGACCGTCTTGCCCCAGGGATGGGGCAAGACGGTCTTTTTGGGGTGCTCTTGCTATTTTTCAGATGCAACTTAGCTAGGTTGCTTGTTTAGTGAACACAGTTTTCCAGTGGGTAACACACATATCTGTCCATAATGTGAACACATTAAAGACATGCTAAAGTAACTTAATAATGTACAATTTGAAATTTTCCTTGTGGGCCGCGCTGTCCCAGGTTACCCTACAGGTGACAAACCTTGTGGGCCGCGATGCCTCAGGTTACCCTACAGGTGACAAACCTTGTGGGCCGCGCTGCCCCAGGTTACCCTACAGGTGACAAACCTTGTGGGCCACGCTGTCCCAGGTTACCCTACAGGTGACAAACCTTGTGGGCCGCGCTGCCTCATGTTACCCTACAGGTGACAAACCTTGTGAGCCGCGCTGCCCCAGGTTACCCTACAGGTGACAAACCTTGTGAGCCGCGCTGTCCCAGGTTACCCTACAGGTGACAAAGCTTGTGGGCCGCGCTGTCCCATGTTACCCTACAAGTGACAAACCTTGTGGGCCGCGCTGCCCCAGGTTACCCTACAGGTGACAAACCTTGTGAGCCGCGCTGTTCCAGGTTACCCTACAGGTGACAAACCTTGTGGGCCGTGCTGCCCCAGGTTACCCTACAGGTGACAAACCTTGTGGGCCGCGATGCCTCAGGTTACCCTACAGGTGACAAACCTTGTGGGCCGCGCTGCCCCAGGTTACCCTACAGGTGACAAACCTTGTGGGCCGCGCTGCCCCAGGTTACCCTACAGGTGACAAACCTTGTGGGCCGTGGTGCCCCAGGTTACCCTACAGGTGACAAACCTTGTGGGCCGCGCTGCCTCAGGTTACCCTACAGGTGACAAACCTTGTGGGCCGCGCTGCCCCAGGTTACCCTACGACAATCTCAAAGGATTTCACATTTATATTAGTGGTATCTTATGCAACAGATTCGGAAGGGGTTGTTTCGGGAGACATCTACTCCACACTGTACCTAACGTCAAGTCTGATTAGAACTGTACCTAACGTCAAGTCTGATTAGAACTGTACCTAACGTCAAGTCTGATTAGAACTGTACCTAACGTCAATTCTGATTAGAATACCCGATGAACCGAAACAACGCTTCTGGGTTAGCATTATAACGTCAGTGACAGACGAGTTTACTTATTTCACAGTCAGTTTCAGTGACAGACGGACAGGCGTGGTGCGGCTTCTATTAGATCTGAGCGTAGCTTCTGACAACGACCGACATGAACAACTTACATGCTATTGTGCAAACACGGGCAACGTCGTCTGTCGGTGTCCAACGTGTCCAATGACAATGCCTGGCATTGCCTATATCCACCAAAGATAATTCAGTGGACATTCAATAGATCACCAAATGACCTGCGGCGTGCCCAACAAGGGTCTATTACTGTTTGTCGGCCAGCACGTTCTTCAGTTTAGCATGTCTTACACAACAGTCCACGTGAAGTTGGCGCTTCTGTAAACGCACCTAATAAGACCCATTTGTGCAAGATACCCCACTTCATGGATTGCATACCTTCGGCTTCAGAACACATTCTAGGCCTATGACATACACCGTTTGCCTGGTGTCGTGTTGTATGTCACGTTGACAGCCAGTCGGGACAAAACACGTGAAAAATGAGAAAGGTATTCCTATACAAAGACGAACAAAAACAAAGTGTGCCTTGTGTGTGTACAGGAACGTGGTGACTAGCTAGCAGGACGCAACTCCGTGCATGGGTTGTATTTCCCCCATGGCTGTCACGACGACACTCGGAGAGGTTGGTACTGATCGAGTTATGTGTATAACAGGCGATGGAAGTTTATGACATTTAACAAGACAGGATTGAACAAGATTGCCATCCCAAACAACAAGTTCCAGATGGCAAGTGGACAAGGAAGCCATTGGCTTAACGAGAGCCAACGATGTAATACTGGCAGTCAAAGTAACGTGTAACGACGTAATAATGGCAGTCAAAGTAACGTGTAACGACGTAATACTGGCAGTCAAAGTAACGTGTAACGACGTAATACTGGCAGTCAAAGTAACGTGTAACGATGTAATACTGGCAGTCAAAGTAACGTGTAACGACGTAATTCTGGCAGTCAAAGTAACGTGTAACGACGTAATACTGGCAGTCAAAGTAATGTGTAGCGACGTAATACTGGCAGTCAAAGTAACGTGTAGTGACGTAATACTGGCAGTCAAAGTAAAGTGTAACGACGTAATACTGGCAGTCAAAGTAACGTGTAACGACGTAATACTGGCAGTCAAAGTAACGTGTAGAGACGTAATACTGGTAGTCAAAGTAACGTGTAGCGACGCCGTGCCTTGAATGACGTCACTTTGGACAATCGAAGAAAAGACACGTGACGTTGACAAGAGCTGCACGTAATTATTGTTCACGTAGTGTGGTCGACAGCTGTACGTAATAACTAGGAAAGGTAATTCCATTGTTCGTACAAAGGGTAACAGGGGGGTAAATTTCGAAAGAAATAAAACTGAGACGACCCGACCGTGGGGTCGTAGATGACCCGACCGTGGGGTCGTAGATGACCCGACCGTGGGGTCGTAGATGACCCGACCGTGGGGTCGTAGATGACCCGACCGTGGGGTCGTAGATGAACCCCTGAACGTTTGGCGCACGAGATGCAAAGCGTCTAGGAGTAGCATAACATATATACAAACATACATAACATACATACAAACATGCATAACATATATACAAACATTCATAGCATACATACAAACATACATACAAACATACATAACATATATACAAACATACATAACCATACATACAAACATACATACATACAAACATACATAATATATATACAAACATACATAACATACATACAAACATACATAACATATATACAAACATACATACAAACATACATAACATACATACAAACGTACTCACGGTGGTTGATGTTAAGATAGTGTACACAGTGACAACGATACTAAAACATTCATTAAGCCACTATTTATTGTGTGGTTCTCTGTCGCATGTGCACCACCAGTTATTCCATGTCACCGATACAGTCAATACTAATTTTCCCACCTTCTCTTATTTCTTTGACTTGGCGACCTAATATGTTAATGATCTGGTACGCCGCTATCTAACACACATCATCACAGTAGGAGTGTTTTAGCATAACGCAGAGCATATAATGTTATATTCGAACAAAAAGTTCGTCCAGGCGCAGGTGTTGGCACAACGTTGCGACGGAAATCACCATTTTATATAAACAAAAGCGTCATAGGCCTATTTACAAATAAAATGGCGTATTCAGCTGGACAAAATGAAGTGTTCGAAATGAGGGGGTCTGGTGGGTCCAGGTCCATAAGGCACAAGGGGCCTCCCATAAGAAAGACAAATTTAGCTTGCGGGTCCCACATTTTATTGTGGCACCGATGTAATTATCCTTCCGCTGTAGCACAGATCGCTATGACAGCAAACAAGTCTTTTCACAAAAAAATAGTTATTACAGTGCCTGAAAAGAAGATTTTTTCGGGGGACCACTATTTTTAGGGAACCTCCCAAGAGTCAGTGGTCATTTCGAACACTGGCAAAATGCATATGTTGACAATTATATGTGTGTCACCAAGTGCAAGGCTGTTGCAGGGGGATTCTGGGTATTTTTCTGGTTACAAAATATACAAAAAGCATGACCTTTTCCATGCTGATGTCCTATATTTATTTTCTTTTTCATGATGCCTCGTCCTTTCGCTTTTGCAAAAACCCTAATATAGTACAACTGGCGTTGTCAGTGAAGCGTATAATTATATCGTTTACTCCAGTAAGTTTCCAATGAGGCTCGTCATTCACCAAAGACAACCATTCATATCAGTCCACACACACGTATACGAAACAACATATCAGTCCACACACACGTATACGAAACAACATATCAGTCCACACACACGTATACGAAACAACATATCAGTCCACACATGCGTATACGAAACAACATATAAGTCCACACACACGTATATGAAACAACATATCAGTCCATACACACGTACATGAAACAACATATCAGTCGACACACACGTATACGAAACAACATATCAGTCCACACACACACACGTATACGAAACAACATATCAGTCCACACACACGTATACGAAACAACATATCAGTCCATACACACGTATACGAAACAACATATCAGTCCAAACACACGTATACGTACGACACAACATGTACATAAATGTTGCATTTTTCTGTTGCAGTTGCAATCTGTCAACTTCCAGTTAAAACGGTCAATAGGCAGCAATCTACAGCATCTGCAACAACGCAATCAAGGCTGTCGCGACAAGTGGCTACACAACCGTTTCCCCTCGATGTTTCAACGGCAGAATGTTGACGTTTCTGTTGACCCGAGAAACTTGCGCTCATTTTGCCTGCACGAACAAGGCGCTCACTTTGGTGAAACCCACAAGGCGCTCACTGTGGCGGCACGTGCCGCTCAAGGTGCTCACTTTTGTGACACCCACAAGGCGCTCACTGTGACGGCACACTCAAGGCTTTCACTTTGGTGACATCCACAAGGCGCTCACTGTGACGGCACACTCAAGGCGCTCACTTTGGTGACACCCACAAGGCGCTCACTGTGACGGCACACTCAAGGCGCTCACTTTGGTGACACCCACAAGGCGCTCACTGTGACGGCACACTCAAGGCGCTCACTTTGGTGACACCCACAAGGCGCTCACTGTGACGGCACACTCAAGGCGCTCACTTTGGTGACACCCACAAGGCGCTCACTGTGACGGCACACTCAAGGCGTTCACTTTGATGACACCCACAAGGCGCTCTCTGTGACGGCACGCTCAAGGCGTTCACTTTGGTGAAACCCACAAGGCGCTCACTGTGGCGGCACGTTCAAGGCGCTCACTTTCGTGACACCCACAAGGCGCTCAGTGTGGCGGCACGCATAAGGCGTTCACTTTGGTGAAACCCACAAGGCGCTCACTGTGACGGCACCCCCAAGATGTTCACTTTGACGGTACCCACAAGACGCTCACTTTGGTGACACCTACGAGGCGCTCACTGTGACTGCACACTCAAGGCGTTCACTTTGGTGACACCCACAAGGCGCTCACTGTGACGGCACACTCAAGGCGCTCACTTTGGTGACACCCACAAAGCGCTCACTTTGACGGCACCCACAAGGTGTTCACTTTGACGGCACCCACACGATGTTCACTTTGACGGCACCCACAAGGTGTTCACTTTGACGGCACCCACAAGGTGTTCACTTTGGCGGCACCCACAAGGTGTTCACTTTGACGGCACCCACAAGGTGTTCACTTTGACGGCACCCACAAGGTGTTCATTTTGACGGCACCCACAATGTGTTCACTTTGACGGCACCCACAAGGTTCACTTTGGCGGCACCCACAAGGTGTTCACTTTGGCGGCACGCTCAAGGCGACGCAACCAAAGCGACACCTGCCATATGGAACGTTCGTTGTCGACATTTCCGTCCAAGTGTCGGTCGCCAGGTCATACTCTTCGATGTTGTGATGGAACGAGTTCTCTCCGTCGTGTCCACTCAGGACATAGATTTTCCTGTCCATTGACGCCACGCCTGTAGGGAGAGACATACTATTATATTATTACTTTCTGCAGTGCATTGGAGGACACGTACATCAAGAAAGCAAACACGCACTGATGTCGTGACACGATATTGTTGTTTGATTGTACAACAACCGGCGTACGTCGAGTATACGACAAAGTTACATCTAATGAAGGAGACTGGTTTTCATCTAAGATAATGTTATTGGTTCACATTTCATACCTCCTACGCCCAGTGCATTGTGTTTTGGTAGTAGGTCTAATGTTATAGCTACACTTGGAGCTGTGTTTTGATAGTAGGTCTAATGTTATAGCTACACCTGGAGCTGTGTTTTGATAGTAGGTATAATGTTATAGCTACACCTGGAGCTGTGTTTTGATAGTAGGTCTAATGTTATAGCTACACCTTGAGCTGTGTTTTGATAGTAGGTCTAATGTTATATCTACACCTGGAGCTGTATTTTGATAGTAGGTATAATGTTATAGCTACACATGGAGCTGTGTTCTGATAGTAGGTATAATGTTATAGCTACACCTGGAGCTGTGTTTTGATAGTAGGTATAATGTTATAGCTACACCTGGAGCTGTGTTTTGATAGTAGGTATAATGTTATAGCTACACCTGGAGCTGTATTTTGATAGTAGGTCTAATGATGTAGCTACACATGGAGCTGTGTTCTGATAGTAGGTCTAATGTTATAGCTACACCTGGAGCTGTGTTTTGATAGTAGGTCTAATGATGTAGCTACACATGGAGCTGTGTTCTGATAGTAGGTATAATGTTATAGCTACACCTGGAGCTGTGTTTTGATAGTAGGTCTAATGATGTAGTTATACATGGAGCTGTGTTCTGATAGTAGGTCTAATGTTATAGCTACACATGGAGCTGATCTTATTATCCACAAAGAAAATGTTTGATGCAACAACTCAATTTAAAATCATCATCATCACTGCATGTACATTTCAACATTAATGCACAATTGAAAAGAATCCGAGGAAGAACGCATGCGCATTCAACACGATTATACATCAGAAATACAAGGCCTAATCCACTACGGTACAGCTGGCCTAATCCACTACGGTACAGCTGGCCTAATCCACTACGGTACAGCTGGCCTAATCCACCACGGTACAGCTGGCCTAATCCACCACGGTACAGCTGGCCTAATCCACTACAGTACAGCTGGCCTAATCCACCACGGTACAGCTGGCCTAATCCACTACGGTACAGTTGGCCTAATCTACCACGGTACAGCTGGGCAAACTAGCTTTTTAGTATTTGGTGCTGCAATGATTAAAATCAAGCGAATGCCTCGTGTTTTAAAGCATTACGAATACCACACATTGCATCGTAACCGGTATTAGCGGAACAGAGGAAGGCGAACATCAACAGGGAGACTGGGGAAGTAGTGAGAAACCAGATGGGTTCTTAGATGGCAGAGAATGCAGCTGGAGGTCAGACAACGTGGCGGGAGTTACTGAGTGGCCTCATGCACCAACTATTGTGAAGTTACTAAGTGGCTTCATGCACCAACTATTGTGAAGTTACTAAGTGGCCTCATGCACCAACTAGGGTGAAGTTACTAAGTGGCCTCATGCACCAACTATTGTGAAGTTACTAAGTGGCCTCATGCACCAACTATTGTGAAGTTACTAAGTGGCCTCATGCACCAACTATTGTGAAGTTACTAAGTGGCCTCATGCACCAACTAGGGTGAAGTTACTAAGTGGCCTCATGCACCAACTAGGATGAAGTTACTAAGTGGCCTCATGCACCAACAAGGATGAAGTTACTAAGTGGCCTCATGCACCAACTAGGATGAAGTTACTAAGTGGCCTCATGCACCAACTAGGGTGAAGTTACTAAGTGGCCTCATGCACCAACTAGGATGAAGTTACTAAGTGGCCTCATGCACCAACTAGGGTGAAGTTACTAAGTGGCCTCATGCACCAACTAGGGTGAAGTTACTAAGTGGCATCATGCACCAACCAGGGTAATGTTACTAAGTGGCCTCATGCACCAACTAGGTTGAAGTTACTAAGTGGCATCATGCACCAACCAGGGTAATGTTACTAAGTGGCCTCATGCACCAACCAGGGTGAAGTTACTAAGTGGCATCATGCACCAACCAGGGTGAAGTTACTAAGTGGCCTCATGCACCAACCAGGGTGAAGTTACTAAGTGGCCTCATGCACCAACCAGGGTGAAGTTACTAAGTGGCCTCATGCACCAACCAGGGTGAAGTTACTAACTGGCCTCATGCACCAACCACGGTGAAGTTACTAAGTGGCCTCATGCACCAACCAAGGTGAAGTTACTAAGTGGCCTCATGCAGCAACTACGGTGAAGTTACTAATTGGCCTCATGCACCAACTAGGGTGAAGTTACTAAGTGGCCTCATGCACCAACCAGGGTGAAGTTACTAAGTGGCCTCATGCACCAACCAAGGTGAAGTTACTAAGTGGCCTCATGCACCAACTAGGGTGAAGTTACTAAGTGGCCTCATGCACCAACTAGGGTGAAGTTACTAAGTGGCCTCATGCACCAGCCAGGGTGAAGTTACTAAGTGGCCTCATGCAGCAACTACGGTGAAGTTACTAAGTGGCCTCATGCACCAACTAGGGTGAAGTTACTAAGTGGCCTCATGCACTAACCAGGGTGAAAGGAAAAGTAAGTAAGTACATAGTGGATTGTTAGAATGTTATTGATTTGCATGATATCACGCGCAGATAGTTGCAGACCTGCGTCGAACTTTGGTTCCAACATGGGAGCCAAGTCTGTCCATCGGTCTGCCTTGACATCATAGCACGACAGTCGGTTGCTGGCACGTGACGTTTCCTCAGCGCCACCTACCGCATACAATGAGTGTCCGATGGCGACCAGTGCCAGGAGGCAGCGTGGAACGGGCATTGGCGAGATCTGGCAACATATATGTCGTAAATAAACGTCAGGAGGCTTCGTCGAACGGGCAAAAAATGCTTGCTTTCTTACTGAAAACGGAAAATTAATTTGAATTATCATTTATGTTTCAGAGAATTGTTTCGATTCAGATGTCGAGAACTAGCCTTTTGTACACATATTTCTCATTAGCACACTGACTGCTGTGTGTCTCACTTGATTGGTAATATCATTACTAATCTCCAATCATAATATATGAATGGAAATAGATAAGATAAATAAGAGTTTTAGTACTCCAGTCAGTCTACTTTGTATACCTCCAGTCAGTCTACCTTGTATATCTCCAGTCAGTCTACCTTGTATATCCAATCAGTCTACCTTGTATACCTCCAGTCAGTCTACCTTGTATACCTCCAGTCAGTCTACCTTGTATATCTCCAGTCAGTCTACCTTGTATATCCAATCAGTCTACATTGTATACCTCCAGTCAGTCTACCTTGTATACCTCCAGTCAGTCTACCTTGTATACCTCCAGTCAGTCTACCTTGTATACCTCCAGTCAGACCACGCTGAACAAAATTAATTGACGTCTTCGTGGTTATTGTACTGATATAGAATATCCACAAACTTCTACCACATAGTTCTTACCACATTCCAGACGTCTTCGTGCGGACTGTACTGATATAGAGTATCCACGAATTCGTTATTCGGACCAGCAGTGCCACCTGGCGATAACAAATAGTGCGTAGTAAAGCTTACTCTTTAATGAATATTTCCTTGTTTGGAATTTTACTTTTAGTTAATTAGCTATGGAATAGCAATGTTAATTAATTATGGAATAGCGATGTTAATTAGTTATGGAATAGCGATGTTAATTAATTATGGAATAGCGATGTTGTATGTTCAAAATATAAGGCAACGTTTCGAGCAAAATAAATTTTTATATGGAACATTCGATATTTTAGGGAGTGTGGCAAGGGTCTCAAACCTCCCACTTGTTTTGGGGCCAACCTTCCATTCCCAACAAGTTCTCACTTACGTTTTGGCCAACCTGCCACCTCCCACCGATTTGTCGGACTAACCTGCCACCTCCCACCAATTTGTCGGACCAACCTCCCACCTCCCACCAATTTGTCGGACCAACCTGCCACCTCCCACCAATTTGTCGGACCAACCTCCCATCTCCCACCAATTTGTCGGACCAACCTGCCAAATCCCACCAATTTGTCGGACCAACCTCCCATCTCCCACCAATTTGTCGGACCAACCTCCCATCTCCCACCAATTTGTCGGACCAACCTGCCACCTCCCACCAATTTGTCGGACCAACCTGTCACCTCCCACCAATTTGTCGGACCAACCTCCCACCAATTTGTCGGACCAACCTCCCACCTCTCACTTCCTGCCACACACCCTCACATTAGCTCCCTCTATAATATCAAAATGTTATGTATCCGTAGGGTATTACGTGCTATGTGGATTACAAACGCCTGAAGTAACACGTATATTATTAACACAGCAAAGGTTACTAAACGCATTGTTTATGGTAATGTACGTTAAGCTATGGCTGGGTTCGTGTAGGGTTCAGACCACAGTAGATTTTGCCATCGGTGGCCATGTTAACGTTTTGCGTGATTATAAGAAAACGTGACCACCAAAAATTCTTAAATGTTGTCATCATCCCATTGACATCCTAATCGAATTTAGTAAAAATTAAACATTCCCAGCTGTTGCAAAATGTCTGTCTGTGCGACACCCGTCAATGTTTACCAATGCCTGTCTGTGCGACACCCGTCAATGTTTACCAATGCCTGTCTGTGCGACACCCGTCAATGTTTACCAATGTCTGTCTGTGCGACACCCGTCAATGTTTACCAATGCCTGTCTGTGCGACACCCGTCAATGTTTACCAATGCCTGTCTGTGCGACACCCGTCAATGTTTACCAATGTCTGTCTGTGCGACACCCGTCAATGTTTACCAATGCCTGTCTGTGCGACACCCGTCAATGTTTACCAATGCCTGTCTGTGCGACACCCGTCAATGTTTACCAATGTCTGTCTGTGCGACACCCGTCGATGTTTACCAATGCCTGTCTGTGCGACACCCGTCGATGTTTACCAATGCCTGTCTGTGCGACACCCGTCAATGTTTACCAATGTCTGTCTGTGCGACACCCGTCAATGTTTACCAATGCCTGTCTGTGCGACACCCGTCAATGTTTACCAATGTCTGTCTGTGCGACACCCGTCAATGTTTACCAACGTATGCATGACTTACTGCACACACGTGTCTAGTAGCAAAACAAATTTCAAATATACTTCCGCCTATTTAAATCATCTACACAAACGTCCGATCATGTGTTTCTTTTACTTTCACATATCTGCCATGCATTGTGTTACGGACACGGAAGTCTAACTGAATCATAACCTCTGCAGCCGGAACAAAGGCCTACCTGCGATATAGAGAAGTCCGTTACTTCACAAAGGCCTACCTGCGATATAGAGAAGTCCATTACTTCACAAAGGCCTACCTGCGATGTAGAGAAGTCCGTTACTTCCTGCGGCCTGGCACCGACTGAGAGCGACCGGCAGACTGGTGATAGACTGCCAATTGTTGACGGCAGGCGTGTAGCGTTCGACGCTGCCGATGAGGCTTTCACCGTCCGAACCACCGAGCACGTACACACAGCCGTCCAGAGACGCCGTCGCTACCAAGCAAACAAATACTCGGTGTCAGTCCTCTCGTTATTACTACTGCCCATCCTCCGGGTGGGATAACTTGGTAGTTTGCCAGTGACTGTCATGATAGCAGCATTAAAAAGTCCGGATACACAACGTTATCACAGAACTGCCTTTGTACTTAGTGCTGTCAGTCAATGTCTTGAGAGCTTCTTTAACAATTGCGGTGTAATGCTGGTAATTACAGTAACATCTAGCGACGCCTTGCCCTTGCATTACGTAATTTCGAACAATCAAAGAAAAGACGCATGACGTTGTGAACGGTTGCACGTAATTGTTCTCATAGCGTTCAATTGTACGTAATTGTTCTCATAGCGTTCAGTTGTACGTAATTGTTCTCATAGCGTTCAATTGTATGTAATTGCTCTCATAGCGTTCAATTGTACACAATTGTTCTCATAGCGTTCAGTTGTACGTAATTGTTCTCATAGCGTTCAATTGTACGTAATTGTTCTCATAGCTTTCAATTGTACGTAATTGTTTTCATAGCGTTCAATTGTACGTAATAACTACAAAGAGTAATTCGATTTTTCGTAGAAAGGGTAATAGCGGGTGAATTAGAAAAAAAATAAATGACGAGATGATCCTCTCAACGTTTGGCGCTCGAGATGCCCAAAGGTATTGTTGTTTCTCGTAATGTTCTTGTTTTTGTTTCCAGTTGTTGGTAAAGAGCTGCAGACATAGGAAGAAGCTGATTTCAACTGTTCGTCAATTCACCTCAGTAATTAAAGCACAATGGCGCATTCATTAGATGTTCGGAGGATTTATTCGAACCCATTTTCTGCCGTATCGCCGCTTTTCTATTTCCTATGGCCATAAGCTTTACACCAGACTCACAGACTCAGACTTTACACCAGACTCACAGACTTTACACCAGACTCACAGACTCAGACTTTACACCATACTCACAGACTCAGACTCATAGACTCAGACTCACTGTGTCTCGCTCAAAAACTCACCGTTTCCCGCTCACAGACTCGCAGTGTCTCTCTCGCAGACTCACTGTGTCCCGCTCACAGACTCACCGAATCTCGCTCGCAGACTCACCGAGCCTCGCTCGCAGACTCACCGAGCCTCGCTCGCAGACTCACCATGTCTCGCTCGCAAACTCTCCGTGTTTTTCTCACAGACTCACCGTGTCTCGCTCACCTTGTCTCGTTTACATACTCACCGTGTCTCGCTCAAAGACTCACCGTGTCTCGCTCACAAACTCACAGAATCTCGCTCGCAGACTCACTGTGTCTCGCCCACAGACACTCCATATATCTCTTATAGACTCACCGTGTCTCGCTCACAAACTCACCTTATCTCGCTCGCAGACTCACTGTGTCTCGCCCACAGACACTCCATATATCTCTTATAGACTCACCGTGTCTCGCTCACAAACTCACCTTATCTCGCTCGCAGACTCACCGTGTCTCGCCCGGGACTTGTTCATGTTTGCTACCTTGATCCACTTGTCCAGAGTTGGTTCATACCTCAACACGTTGTTCAATACCACATTGTCCCGGTTGAGACCTCCTGTGGACGAACAGGATAGAATAACATTACGAGCTCACCCTAGCGGTTATCATATAGCATGTTGACTGTGATAGGATCTAAACGAGCAGAATAAAATAGTACCAATTAGTGTAACAACCGTGAATATGCGTGAATATGCGTGAATATATAATATATAATATATGTATGTATGTATGTATGTATGTATGTATGTATGTATGTATGTATGTATGTATGTATGTATGTATGTATGTATGTAAGTGTACATGCATGCATGTATATATACATACATACATACATTTTGCTTTCTCTGCGCCAACATGTTGTCACTTTTTAAAATGAATGGTTGAAATGAGATGTGGCAGAAATGAGATTCATCATACGTGTTAGCCTGTACCTGTAACATAGATATGTGTGCCGCCGGAAACTATACAGCCGTGATGACACCTGGGAAACGGTAGGTCCTTCAGCCGCAGCCATTTTCCTTCGTCCAAACTAGAGGTTGCATAAACCAAAAATAAATTACTGACATACATTATTATAAGAACATTTTTAATAAGTATAATATTATACTCAGCACTGTAGATTTGTATTTGTGTTCAGCGCTAATTCACAAAACCGAAATCAATCATTAATTGGGTTCCACTGCGTCCCTTTGACTTACTTGTGTTTAACTAGACCTTACACAGGGGTGTATCCAGGAGCATTGATGGGGGAAGGGCAACGTTTGTGGCCCTATGCAAATGAGGGTTATGAATGTGCTGGTCATGTCCTTCCCAGCGCATACAGCCACCCTCGCCCTCTCCCATAATGTGCCGGTCATGTCCTTCCCAGCGCACAGCAGCCACCCCTCGCCCTCTCCCATAATGTGCCGGTCATGTCCTTCCCAGCGCACAGCAGCCACCCCCCGCCCTCTCCCATAATGTGCCGGTCATGTCCTTCCCAGCGCACAGCAGCCACCCCTCGCCCTCTCCCATAATGTGCCGGTCATGTCCTTCCCAGCGCACAGCAGCCACCCTCCCCCTCTCCCATAATGCGCCGGTCATGTCCTTCCCAGCGCACAGCAGCCACCCCTCGCCCTCTCCCATAATGTGCCGGTCATGTCCTTCCCAGCGCACAGCAGCCACCCTCGCCCTCTCCCATAATGCGCCGGTCATGTCCTTCCCAGCGCACAGCAGCCACCCTCGCCCTCTCCCATAATGTGCCGGTCATGTCCTTCCCAGCGCACAGCAACCACCCCTCGCCCTATCCCATAATGCGCCGGTCATGTCCTTCCCAGCGCACAGCAGCCACCCCCCGCCCTCCCCCATAATGTGCCGGTCATGTCCTTCCCAGCGCACAGCAGCCACCCCCCGCCCTCTCCCATAATGTGCCGGTCATGTCCTTCCCAGCGCACAGCAGCCACCCCTCGCCCTCCCCCATAATGTGCCGGTCATGTCCTTCCCAGCGCACAACAGCCACCCCCGCCCTATCCCATAATGCGCCGGTCATGTCCTTCCCAGCGCACAGCAGCCACCCTCGCCCTCTCCCATAATGTGCCGGTCATGTCCTTCCCAGCGCACAGCAGCCACCCTCGCCCTCTCCCATAATGTGCCGGTCATGTCCTTCCCAGCGCACAGCAGCCACCCTCGCCCTCTCCCATAATGCGCCGGTCATGTCCTTCCCAGCGCACAGCAGCCACCCCCGCCCTATCCCATAATGCGCCGGTCATGTCCTTCCCAGCGCACAGCAGCCACCCTCGCCCTCTCCCATAATGTGCCGGTCATGTCCTTCCCAGCGCACAGCAGCCACCCTCGCCCTCTCCCATAATGTGCCGGTCATGTCCTTCCCAGCGCACAGCAGCCACCCTCGCCCTCTCCCATAATGCGCCGGTCATGTCCTTCCCAGCGCAGAGCAGCCACCCTCGCCCTCTCCCATAATGCGCCGGTCATGTCCTTCCCAGCGCAGAGCAGCCACCCCTCGCCCTCTCCCATAATGTGCCGGTCATGTCCTTCCCAGCGCACAGCAGCCACCCTCGCCCTCTCCCATAATGCGCCGATAGACCTAACCAACAGGTCATTTTTGGTCTCACCCATAGCCTTATTGCTTGTAATACAATAACCGGGTCTTGGTCGTGGAATGTGTAAAAATGCATAAACTATCTCATTAAAACAAACTTCAAGAAGACGCGTATGCGTACGCTTACTAGAGGCTTAAACCTCTTCCTATAATGACGTGTTTCATGTCACAAGCAGTGAACTGTATGGAGAGTTGGCAAACCTCTCAAATAAGATCAGAGAGTAAAGGATGCGTTTCTTTCAAAACATGAAGTGAGAAAACCTGCACTCACATACATTGATATCCTGAAACCTGTTTTATTATGTAGGCCAACGTTTCGTTAACACATACCTAAATATTTACACCAGTAGTAGGCCTCGTAACAGGTGTCAACGTTAAGCTATTGTTTATTCAGAATTCAGTACTAGGAATTAATTCACTAATATAAAATGGTCAGTCAGGCATGGTTGCGCACCTGTATCCATCGACGCTGTTCAAATAGTTCTTGCTGTGTATCTCTCCGCCCACCATGATGATACGTCGGTCGGTTGCTTGGCAACGCCTCGGTTTCGTGAGTGCTGACTGGAGCTCCGCGTGGCGGTCCTAGATATGATCAACTCGGTGATGGTTTCGTTGGGTAAACGTAAGATAATAAATTCTTTATATCATAATCATGTAACAAAATGACTTTGTTTAATATAGATAACATCTTCAACCCCACACCAGGACTCGTTGTTATAATCAATGACAATCACTGAATATGTGATACCGATGAACTCTTTGCGGGTAGTGAATGATTTGCTGACTTGAGTTCGCCTAGTCTAACATTAGTCGGTATGGCCTATCACTGATTAATGATTTTAACGAATTCGTACAATGAAGTTTCCCTGCGTGAATTGTTAAACCTATCCTCACACACAGTTGGCATTGAATTGATTGGATAGTAACGCGTTGATATATCAAACGATGAGAACTCGATGTTAACAACGCGTTGACTGCAAAACCACACGACTCGTTATTCGCTAGGCCGTTGGATCTTGGATGGTTTATGCGTCACAGTGTGGCGCTAATGTTCTGGCTACGTAATTCGCTGGTTTGATTAAAGCTTGCTCAACATTTACTTCATGCTAACCATTTCAGTTGATAGTCGAAATGTTATGATTCTATTCGTTCTCATACTCGATTTATGCTACTGACTAATGCGCGCGTCACGCACGTAATCATGCACGAACACACACACACACACACACACACACACACACACACACACACACACACACACACACACACACACACACACACACACACACACACACACACACACACACACACACACACACACACACACACACACACACACACACACACACACACACACACACACACACACACACACACACACACACACACACACAAACAACACACGCACACACTCACGCACACGCGCACGCGCACGCGCAATACAATAATTGTTCCTAACTGTACAATAATTGTCCATACCTTGAGCACGTGGTACTTCTTCGCCTCGTCCAGATAGCGGCGACACTCCGTCGTCTGCGAGAGCAGTGCCTCCGTGTCGATCTTGTCGAAGAGAAAGTAGGGACTGACGAAGGCCAGGCGGACATGCTGCAGAACCTCGGCTAGACTCGACAGCCGCTTGTCGGGGTCGTACCTGAATCCCAGGCACGAGGAGATTAATTTAGGGGCTTTCCATAAAGTATGTCACGCAATTTGTCGACTTTTGTTACTCAGCGGTATAACTGGGAATTGGCAGTCAGTCTAGGAGACAGAAAACTCTGATTACAAACCCCCACTGTCTTGTGGGTGTCTCGGGATAGACAAGGGCTATGGGAGTAAACCCAGACATAAAATCCGGAGTGGAGCCCCTAAGGCGGTCATAGGTCAACTCTTGACATCTTCCGGCAGCTCCTCAGCCATGCTGGTGCGAAGCGTCGTGATCTACACTCCTTAGGATCCCACTAGCGAGGCCGAGAAGGGGTCTTGTCGCTTGGGCAACCCAGGACCTCCATACGTCTCGCCCAGGCATGCGCCATGGAGCTTCTCACTCCATAGTCGCCTCACCGGGACTGCACAACACGGAAGGTAACTTCTCTGCCAGTGCTGGGAGGATGGCACAGTGCCTCAAGACATGCTGGATGCCATCACCACCCTGTACAACAACAAGGGTGACCGCGGCGACTGTAACAACTACCGCGGTATCTCTCTGCTCAACATTGTAGGCAAAACCTTTGCGCGAGTCATCTTGAACAGACTACAAAAACTGACAGAGCGAGTGTACCCCCAGTGGTGCTTCAGAGCGAGTGTACCCCCAGTGGTGCTTCAGAGCGAGTGTACCCCCAGTGGTGCTTCAAAGCGAGTGTACCCCCAGTGGTGCTTCAAAGCGAGTGTACCCCCAGTGGTGCTTCAAAGCGAGTGTACCCCCAGTGGTGCTTCAAAGCGAGTGTACCCCCAGTGGTGCTTCAAAGCGAGTGTACCCCCAGTGGTGCTTCAGAGCGAGTGTACCCCCAGTGGTGCTTCAGAGCGAGTGTACCCCCAGTGGTGCTTCAGAGCGAGTGTACCCCCAGTGGTGCTTCAGAGCGAGTGTACCCCCAGTGGTGCTTCAAAGCGAGTGTACCCCCAGTGGTGCTTCCGCAGAGCCAGGTCAACCATCGACATGCTTTTCTCCTTGCGCCAGCTACAGGAAAATTGCTGCAAACAGCCAGTGCCCCTCTACATTATCTTCATCGATCTGACCAAGGTCTTTGACCTTGTCAGTGGGAGTGGCCTGTTCCAACTACTGGAAAATACCGGCTGTCCACCAAAGCAGTTGAGCATGATCACAGCCTTTCACGGCAACATGAAAAACACAGTGCGATATGACGAAGTAGTCTCTAACGCTTTCCTCATCAAGAGAGGGGTCAAACAGGGCTGTGTCCTCGCGCCCACCCTGTTTGGAATCGTCTTCTGCCTCGTACTGTCTCACGCTTTCTGAACCTCTGAATATGGCATCTACATCCACACCAGATCAGACGGCAAGCTCTTCAATCCAGCCCGCCTGAAAGCAAAAAGTAAGATCCGCAAAGTTCGCATTTGTGAACTTCTCTTTGCTGATGATGCTGCACTTACGTCCCGCTCCGCAGAGAGCCTTCGGAGACTTATAGGCAAACTTGCTGATGTCTGTAAAGCTTGCTGATGTCTGTAAAGCTTGCTGATGTCTGTAAAGCTGGCTGATGCCTGTAAAGCTTGCTGATGTCTGTAAAGCTTGCTGATGCCTGTAAAACTTGCTGATGCCTGTAAAGCTTGCTGATGTCTGTAAAGCTTGCTGATGTGTGTAAAGCTTACTGATGCCTGTAAAGCTTGCTGATGCATGTAAAGCTTGCTGATGTCTGTAAAGCTTGCTGATGTGTGTAAAGCTTACTGATACCTGTAAAGCTTGCTTGTGCATGTAAAGCTTGCTGATGTCTGTAAAGCTTGCTGATGTGTGTAAAGCTTACTGATGCCTGTAAAGCTTGCTGATGCATGTAAAGCTTGCTGATGTCTGTAAAGCTTGCTGATGCCTGTAAAGAATTTGGCCTGACAATCAGCATCAATAAGACGAACATCTTGGGTCAGGATGTCAGCAACGCTCCATCCACCAACGAGCACACTCTAGAAGTTGTCCAAGACGTCACCTACTTGGGTTCAACCATCACCAGCAACCTGTCCACCGATGTCGAGATCAACAAACGCATCGGCAAAGCTTCTTCCGCCATGTCCAGACTGACCAATAGGGTGTGGGAAAACGGCGCACTCACACGCAACACTAGGGTTCAAGTGTACAAGGCCTGTGTCCTCAGCATCCTGCTGTACGGCAGTGAGACATGGACGACATATGCCAAGTAGGAGCATCGCGTCAACACATTTAATCTACGTTGCCTCAGGCGCTTCCTTGGCAACACATGGCAGGATCACATCCCCAACACAGAAGTGCCCAAGCTGGCAAACACTCCCAGCATGTACGCTCTCCGATGCTTAGCTTCAAGGAAGTGTGCAGACGTGATATGAAGGACTGCAACATCACCACTACATCACGGGAGACAACTACCGTAGAACGTTGGATATGGCGCGTGAGAGTGAGTGAGGGAGGGAGTGAAGGCCAGCGAGGAGATGCGAAACACAACCCGGATGGAGAGGAGACAACAACGAAAGGATCGTGAAAACAGCGCACCAGTTGGGCCATCGGCCTATATTTGCAGAATTAGTGAAAAGGATTGTCACTCCAGAATTGGTCTGCACAGTCAGAGCAGGCGCCGTGCCACTAACCAGGCGTAGAACCTATTGTGTTTCGAGACAGGGAGGCCCATATATTTTTCAACAAGTTTGCAGACTTTTCGCGCGCCATTACATATTTCACTGATGCAAGGTATAGTCCGCATTCCTTTTCCGTTCGAATCCAGTTGAAATATACTCCATAGCTGGCATAGCAATCAGTGTTATCAGTGTGATACACACACGCACACGCACACGCACACGCACACGCACACGCACACGCACACGCACACGCACACGCACACGCACACACACTTTATAGATTGCCCCTTAATTTAATCGTTAGCTTGTTAACATTAACTTAACTTAACTAGTTAATGTTAACAAGTTAACGATTAAATTAAAACTTAGCTTAACTAGTTAACCTTTGAAGGTTAACTTAACTTAATTTGTAGTGAAATTAACTGATTAACTTAAATTAATTTTCAATAAACTTTTTTTACAAAGTAACTAGATTAATGTCATCCACAAGTACAGATACAGGGAAAGGACATTGGCTCAGTGGGCAACATTGAGAATTTATAGGGCGTGCAGCTGGTCGACTATTTTACCCTGTAGTAGCCTGTAAAATAGACCAGCTGCACATCCTTATTTCACACGAGGTTAATATATATATATATATATATATATATATATATATATATATATATATATATATATATATATATATATATGTATATATATATATATATACATATATATATATATATATATATATATATATATATATATATATATATATATATATATATATATATATATATATATATATATATATATATATATATATATATATATATATATATATATATATATATATTATATATATATATATATATATATATATATATATATATGTATATATATATATATATATATATATATATATATAACTAGTTAACTTATGTATATATATATATATATATATATATATATACTGAACTAGTTAACTCATATATATATATATATATATATATATATATATATATATATATATATATATATATATATATATATATATATATATATATATATATATATATATATATATATATATATATATTTAACTGTATATATATAACTATATATATATATATATATATATATATATATATATATATATATATATATATATATATATATATATATATATATATATATATATATATATATATATATATATATATATATATATATATATATATATATATATATATATATATAAAACTGAACTAGTTAACTTCGTAAATTAACTTAACGTAACTACTTAAGTTAACTTCTAAAATACAAATTAACTTAACTTAATCGAAAATAATCCAAGATTAACGTAACTTAACTAGTTTACTTGGTAGATTAATCACCCCATTCCGTACCTGACCCAGTTGATGACGGCCTGAAACACGACCTCCTCAGACGTCACGATCAGCTCGTCTGAGGCAATGAGGTCGACGAGGGTGCAGCATGGCAGACACAGGATCTCATCGTGCTGGGCCACCTCGCTGTCCCGGACACACGGACGCACGAACGAACGGACACACGGACACATTAGTTAGACAGAACGATTAGCGTTCTGTTGGCGCATGTCCTGTGCTGGTGTTTTGTGGAACACGTTAGAACTAGGGAGGGGAGTGACAGGGGTCTCAACCTCCTACATCCCACCTGTTTTGTGGAACACGTTAAAACTAGGGAGGGGAGTGACAGGGGTCTCAACCTCCCACATCCCACCTGTTTTGTGGGCCAACCTCCCACCTCCCATAATTTTCAGCACCCACCAACCAACCACCTCCCACTCTCTGCCACAACCCCTCACCAGTTATGGACGTAGAGGAGCTGCTTAATAGCTTTGGTTTATACCATGAACAGTCAACGAGATCTAGTGTACATTTCAAAAATGTAAAATGTTACGTCATAAATGTTTTTATGCCAGCTTCAGTCACTATTATCGGGTACATAAGAATGTCGTTTAAACAGAACACCCACAAACGGCAAATAGGTGCACAAAAAGCGAAAACGTTAACATTAACATTTAACCAGGCAGTAATTTGAGGTAAAAGAAGTGTCCAAGAAGACTTATGTAGGATTAGTATATTTGCATTCAACATACGTTTTTATTACCCTATACGTGACCTTCAAATCTTAGGGCCTCGAAAACACAAATAGAAGTTGGTATGTTGGCATACAACGAGAAAGCCGTTTACTTTGATACAACCGTGTCGACGTGTCTTCACCTGAAGTTCTCCATGGCGTACGCCTTGGCCTTGGCTGAGAGAATGTCACAGACGTGCGCCTCAGCGAAGCAGTAGATACCAATGCAGTTGGCGGGACTCATCTCGCGTTCTAGGAAGGCGCAACACGCCTCGCGGATCGAAGTCATCTGAACCATGTTGGCGGCCGACAGCAGGTGCTGCGCCCAGCGGCAAACAAATCAAATCGTAACATGTATAAGGCGCCAGTCGTTGCTCGTGGCGCCGGATATAATGTTTTAGAAAACAGGTGAGCTGTAAAATGTCTATTTTAGTTTTTTAGGAACAACATATAGCGCCGTGTAGAATGTTCTAGAAAACAGGTGAGTCTTAAGATGTGTCTTAAAAACAACATATGTTGTTAGTGTCGATGTCAGCTGTCAGTGAGTTCCAGTGACTGCCGGACTGAACGACCGGTCACCTTAATTTCGCCTGGCTCGGGCGCAACGATCGGGTTGTCTGACATTGTGTGGCACAACTGGTGATGTATTTCCTAGCACAACCAGTCAGATCTCGACGCACGAGCACCAAGTTTTGAAAGAAACTATTTTATGACCTTATAAAATAACAATTTGAATTCTAGTTGTTTGCCACTTACTGAGCTGAACAATTGACTATGGTGGTAGGAATAGATATTTCCGCATAACACATTACATACAAATCACACCAAACTATGTAGAATTTGGTGTATATGGAAAGGTATTTAAATTTTCTATAGACCAACACATATCATATATATCATAAGTGTTCCATGACGTCACGGTTACGCCGTAAGTAACTATAATTGGAACCATGTTATGTTGATATTCCTCTCATTCTCTTGGGTATATATACCATGGAAAAAGGATAGAAAATCACATACATCAACGCACACACGCACGCACGCACGCACGCATGCATGCTTGCACGCAAAAATACCTGCGCGTCTTCCTGCGAGATAGTGATGTTGGCAGTGTAGGCATAGTTAATGAGTTGCTCCATGATGGCTGGAGCGATGCCGGAGATGCTCACTCTCTGTTCGAGACTCTCCCGCATGTCACCTTACACGGCAGAGACAAGACATGTCACCTTACACGGCAGAGACAAGACATGTCACCTTACACGGCAGAGACAAGACATGTCACCTTACACGGCAGAGACAAGACATGTCACCTTACACGGCAGAGACAAGGAACTAGCAACATAACTTTTCACAAGATTAAGATTTAACAAGATTGCCAACCAAAGAAATATGCTCCAAATAGCAAGTGGTCAAGCGGTCAAGGAAGTCATTGCCTTATCGAGAGTCCAACAACTGTTCATTAACGCGTAGCCCTTCTTCATGAGATACCTGTCAATTTGTTATATTTATATATTTTTATTTTAAAACATATTCGCCCTGCTAGGATTAACACATTCAATGTGGATAATTTGGTCCATTCATTTAGTGTTCTCTGAGAGAAGTAATACTTCTTTCTCATATTCAATCGTCACAATATTTTTACTAATGATATTTTATGCCCTCTAGTTAGTTCAACGACACAAAGGCACATAAACTTAATCTCTATACACACTACTTAATCTCACTAATAAGCAACTTATGAATCTATCCATCATTTACTCAAACAAGGGAAATGTAACTGCAATGTTTGTACACCTGGTGACTGTCCCCAGTAGGCCTTTTATCCAGAATTCAGAAGCAAGTAGTTCTGGAGAGGTTAAGTTTGGTCTCCCTGGTCTTCTCTGTACATGCTTTCGTTGCCAAGAAACACATACACACGTGCACGCACGCACGCACGCACGCACGCACTCTCTCTCTCTCGCCATTTCTTTACTTATCGGACATTAGACTTAGCAGCATCTAAACTGCACACTGCGCCCCCTGTTGGGCAATATAGAACCCGGCGTGTCGAATCCAGTGGCGCCACTGACCATTTCATATGATATGCTGAGTGGCGCCACTGACCATTTCATATGATATGCTGAGTGGCGCCACTGACCATTTCATATGATATGCTGAGTGGTGCCACTGACCATTTCATATGATATGCTGAGTGGCGCCACTGACCATTTCATATGATATGCTGAGTGGCGCCACTGACCATTTCATATGATATGCTGAGTGGCGCCACTGACCATTTCATATGATATGCTGAGTGGCGCCACTGACCATTTCATATGATATGCTGAGTGGCGCCACTGACCATTTCATATGATATGCTGAGTGGAGCCACTGACCATTTCATATGATATGCTGAGTGGAGCCACTGACCATTTCATATGATATGCTGAGTGGAGCCACTGACCATTTCATATGATATGCTGAGTGGAGCCACTGACCATTTCATATGATATGCTGAGTGGCGCCACTGACCATTTTATATGATATGCTGAGTGGCGCCACTGGTGGGAGGTCGAATCCCCTGTCTTCAAATTCACGTGACTTACTCGAGAACATGGCGAAGAAGTAGGGACTGCAGGCGGCTAGCACACTGCGGTGACAGGCAAACTCCTGGTCGTCGACGCAGACGATGACGTCACACAGCACGTGCTGGCGCCGCTGTTCGTTGAGGGCCTCGAGCACGCGCAGCGCGTGCGACCTCTCGGAGAAGTAGAGCTTCTGCGCAGACTCGTCTTCCTCATAGTGAAATAGTCCTGCGACGCGTTCAATAACATATACAATTTTCAATAAAATCACAGCAATATAGATGTCCGTCATATCTCTTATATATATTTTAATCAAAAAGTGTGTCCTGTGCCTCATCAATTATCGCCCATTGCGAATCAGGTTCGTTGATGGTCACATATGCAGTGCGTGAATAGTAAAAATATTATGCGCAGGCGGTTTAATAAAATAATTAGTATGTTTATTTAGATCATCGAAGTAATTAACTTTGATCGTTAGATTGAGTAACTTGCGAGAGAGAAAAGCTTTCTTCTTCAATTTGCATATCCTGTTCATGACGTCACTGCCCAAATCTCTTTTCGCAGCCTTGTAAAATGTTATGAATCTAGTATACGGAGGCAAGTTATATAAAGCCGCTTTTCCGGATCCGTCGGACCAAAATTGTCCGATGATTTCATCAAAACCAAATAAAACAAATTTGCAAACGAATTAACATTTCGTAGTTGATCCAAGATGGCGTCGGCAATGCCGAGTCTTACCCGGCAGACACTCGAGGGCGGCCGACGCGGGCGACGTCGACAGACTGCGGGCCAGGACATCCGGGTCTTCGTTCAACATCTCGCTCGATCACGGTTCCGGTGGCAACATGTGAGAATCTCGGAGAGAGCGACGGAATTAAGGGAGGCCGTTTGCTTAGACGACACGTGTTGATTAATATAGTCAGCGTTAATATTGATGCATTTTCTTCGTGAAGATGATGTCTTGTTAAAATCAGCCTTATGTAAAACTGTTTTCTTTAATACAAGTCTTTGTCGATGACGTTATAATGTGACCCTGTGAGGACACGGCCGTTGAGACGGTTCCATTGGCACGGAAGGGCGCGCCACTAATATTCAGCCAGACATCGTTGACGCGAAGAATGATTTAACCATCATACTGCAATCTAAGCGAACAGAAGAAGGTGTGTGTTCACAGCACAGCATTTCACCTAGCGCCATATATATTAATTAATTGATGTTTTCATATTTTATTTTGTCAGCAACTATGTCAAAGTTTGTTGAAAATAATCCATTAAATGCTATGCACACGCGTATGTTTCATTTATGTATTTTATGGCAAGCATTTTTCTTTATTACTCAAGGTAAAGCAGACATTAATTGGAATCCAATCCTACGATGAGAAATTCTCACAGAAATGTTATATTCAAATTCGATTTCACTATGAATATGACCGCGTCCACAAGTTTAAAGATTGTACCTACGCAGTTCTGCTACTAACTCACACCATGTTAGCTCGTCAGCAACGATTATCTACTCTGTACAAGCTCCCGGCAAATTGCGATGAATACTTTCATAAGTTGTAATGGTGGTAATTTGAACTGCATTAAAACCAGGGAGCAGCTACATACGTTGTGGGCGCTATTTACAATCGAAGCAGCTACATACGTTGTGGGCGCTATTTACAATCGAAGCAGCTACATACATTGTGGGCGCTATTTACAATCGAAGCAGCTACATACGTTGTGGGCGCTATTTATAATCGAAGCAGAAAACGACCTTTCCATGCGATTTTCAAAAGGTGAAATAACTGTGAGTATAAACAGAAAATGGACACAGCCTACTTAAGGTTAAATAGCTTCAAAACAGTAAGTTGCAGAGACACGTTATGGACATGGAATTCACACGAAATTCGCAGAAACATCGCAAAGGTTTCAGTATGACAACGCCTGAGAATGAACAAGTTCTCCGCCCGTATCTTGGCAGCGGTTTTCGAAGCGAGTCAAGTTTCATGAAACACCACAAATTGCACCGAGAAACCTCAATCGATTTGGTCGCGATCCAAGAGCTCGACCTTCGCTGCTCAGCTGAATAATATAGTTTATGGGCCAATAAACATTTACACAGTTGAGAAAATTCACGGAAATCTGGTTTCCAGAAAATCACATGAACCTATGTACAATATAATATTGACACCACAACGTGTTCATTTCAAAGTGATGTTTATCCGTATTTTTGCCTAGAAACACTGATCTTTGTAATTTTGTGAAGTAAAAATAAACGTATCAAAGTTTTATTTGTGTTTTATAGGCTATGACTAGGCCCGTCCTCGGGATTTTTAAAAGGGGAGTTTGTGCGTATAAAAAATCAGCCGGGATTTCTGAGATGATTTCTGAAGAAAAAAAATTCCCTCAAGAACGGGGGTTTGTTCGATCCCCCCTCCCCCTTGAGGACGGGCATGTATGGTTCGATCCCCCACCCCCCTTGAGGACGGGCATGTATGGTTCGATGCCATGAAATGCACAACTGAAGTGAAATAATATGAATGTCGAGCGCATTGGCTGATTTAGCCTTTCCTGTCGGGGGCTGGGTTTATGGGGCCATAACTCTGTGTAGATGCGGTGTGTTGAAGTTGCGCAACAGCTTCCCAAGACATGTGGCCGTGTCGGAACACGGCTTCCCAAGACATGTGGCCGTGTCCGGACAGAGCAGCCCAAGACATGTGGCCGTGTCTGGACACAGCAGCCCAAGACATGTGGCCGTGTCCGGACACAGCAGCCCAAGACATGTGGCCGTGTCTGGACACAGCTTCCCAAGACATGTGGCCGTGTCTGGACACAGCTTCCCAAGGCATGTGGCCGTGTCTGGACACAGCAGCCCAAGACATGTGGCCGTGTCCGGACACAGCAGCCCAAGACATGTGGCCGTGTCTGGACACAGCTTCCCAAGACATGTGGCCGTGTCTGGAAACAGCTTCCCAAGACATGTGGCCGTGTCCGGACACAGCAGCCCAAGACATGTGGCCGTGTCCGGACACAGCAGCCCAAGACATGTGGCCGTGTCTGGACACAACAGCCCAAGACATGTGGCCGTGTCTGGACACAGCAGCCCAAGACATGTGGCCGTGTCTGGACACAGCAGCCCAAGACATGTGGCCGTGTCTGGACGCAGCTTCCCAAGACATGTGTCCGTGTCCGGACACAGCAGCCCAAGACATGTGGCCGTGTCCGGACACAGTAGCCCAAGACATGTGGCCGTGTCTGGACACAGCAGCCCAAGACATGTGGCCGTGTCTGGACACAGCAGCCCAAGACATTTGGCCATGTCTGGACACAGCAGCCCAAGACACGAGGCCGTGTCTGGACACAGCTTCCCAAGGCATGTGGCCGTGTCTGGACACAGCTTCCCAAGACATGTGGCCGTGTCTGGACACAGCTTCCCAAGACATGTGGCCGTGTCTGGACACAGCTTCCCAAGACATGTGGCCGTGTCTGGACACAGCAGCCCAAGACATGTGGCCGTGTCTGGACACAGCAGCCCAAGACATGTGGCCGTGTCTGGACACAGCAGAACGGACCGTATTCCATTCATTTCTGAGGTCTGTTTTTCAGGGCTGGCGCAGGGATAACTTCTCAAGTCACACGGGGACCCCAAAGCTACATATTTTTGATGGGGGTATGACCCTTCACCTCGCTAAATCTGCCTGTGGTCGAGTGGTTAAGTTTTTGGGTGTAATTTACGTTTGTGTGCGTAAATAGTTCCGTGGGTACATAACGTCAGCACATTGTCGGAATCCACGTAACGTCAGCACATTGTTGGAATCCACATAACGTCAGCACGTTGACGGAATCCATATATCGTCAGCACATTGTCGGAATCCATATAACGTTAGCACGTTGACGGAATCCATACAACGTTAGCACGTTGACGGAATCCATACAACGTTAGCACGTTGACGGAATCCATACAACGTTAGAACGTTGACGGAATCCATACAACGTTTCGAAGCTTTGGCAATTTCGTTTACCCCACGTTGCCGCAGTTCACTCAACTGTATAACTGAATACTTGGCTACAGACAAAGGTGGATATTTGAACGAAAAGTCTTCGCGTAGTAATTGCAGCGTGGTTGAATGATTCCAATAGATGGCGTTGGCGTTGGAATGAACAGGTCTGCCAGGCGGAGAAGTATAAAGCGCATTGAACAGTGCCACGGACTGGATACCGCGCTACCTAAGAATGTATCTTTACCTTATTCTACATAGCACCTCAACAGGGAGACGTAATTAAATAACTCAGGAACGGAGCACGTGACTACTGGGTCGCTTCCAAAACACAACCAGTTGCTGCTAAGGCAACGGCCACGAAAACATTTTCTACGTTCGTTTCCTGATATTTGAGGATTTCTGACACGCACGCACACACGCAGGCAGGCAGGCACAAACACGATTTCCCATCCGTGCCTGAAATCAGTAGCGGTCAATGCTGAAGAGAGTTGTTAAAATATTTATAAATATAACGCTGACATAAGTAATGGTAAAATTAATATCAGTGATAACTGAATAAACTAATAATTTTGAAAAATAGAATACCAAGTTCATTAAAATATAGGATCTATAACGTATTTCAGAACCTGACTTCGCGACTGATGTAAATGTGTGGAAGTATGAACAAAAACGTCGCGACAACTATTGTAGACGGCTACACATTTAGCTTAAGCCTTAGTCCCAAGGGCGTGTGTTGTGCAACGTAATGGAATAGGTATGATTCACAACAGCACCGAGTTTTGTCCGCAAAAATAATTTTAACGCACTCGTGATGGCATAAACTACTTACCTTGTAGACGAAAAATATATGTTCTACTGCCACAGTCTTTCCGTTGCTGCAGTTTCTTCACACTGACCAGACGGCTCAAGTAATTCGGTGTTTATTCATTGCGCAGATAGGAAAAGTGACGCACAGTTGATGGCTTAAAATAACTCCAAAACAAACGGTCGCCATCTATTGGATATGCCGCGAACTACATCGAAGCGTTACGTCTGCGGTGATGACGCATCGACAAATCGCTGATGCTGCTGCTGCTGCAGCTGGTGAACGGTGTCATATTTTCTTCCTAGAAATATTTTTAGGGAATGCGGAAAGGAATCTCGTAGTTCATATTGCGCAAAGCACATATTATTTATCAGAGCGGCTGAGTTACGTAACGTCTGGACATGTAGGGGAAGGTGGGGCATGTCCGCACGCTGGGGGCATGTCCGCACGCTGATACATCCTCTTACAAAGCAGTGTAAGGATGTGTTGAAGATGAGCTTTACTTTACTTTTGGAATAAAACATGTCTTCACAAGTCTCCAAATGCTCTTGATATTCACTGAAGCCCATCACTGGGGGACTTCGCGGACTCCGGTCCCTGGACACTGGCTGGGAAAATGTCCCACGCCTAACAACCCTCCACGGGTTGACAGCTATGAATTCGTAGCAGTTATAAAGATACACCTTTTGAAATATATTATTATTAAAAGTAGATCATTTTGACCACACTGACCACACGTTATTCGGTAAAAGGCGGATACTGCCGAAACACGCCCGCCCGCCCGCCCGCCCGCCCGCCCGCCCGCCCGCCCGCCCGCCCGCCCGCCCGCCCGCCCGCCCGCCCGCCCGCCCGCCCGCCCGCCCGCCCGCCCGCCCGCCCGCCCGCCCGCCCGCCCGCCCGCCCGCCCGCCCGCCCGCCCGCCCGCCCGCCCGCCCGCCCGCCCGCCCGCCCGCCCGCCCGCCCGCCCGCCCGCCCGCCCGCCCGCCCGCCCGCCCGCCCGCCCGCCCGCCCGCCCGCCCGCCCGCCCGCCCGCCCGCCCGCCCGCCCGCCCGCCCGCCCGCCCGCCCGCCCGCCCGCCCGCCCGCCCGCCCGCCCGCCCGCCCGCCCGCCCGCCCGCCCGCCCGCCCGCCCGCCCGCCCGCCCGCCCGCCCGCCCGCCCGCCCGCCCGCCCGCCCGCCCGCCCGACGTGGCGACGTGGAGGGAGCGTGGTGCTCCCAGCACTAGCAAGACGACGTGGTGGGAGCGTGGTGCTCCCAGCACTAGCAAGACGACGTGGAGGGAGCGTGGTGCTCCCAGCACTGACGGCTCACGGTGGGGGTTTAGACGTCAGACGCAGTAGTCAGATGGTTATTTGTTGTGACTAATAATTATTCTTAGCTGGGCGCGTTGCCAAATATGACGTATGGCGTAGCATAAAACAAGTTCATGCCTAAGATAAATGCACGAAAGTCACAGGCACGCAGGCAGGCAGGCAGGCAGGCAGGCAGGCAGGCAGGCAGGCAGGCAGGCAGGCAGGCAGGCAGGCAGGCAGGCACGCACGCACGCACGCACGCACACACACACACACACACACACACACACACTGCCATGCATACACATACGCGTATATTTGATTAAAACTGTAATAAAAGCTGGAAGTGCGTGTGGAGATGGTACTTGACTTGGGAAGATTGCAGTTAGATGGAAAACGAGACTGGAATATAGGCTTTCGACACGGTCCCGAGGGATATGGTTATTGGAACGGTGAGATGGATGGGAGTACCAGAAACAGATGGTGGTAGCAATGCATGAGAGAACAAAGTAGTGGTTGCACCAGGGGTGTCAGAAGAGTAGTGGTTGCACCACGAGTGTCAGAAGAGTAGTGGTTGCACGACGGGTGTCAGAAGAGTAGTGGTTGCACCAGGGGTGTCAGAAGAGTAGTGGTTGCACCAGGGGTGTCAGAAGAGTAGTGGTTGCACCAGGGGTGTCAGAAGAGTAGTGGTTCCACCACGAGTGTCAGAAGAGTAGTGGTTGCACCAGGGGTGTCAGAAGAGTAGTGGTTGCACCACGAGTGTCAGAAGAGTAGTGGTTGCACCAGGGGTGTCAGAAGAGTAGTGGTTGCACCAGGGGTGTCAGAAGAGTAGTGGTTGCACCAGGGGTGTCAGAAGAGTTTCACGTTGACATCGGTTTGAACCAAAGAATTGCGCTTAGCCCTTCACCGTTTTTTCATTGTGGTGGAATTAATCAGCAGGAAGATCAGCAAGAAGGATGTTCACAGGAAGATGATGTACGCAGCCATAATAGCTGATCCAGCCATAATAGATGATCCAGCCATAATAGCTGATCCAGCCATAATAGATGATCCAGCCATAATAGCTGATCCAGTCATAATAGCTGATCCAGCCATAATAGCTGATCCAGCCATAATAACTGATCCAGCCATAACAGATGATCCAGCAATAATAGCTGATCCAGCCATAACAGATGATCCAGCCATAATAGCTGATCCAGCCATAACATATGATCCAGCCATAATAGCTGATCCAGCCATAACAGATGATCCAGCCATAATAGCTGATCCAGCCATAACAGATGATCCAGCCATAACAGATGATCCAGCCATAATAGATGATCCAGCCATAATAGCTGATCCAGCCATAATAGCAGATCCAGCCATAATAGATGATCCAGCCATAATAGCAGAAAGCAAACAGGAATTACAAGAAGGAATGGAACAAGGACTGAGGATGAGCCTGGAGAAGATTAACGTGTGGGTAGGACAGTGGGTAGGACAGTGGGTAGGACAGTTGGTAGGACAGTGGGTAGGACAGTTGGTAGGACAGTGGGTAGGACAGTGGGTAGGACAGTTGGTAGGACAGTTGGTAGGACAGTTGGTAGGACAGTGGTTAGGACAGTTGGTAGGACAGTTGGTATGACAGTTGGTAGGACAGTGGCTAGGACAGTTGGTAGGACAGTTGGTAGGACAGTGGGTAGCACAGTTGGTAGGACAGTGGGTAGGACAGTTTGTATGACAGTGGGTAGGACAGTTGGTAGGACAGTGGGTAGGACAGTGGTTAGGACAGTTGGTAGGACAGTGGGTAGGACAGTTGGTAGGACAGTGGGTAGGACAGTTTGTAGGACAGTGGGTAGGACAGTGGGTAGGACAGTTGGTAGGACAGTTGGTAGGACAGTTGGTAGGACAGTGGGTAGGACAGTGGATAGGACAGTGGTTTGGACAGTTGGTAGGACAGTTGGTAGGACAGTGGGTAGGACAGTGGGTAGGACAGTTGGTATGACAGTTGGTAGGACAATGGGTAGGACAGTGGTTAGGACAGTAGGTAGGACAGTTGGTAGGACAGTTGGTAGGACAGTGGTTAGGACAGTGGGTAGGACAGTTGGTAGGACAGTGGGTAGGACAGTGGGTAGGACAGCAGTGAGAGACGTTCAACGTCAGGTTGAAGGGGTTGAACCACAGAGATGGCTCAGTGTACATTGGCGGAGTGATTACAGACGGCAGCCGTTCAGAGGTAGAGTCATCGGAAGCAAACGGGAGCAAATGCATGCAGGAAGGGAGGGGGAGTCACGACTAATGCATGCAGAAAGAGAGGGGGAGTCACGACGAATGCATGTTGGAAGGGAGGGGGAGTCATGACGAATGCATGCAGGAAGGGAGGGGGAGTCACGACGACTGCATGCAGGAAGGGAGGGGGAGTCATGACGAATGCATGCAGGAAGGGAGGGGGAGTCACGACTAATGCATGCAGAAAGGGAGGGGGAGTCACGACGAATGCATGTTGGAAGGGAGGGGGAGTCATGACGAATGCATGTTGGAAGGGAGGGGGAGTCACGACGAATGCATGCAGGAAGGGAGGGGGAGTCACGATGAATGCATGCAGGAAGGGAGGGGGAGTCACGACGAATGCATGCAGGAAGGGAGGGGAGTCATGACGAATGCATGTTGGAAGGGAGGGGGAGTCATGACGAATGCATGCAGGAAGGGAGGGGAGTCACGACTAATGCATGCAGAAAGAGAGGGGGAGTCACGACGAATGCATGTTGGAAGGGAGGGGGAGTCATGACGAATGCATGCAGGAAGGGAGGGGGAGTCACGACGACTGCATGCAGGAAGGGAGGGGGAGTCATGACGAATGCATGCAGGAAGGGAGGGGGAGTCACGACTAATGCATGCAGAAAGGGAGGGGGAGTCACGACGAATGCATGTTGGAAGGGAGGGGGAGTCATGACGAATGCATGTTGGAAGGGAGGGGGAGTCACGACGAATGCATGCAGGAAGGGAGGGGGAGTCACCATGAATGCATGCAGGAAGGGAGGGGGAGTCACGACGAATGCATGCAGGAAGGGAGGGGGAGTCATGACGAATGCATGTTGGAAGGGAGGGGGAGTCATGACGAATGCATGCAGGAAGGGAGGGGGAGTCATGACGGAGAGAAATATATCAATCAAGTTGAAAAGAGAAGTTTCGAGAGCGTGTTTAAAGCCAGCATGCCTTATGGTGTTGATATGGCACTGATAGCAGCAACAAGAACGACAACAACAGCAACAAGAACAACAACAGCAAAAACAACAACAACAACAACAGAAGTTTCGAGTTTGCGAGAACAACTGGTGCGGATGCACGAGAACAACTGGTGCGGATGCACGAGAACAACTGGTGCGGATGCACGAGAACAACTGGTGCGGATGCACGAGAACAACCGGTGCGGATGCACGAGAACAACCGGTGCGGATGCACGAGAACAACTGGTGCGGATGCACGAGAACAACTGGTGCGGATGCACGAGAACAACTGGTGCGGATGCACGAGAACAACCGGTGCGGATGCACGAGAACAACTGGTGCGGATGCACGAGAACAACCGGTGCGGATGCACGAGAACAACCGGTGCGGATGCACGAGAACAACCGGTGCGGATGCACGAGAACAACTGGTGCGGATGCACGAGAACAACTGGTGCGGATGCACGAGAACAACCGGTGCGGATGCACGAGGACCGACTACCAAAGAGTCAGTCCGAAGGAAAGGAGGAAGCCATTACAGTACCTATACCAGATGCTAAAATAAATGTTTTTAAATGGTAGTAAAGACGATGAGGTGTAATATAGCACCTATAGTTTAAAGGAACCAAACGACCACATTAGTTCACACCTCGCAATAGTTTTAATTTTTTTTTTACCAAAAAGAGGGAATTATTTGTTTTTATTTTGAGAACGTCGTTTCAAACAATCATTTCTAAACGAATTTTTTGTTTAAATTCAGACTACCGGGGTTAACATTAATAGTGTATAAAATATGAAAGAAACATTAATTGTATAATTCCTTGTTAAAAATAAATTATAAATCCACCTTAATTCGGACTTCTAAAAGCTAGGTCATGCAGACCTACGTCACCTAGCACATCTGTTTTTAAGACATCACAAAGTGGGCAGATGAGGCTGTTACACGGTGACGGTATAGCTGGACTTCAGTACGATGCAGTTAATACGTCGTCTAGACCATGTTTTACTAGTATATATGTTTTACTAGTATATATGTTTTACTAGTATATATATGCCATTTCAAATGTTTAACTTTATGTGGCAATTTTGCTAAATTGTGTTAATGTGTTCTGCCTAACTGGTAACGTTGCATTTGATGTATTGGTAGTGCGTCAGAGAACGAGCTCTTGTTGTCTATAAAACCACGCACTGCCACTTTTAGAGACAGTTGAACAATTTACGTCTTCCTTTTTGATATAGATCTACTGTCGCCTCGAACTGTCTCCGACACTCTCGTCACGTGATAACCGCCGTAAAAACTTTATTGATGGGTCATACGTTCTTTGAAGTCTACCAGAGTCGGGCTTCTCCGAGTGTCTCGTCGGTAAAGCCGTCTACACTGGCCCACGGAACATAACGGCAACTTCGTGGCACGAGATGCAGAATGTGTTGAAAATGTGCTAACTAAATCAACGACGTTCTGTACACAGGTAAGAGAGACACCGATGTCTTTGGCGTTATGCGTTTGTCGATGATGACGTCTTTACGCTCTGGGTGACTTACCATAAATTGTGTCGATTTTATATAATAAAACCAGTTGTCTTTCAGAAGGTAGGTGTCTTGCTCAAACATATGTGACATTTCTGGAAAAAAATATAGAATAGGCGGGGATAACACCCATAGCGGGGCGAAACGCTTCCTTGCATCGTAAAACACATACGTTGTTGTAGTTCTATATGGTGCATACATAACTCACTTCTGCCTACTCGCTCCCCGTCCACGCCGCCGTTCAATCTTCTGCCTACTCGCCCTCCGTCCACGCCGCCGTTCAATCTTCTGCCTACTCGCCCTCCGTCCACTCCGCCGTTCAATCTTCTGTCTCCTCGCCCTCCGTCCACGCCGCCGTTCAATCTTCTGCCTGTTCTCCCTCCGTCCACTCCGCCGTTCAATCTTCTGCCTACTCGCCCTCCGTCCACTCCGCCGTTCAATCTTCTGCCTGCTCGCCTTCCGTCCACGCCGCCGTTCAATCTTCTGCCTACTCGCCCTCCGTTCACGCCGCCGTTCAATCTTCTGCCTGCTCGCCCTCCGTCCACTCCGCCGTTCAATCTTCTGCCTGCTCGCCCTCCGTCCAAGCCGCCGTTCAATCTTCTGCCTGCTCGCCCTGCGTATACACATATTGATTTCACATACACACATTGGTCTCAAAAACACACATTGGTCTCACAAACACACATTGGTCTCTCATACAAACATTAGTCTCACGAACACACATTGGTCTCATAGACACATTGGTCTCACAGACACACATTGGTCTCACAAACACACATTGGTCTCACAAACACACATTGGTCCCACAGACACACGTTGGTTTCACGGAAACACAGTGGTCTCACAAACACACATTGGTTTCACGGAAACACAGTGATCTCACAAACACACATTGGTTTCACGGAAACACAGTGGTCTCACAAACACACATTGGTTTTACAGAAACACAGTGGTCTCACAAACACACATTGCTTTCACGGAAACACAGTGGTCTCACAAACACACATTGGTTTCACGGAAACACAGTGGTCTCACAAACACACATTGCTTTCACGGAAACACAGTGGTCTCACAAACACACATTGGTTTCACGGAAACACAGTGGTCTCACAAACACACATTGGTTTCACGGAAACACAGTGGTCTCACAAACACACATTGGTTTTACGGAAACACAGTGGTCTCACAAACACACATTGGTTTCACGGAAACACAGTGGTCTCACAAACACACATTGGTTTCACGGAAACACAGTGGTCTCACAAGCACACATTGGTTTCACGGAAACACAGTGGTCTCACAAACACACATTGGTTTCACGGAAACACAGTGGTCTCATAGACACACGTTGGTCTGAATATACTCCACACAACACGCATGCGTGGATGTATCAACACTCACATCAACACACAGACACGCACACAGACACGCACACAGACACGCACACAGACACGCACACAGACACGCACACAGACATACACACAGACGCGCACACAGACACGCACACAGACACGCACACAGACACGCACACAGACACACAGACACGCACATGTAATAATCATGTTGCATATTCTGTTGCCGACACCAGGTAGAGGAGACCAACGGATATTAGTGTCTCGTCCGAAAGTAGGATGAACGAAATCGTCCAAACTTCGAAACAGCAACAAATAAACATGAACCACGATCCTCTCGGTTGAGATATCAATGCTCTACCACCGCATTGACTGAATCACGATCCTCTCGGTTGATAGATCAATGCTCTACCACCGCACTGGTTGAACCACGATCCTCTCGGTTGAGAGATTAATACTCTACCACCGCATTCGGTTGAACCACGATCCTCTCGGTTGATAGATCAATGCTCTACCACCGCATTTGGTTGAACCACGACCCTCTCGGTTGATAGATCAATGCTCTACCACCGCATTGGTTGAACCACGACCCTCTCGGTTGAGAGATCGATGCTCTACATTAGTTGGCTATTTGCCATGACTAACCCCAGATCGGTCCTGTTAACCATATACGGCGCCTTGCTGGCGGCGACAACGGCCCGCTGTCCGGTCGGCTACTCGTGTGAATGGGCGACAGGTGTCTACGTGTTACGCTGCAACCCCGTCTTCAGTAGCTACCAGGTGGGACTAGTGACTGGGACCATCACAGACCTCCCCGTCAATGCGACCCGGGTGAAGATCAAGTGTTTCTCACGGCGTATCGTCGTGCTACTGAAATTTTCGGATCTAGCCAATGTCCGCGAACTGATTCTAGACTCGTTTAACGTGACGTCAGTATCTCGCGAGGTATTCCGAGGCGTCACCAGATTGTCGTTGTTGACGTTGCGTAACCTCTATTGGCGTCGTCTGGAGAAGTGGACGTTTAGTGGACTCGATAAACTACGTTCTCTCTTCCTGGAATGTCTAGATGACCTGGAATACATGCATCCAGAAGTCCTCTCGCCGCTCACGTCGCTAGACTCGCTGTCGTTCAGACACGTCGGCGCTAACAACGACCGTCTGATGTACGCAGACTACTCCGATGTACTTCGACGTCTACCGCCGTATAACCTGCGCTCTCTCACTATGTACGCAGTCCACTCGGAGAAACACCCCGAGACGAGGCTCGACATTGACACTCTGTTCAATAAAGGGTTGTCCAGTCAGGGACTGAGACACCTCGATATGGGCTGCAACAATATCTTCCACGCCGACGGCAGCCCGGCCCGCTGTTGGCCGGCTATCGAGTACGTGTCGTTCGCAGAGAACGCCTTCCTTGGAGCTTTGTTCATCACGTCCTTCTGGGTACAGTTCTACACCCACCCGCGTCTCAAGACGGTCGACTTAAGCAGGAATAACCAGCGTGCCCTGAGTAGCGGGGACGCCGTCTTCCGGCTGACAGTGGACGAGACTTGTGACCATGCCTTCCCATTGGATCTCGGCCCGATGATGGAGTCGGTGTCAATCAGCGGCTCGACGTACATTGCAAACACACACACGAGACACCTGCCGATGTGCGTGCGCAGTCGCAACAACACGATGCGATATGTGGACATCTCAAACAACAGGGTGACCGTCGCACTGTCGTTCTCGCTGGTGCAGCTTCGCTCGCTCGAGTATCTCAACGTGCAGAATCTAAACATGCGCCGTCTCACTGCGTCACTCTTCAGTGGCATGTCGAAGCTATCGATGCTGCTTCTTGGTCGAAACAACGTCGGCGCCAGCATCGCCAACGACAGCGGACACGCACTCTTCTCCCACAACACCAACCTGCGCATGCTCGATCTGGCCGACTGCCACATCACCGCTATTCCGCCAGATGAATTCTCGCGTCTACGCCACTTGCAGGTTCTCAATCTGTCGCTGAACGAGATGATCAGTTTCACCGTCAATTTAAGCAAGTTAACGTCGCTTCGATTCCTCAACATCAGCCATAACAAGCTGACAACGCTTTCTGCAGCGACACTCCAAGAACTCGATCACCTGGCATCAGAGCGAACAATACAGGTCGACATTAGCGGGAACCATCTCCTTTGTCTCTCCAGGTTTGTAACGTGGGCAAAAACTACCACAGTGCATTTTTTAAATGCGGACAATACGTTGTGCACAGACGAAAACGGAACGCAGCAGATCGTGTTCGGCGCCTTGGCTACGCTGACAGAACGACTGGTGGATGTCGACAACACCGGTCGCACGTTGAGCATTGTTATGTCGTTGTCCACAATTGTTCTGGCGATTACTGTCCTTGCCTACGTGTCGTATCGGTGTCGCTGGAAGATCGCTTTCTGTTGTCACCGATTGAAGGGAGGCGCACCGTCTGATGCGGCCCCGGACGGCCGGCCGTACAAACGCGACGCGTTTATCTGCTACAACTCGAACGACCGGGCGTGGGTGTGTGGCGACCTGCTCCAGTGTCTACAGGACAACCACGTCTCGACCATTATGCACCATCGCGACTTCCTGCCGGGCAGCCTACTGGAGGAGACGATCCGGGAGAGCATCGACGTGTGTCGATACACAGTGCTCGTCTTGTCACCAGACTTCCTCTCCAGCAACTGGTGTCTCCTCGAGATGCATCTCGCCCGCAGCCGCATCATCAGTCAGGGGCGTGACGTCATTGTACCGATCATCCTGCACGAGTTTCCCACGTCGCAGGTGACGCGGACACTGGAAGGAATCTTGAGCAGGTCGTACCTGGAATGGACCATCGACCCGCAGGGACAGGCTCTCTTCTGGGATAAGTTGATAACAAAACTTAAACAAGGCGGGAACATTAGGCCACTGGATAATTGAAACCGCGGAACAGTAGGCATCTTAATTACTTTTGAAACGTCACTTTGCTTGGTGGTAGACCTAACCTAATACTATGACATGCTTAACTTGACAACTGGTAGCAAAGAGAGTTAGTGACGGATACGTCCTCTGTTGACTCCTGGTTTGTCGTATGCAAGTGCAATAGACCTACACTGTGTCAGATTAGGTGCAAGATGGTGAAACGGTCTTATGTTCTTAACAATGACAGCGTTAAATGTTATTACACGTCGTATCTCTGTAGTTATGCTTGACTGCACAATGGACAGTTCCTTTTCCAGATCTTTCTGTAGAATGGCCAGTGACACGCCAGCAGTAAGCATCTGTTCATTTAAATCAAACTAATGCAGTAGCACAGAAAATGTTAACTGTATTAACGTATCCGATGTTAAAGTACTCACAACAAATCACTCATCACGCACAATACTCACTTTCCCATGCACTCTTTACGAGTGGATTGATGGCGGTCGGATCGTACCACGGCTGCCTCGTCCGAGATATAAAAGCACACAACAAACTGTATCCTTGGGATAAGGGTGCTAGTCCAGATTTGCCTTCAGTGCGCCCCAAAACTGCCCTAACACTACTATGGAGGCGCACCCTACTACAGTTTACCTACGAGTCTTGGAACAGTTGTCCGACGATGTCTTTAAAATATTCACAGCACATCAACTAACTTAACTACATCGTGTGAAATTCGTGTAAAACACGCATTAACCTGAAATTGAGCCCGAGGCCGATGTCTGGCTTTGAAATGTGTTTCAGCATTCGGCCTGATTTATACCGATATTAATAGGGACAGCCACCTTTGTTACCAAGTTGTTACCACGCTGTTACCACGTTGTTACCACGCTGTTACCACGTTGTTACCACGCTGTTACCACGTTGTTACCACGCTGTTACCACGTTGTTACCACGCTGTTGCCACGTTGTTACCACGCTGTTGCCACGTTGTTACCACGCTGTTGCCACGTTGTTACCACGCTGTTACCACGTTGTTACCACGTTGTTACCACGCTGTTACCACGTTGTTACCACGCTGCCGCTGGCATTCAGCAACGGCTCATCACGTGTGAAATTCGTGTAAAACACGCATTAACCTGAAATTGAGCCCGAGGCTGATGTCTGGCTTTGAAATGTGTTTCAGCATTCGGCCTGATTTATACTGATATTAATAGGGACAGCCACCGTTGTTACCACGTTGTTACCACGCTGTTACCACGTTGTTACCACGCTGTTGCCACGTTGTTACCACGCTGTTACCACGCTGTTACCACGTTGTTACCACGCTGTTGCCACGTTGTTACCACGCTGTTACCACGTTGTTACCACGCTGTTACCACGTTGTTATCACGTTGTTACCACGCTGCCGCTGGCAGTCAGCAACGGCTCATTGCATCACATGAATTGTGAACTATAATACCGTATTACAAGCAACTCAACTCTTCACTGCAAATACGTTTTCTAAAAAGTCATATATAACACACTATATTGGAGACTCCGATTCGCACTGGTGGTATGTAAGTCTACTGCGCCCGCCTTGCGTAGATTGGAGGGAATGGTGACGGTAAGTTTTTGCGTTTAGTGGATAGACTGGTTCCATTCACTCCACCGCATGCCGCCACTAGATGGTCAGGAACCAATCATTCGTTAGCCTCGATTATACAGGCTCCGTGCTGTGGAGCCACAGTTTGTCCAACACATCGCCTGCAGATTTTGGGTGCATGCATAATTACGATTTCATCCGGGCATTTGGCTCATTCATAAAATAAGCGTTATCTTTTATCAGTTGATACAATGCAATTTGAATTAACTTTAAACTTTATTTATATTGAAAACATTTTTAGTGTAGCATCTTGATAATTACGCTGACTGGCTGCAGGCGCTTCACGGGAACGCCTACACAAAATGGAGAGGTGACAGTGGGTAACAACGAGACCACACCTCTGCGGCCAGACTCAGACTGTTTTTCTGTGAATTCACGAAGGCGAGCAAGAATCGGATAATTGAGACTAGTCCTTCGTGTCTATCTGTGCTGTACTGAACTATCTCACTGCACTGTTAAACATTAACAGTCATTGACCAAACATATAAAAACCAGACTAAACAGAAATGCCAGCACTAAAGGCGATATGTAATGGTCGCTCACTAATATTAATTATTTTATACTGTGAAATGTATATTTGCTAGTGGTCATTCGAAATTAATTTGATAGATTATCAGGCTTTATTCATTTCAATAAAGATGACAAGATGTGCAGTATCAACGGGCAGTACAGAGTATACTGGTTTTTAAAACATAATTTTTTTCTGCAGTATTAACCAAGATGCCATGAATCTTTGAAACTCAGTCAGCAGTGATGTTTGTGCATACATGTGCAAGAGAACTTTACAAATCGAAGGCACATAATTGCTCAAAAAAATGGAGGCGCTGTGGCAGGATGTAGGAGGGTGGTCCTAAAAATTGGTGGGAGGTTTGCCTAAAAAATAGATGGGAGGCAGGAGATTGGCCCCACAAACAGGTGGCAGATGGGAGGTTGGACCCCAAAACAGGTGGCAGATGGGAGGTTGGACCCCAAAACAGGTGGCAGATGGGAGGTTGAAACACATGCCACACTGTAATAATGATATTCATTAATAATGTTGCACTGACAAAATGCTTTATTTTTAAAAGTACAGTAAATACAGTTAAACTATCTCTTAAAATATCAGACTATTTTAAGTATGGTTTGCTGAGGTATCTATAAAACATTTATTTATAAATGAGATTAATTAGAGACTCTGGTTGAGGCTACTATACATTGCAGTCGATGCAATGTGTTACTGTTGGGTTGTTGACTGAGTCACTTGTATATGATGGCAACAAGTTTCACTGCTGCATCTTTACTGATACCACATCATTCAGACTTTCCATCCTTGAATGGATTCAATTTGGACACCCAAGACTTCGACCTGAAACAGAATGTAAGACTAAACACCTCTGCACACTATACAACTTGTTAAAAAGTGACAGTTTGGGACTGTTCAGTTGTAATGACAGCTGTTTTTCGGGGTTGGACACTACACAACTTATTATGACGATTGCCAAGCACACTGACAACTCGACTTTGGGCGACTCGCCACAATCCTGGTGTTGCAACTGCGAACTGCATGTATTACACTACTGCATGCTACCGTCGAGAATGTAGATATGACATGTATTACAATACTGCATGCTACCATCTAGAATGTAGATATGACATGTATTACAATACTGCATGCTACCATCTAGAATGTAACTATGGCATGTATTACAATACTGCATGCTACCATCTAGAATGTAGATATGACATGTATTACACTACTGCATGCTAACGTCTAGAAAGTAGATATGACATGTATTACACTACTGCATGCTACCGTCTAGAATGTAGATATGACATGTATTGCACTACTGCATGCTACCGTCGAGAATGTAGATATGACATGTATTACAATACTGCATGCTACCATCTAGAATGTAGATATGACATGTATTACACTACTGCATGCTACCGTCTAGAATGTAGATATGACATGTATTACAATACTGCATGCTACCATCTAGAATGTAGATATGACATGTATTACACTACTGCATGCTAACGTCTAGAAAGTAGATAAGACATGTATTACACTACTGCATGCTACCGTCTAGAATGTAGATATGACATGTATTGCACTACTGCATGCTACCGTCTAGAAAGTAGATATGACATGTATTACAATACTGCATGCTACCATCTAGAATGTAGATATGACATGTATTACAATACTGCATGCTACCATCTAGAATGTAGATATGACATGTATTACACTACTGCATGCTAACGTCTAGAAAGTAGATATGACATGTATTACAATACTGCATGCTACCGTCTAGAATGTAGATATGACATGTATTACAATACTGCATGCTACCGTCTAGAATGTAGATATGACATGTATTACAATACTGCATGCTACCGTCTAGAAAGTAGATATGACATGTATTACAATACTGCATGCTACCGTCTAGAATGTAGATATGACATGTATTACAATACTGCATGCTACCGTCTAGAAAGTAGATATGACATGTATTACAATACTGCATGCTACCGTCTAGAATGTAGATATGACATGTATTACAATACTGCATGCTACTGTCTAGAAAGTAGATATGACATGTATTACAATACTGCATGCTACCGTCTAGAATGTAGATATGACATGTATTACAATACTGCATGCTACCGTCTAGAATGTAGCTATGACATGTATTACAATACTGCATGCTACCGTCTAGAATGTAGATATGACATGTATTACAATACTGCATGCTACCGTCTAGAATGTAGATATGACATGTATTACAATACTGCATGCTACCGTCTAGAATGTAGATACGACATGTATTACAATACTGCATGCTACCGTCTAGAATGTAGATATGACATGTATTACAATACTGCATGCTACCGTCTAGAATGTAGCTACGACATGTATTACAATACTGCATGCTACCGTCTAGAATGTAGATATGACATGTATTACAATACTGCATGCTACCGTCTAGAATGTAGATACGACATGTATTACAATACTGCATGCTACCGTCTAGAATGTAGATACGACATGTATTACAATACTGCATGCTACCGTCTAGAATGTAGATATGACATGTATTACAATACTGCATGCTACCGTCTAGAATGTAGATATGACATGTATTACAATACTGCATGCTACCGTCTAGAATGTAGCTATGACATGTATTACAATACTGCATGCTACCGTCTAGAATGTAGATATGACATGTATTACAATACTGCATGCTACCGTCTAGAATGTAGATATGACATGTATTACAATACTGCATGCTACCGTCTAGAATGTAGATACGACATGTATTACAATACTGCATGCTACCGTCTAGAATGTAGATATGACATGTATTACAATACTGCATGCTACCGTCTAGAAAGTAGATATGACATGTATTACAATACTGCATGCTACCGTCTAGAATGTAGATACGACATGTATTACAATACTGCATGCTACCGTCTAGAATGTAGATATGACATGTTTTACAATACTGCATGTTACCGTCTAGAATGTAGCTATGACATGTATTACACTACTGCATGCTAACGTCTAGAATGTAGATATGACATGTATTACAATACTGCATGCTACCATCTAGAATGTAGATATGACATGTATTACAATACTGCATGCTACCGTCTAGAATGTAGATATGACATGTATTACAATACTGCATGCTACCGTCTAGAATGTAGATACGACATGTATTACAATACTGCATGCTACCGTCTAGAATGTAGATATGACATGTATTACAATACTGCATGCTACTGTCTAGAATGTAGCTATGACATGTATTACAATACTGCATGCTACCGTCTAGAATGTAGATACGACATGTATTACAATACTGCATGCTACCGTCTAGAAAGTAGATATGACATGTATTACAATACTGCATGCTACCGTCTAGAATGTAGATACGACATGTATTACAATACTGCATGCTACCGTCTAGAATGTAGATATGACATGTTTTACAATACTGCATGCTACCGTCTAGAATGTAGATATGACATGTATTACACTACTGCATGCTAACGTCTAGAATGTAGATATGACATGTATTACAATACTGCATGCTACCGTCTAGAATGTAGATACGACATGTATTACAATACTGCATGCTACTGTCTAGAATGTAGATATGACATGTATTACAATACTGCTTGCTACCGTCTAGAATGTAGATACGACATGTATTACAATACTGCATGCTACCGTCTAGAAAGTAGATATGACATGTATTACAATACTGCATGCTACCGTCTAGAATGTAGATACGACATGTATTACAATACTGCATGCTACCGTCTAGAATGTAGATATGACATGTTTTACAATACTGCATGCTACCGTCTAGAATGTAGCTATGACATGTATTACAATACTGCATGCTACTGTCTAGAATGTAGATATGACATGTATTACAATACTGCTTGCTACCGTCTAGAATGTAGATATGACATGTATTACAATACTGCTTGCTACTGTCTAGAATGTAGCTATGACATGTATTACAATACTGCATGCTACCGTCTAGAATGTAGCTATGACATGTATTACAATACTGCTTGCTACCATCTAGAATGTAGATATGACATGTATTACAATACTGCTTGCTACCGTCTAGAATGTAGATATGACATGTATTACAATACTGCATGCTACCATCTAGAATGTAGCTATGACATGTATTACAATACTGCTTGCTAACGTCTAGAATGTAGATATGACATGTATTACACTACTGCATGCTAACGTCTAGAATGTAGATATGACATGTATTACAATACTGCATGCTACCGTCTAGAATGTAGATATGACATGTATTACAATACTGCATGCTACTGTCTAGAATGTAGCTATGACATGTATTACAATACTGCATGCTACCGTCTAGAATGTAGCTATGACATGTATTACAATACTGCATGCTACCGTCTAGAATGTAGATATGACATGTATTACAATACTGCATGCTACCGTCTAGAATGTAGATATGACATGTATTACAATACTGCATGCTACCGTCTAGAATGTAGCTATGACATGTATTACAATACTGCATGCTACCGTCTAGAATGTAGATATGATATGTATTACAATACTGCATGCTACCGTCTAGAAAGTAGATATGACATGTATTACAATACTGCATGCTACCGTCTAGAATGTAGATATGACATGTATTACAATACTGCATGCTACCGTCTAGAATGTAGCTATGACATGTATTACAATACTGCATGCTACCGTCTAGAATGTAGATATGACATGTATTACAATACTGCATGCTACCGTCTAGAATGTAGATATGACATGTATTACAATACTGCATGCTACCGTCTAGAATGTAGATATGACATGTATTACAATACTGCATGCTACCGTCTAGAATGTAGCTATGACATGTATTACAATACTGCATGCTACCGTCTAGAATGTAGATATGACATGTTTTACAATACTGCATGCTACCGTCTAGAATGTAGCTATGACATGTATTACAATACTGCATGCTACCGTCTAGAATGTAGATATGACATGTATTACAATACTGCTTGCTACCGTCTAGAATGTAGATATGACATGTATTACAATACTGCATGCTACCGTCTAGAATGTAGATATGACATGTATTACAATACTGCATGCTACCGTCTAGAATGTAGATATGACATGTATTACAATACTGCATGCTACCGTCTAGAATGTAGATATGACATGTATTACAATACTGCATGCTACCGTCTAGAATGTAGATATGACATGTATTACAATACTGCATGCTACCGTCTAGAATGTAGATATGACATGTATTACAATACTGCATGCTACCGTCTAGAATGTAGCTATGACATGTATTACAATACTGCATGCTACCGTCTAGAATGTAGATATGACATGTATTACAATACTGCATGCTACCGTCTAGAATGTAGATATGACATGTATTACAATACTGCATGCTACCGTCTAGAATGTAGATATGACATGTATTACAATACTGCATGCTACTGTCTAGAATGTAGATATGACATGTATTACAATACTGCATGCTACCGTCTAGAATGTAGATATGACTAGTATTACAATACTGCATGCTACCTTCTAGAATGTAGCTATGACATGTATTACAATACTGCATGCTACCGTCTAGAATGTAGATATGACATGTTTTACAATACTGCATGCTACCGTCTAGAATGTAGCTATGACATGTATTACAATACTGCATGCTACCGTCTAGAATGTAGATATGACATGTATTACAATACTGCATGCTACCGTCTAGAATGTAGATATGACATGTATTACAATACTGCATGCTACCGTCTAGAATGTAGATATGACATGTATTACAATACTGCATGCTACCGTCTAGAATGTAGATATGACATGTATTACAATACTGCATGCTACCGTCTAGAATGTAGATATGACATGTATTACAATACTGCATGCTACCGTCTAGAATGTAGATATGACATGTATTACAATACTGCATGCTACCGTCTAGAATGTAGATATGACATGTATTACAATACTGCATGCTACCGTCTAGAATGTAGATATGACATGTATTACAATACTGCTTGCTACCGTCTAGAATGTAGATATGACATGTATTACAATACTGCATGCTACCGTCTAGAATGTAGATATGACATGTATTACAATACTGCTTGCTACCGTCTAGAATGTAGATATGACATGTATTACACTACTGCATGCTACCGTCTAGAATGTAGCTATGACATGTATTACAATACTGCATGCTACCGTCTAGAATGTAGATATGACATGTATTACAATACTGCATGCTACCGTCTAGAATGTAGCTATGACATGTATTACAATACTGCATGCTACCGTCTAGAATGTAACTATGGCATGTATTACAATACTGCATGCTACCGTCTAGAATGTAGATATGACATGTATTACAATACCGCATGCTACTGTCTAGAATGTAGATATGACATGTATTACAATACTGCATGCTACCGTCTAGAATGTAGATATGACTAGTATTACAATACAGCATGCTACCATCTAGAATGTAGCTATGACATGTATTACAATATTGCATGCTACCATCTAGAATGTAGCTATGACATGTATTACAATACTGCATGCTACCGTCTAAAATGTAGCTATGACATGGGGAATTTGTCACATAAAGAATAGCCGGCTAACACAGAACCAAAGCAGTCTAAAAAAATTTGTTATTTTGCCTGAAAGAAGACTAGTTCAGCAAACAAAGGCCAACATATGTTACATAATTGAGTTTGGATGCAAGTAGCATGGTAAGAATAGGAATAGGGGTATATAAATATATTTTCATTTGGCGAGGAAATACTGCCATAATACCACCCTTGTAGTAACAAGCTAACAATATAGCGCGGCCCATGAAATTAATATGCAGTGTTTTCAAAAAGTTTTTCTAGTAAACCACTGGCATGATATTCTTAATTGTACTTACAAATGGCTATGCTTTAGTAACTCTTAAAGAGCATAGGCTGAAAAAACAACTTGTTTCCCTTGAAGTAATAAACAATGATAATGTATTACTTACGTCTCTGCCATATCTTCCAGATCATTCCCTGCAACAAAGTAGGATGTCATATAAGAAATATAGCAAAGCCCTGACTGTTACAAGTAATGGACATGTATAAAGTAATAATGCATGGTCCTATATAGCAGTAGTATCTGCCTACACAAATACACCAGGCATACAGCATACAGCACACAGCATACAGCACACAGTAGACAGCACACAGCATACAGCACACAGCACACAGTAGACAGCACACAGCAGACAGTAGACAGCACACAGTAGACAGCATACAGCATACAGCACACAGTAGACAGCACAAGGCACACCGCACACAGTAGACAGCACACAGTGCACGGCATACAGCGCACAGCACACAGTAGACAGCACACAGTAGACAGTAGACAGCACACAGTAGACAGCATACAGCACACAGTAGACAGCACAAGGCACACCGCACACAGTAGACAGTGCACAGCATACAGCGCACAGCACACAGTAGACAGCACAAGGCACACCGCACACAGTAGACAGCACACAGTGCACAGCATACAGCGCACAGCACACAGTAGACAGCACAAGGCACACCGCACACACAACTTGTTGTTCTAGTCAGTGTGTTGATCACAGCAAGTACATAGATCTACATTAACTATCAACTATGTCTAAATACATGCATGCTGATGGAGACAGACAGAGGCAAATGTGAATACTATGTCAACAGCGCCTACCTGAAGTAACCAGTAGTGCCCCGGTGCATAATATGACACTAACATAAAGGTGAAATCATGTGAGATTATCAACGGAAGTACAACACATAATTTGCGCGAATCTTTTGCGGTGCGCTGGAACAACCCTGCAGCTATGCCAAAGCAAGGTCAATCGTGTTCGAAATTATTCAAACGTCAGATCAGCTGATTTTGGAGTTCTGATCCTAGTGTGATTTCTGTTTAATATCAGTAAGTGTTATTGTTGATTGTTCCAATTCCTTAATTTAAAGTACACAATTACGTGTTGTAGTTCCTCAATCCTCGATGCATTGCATTCACACGTCCACCGTCTGCTGATCAAAAACATGGTACGGACTGTTATAAACAAGCCAATATAAGTCACAATGTTACCTTTCATCCGCTGCACAAGGTCCTCCAGGTACGGACTGTTAAAAACAAGCCAATATTAGTCACAATGTTACCTTTCATCCGCTGCACAAGGTCCTCCAGGTACGGACTGTTATAAACAAGCTAATATAAGTCACAACGTTACCTTTCATCCGCTGCACAAGGTCCTCCAGGTACGGACTGTTAAAAACAAGCCAATATAAGTCACAACGTTACCTTTCATCCGCTGCACAAGGTCCTCCAGGTACGGACTGTTAAAAACAAGCCAATATAAGTCACAACGTTACCTTTCATCCGCTGCACAAGGTCCTCCAGGTACGGACTGTTAAAAACAAGCCAATATAAGTCACAACGTTACCTTTCATCCGCTGCACAAGGTCCTCCAGGTACGGACTGTTAAAAACAAGCCAATATAAGTCACAACGTTACCTTTCATCCGCTGCACAAGGTCCTCCAGGTACGGACTGTTAAAAACAAGCCAATATAAGTCACAACGTTACCTTTCATCCGCTGCACAAGGTCCTCCTGGTACGGACTGTTAAAAACAAGCCAATATAAGTCACAACGTTACCTTTCATCCGCTGCACAAGGTCCTCCAGGTACGGACTGTTAAAAACAAGCCAATATAAGTCACAATGTTACCTTTCATCCGCTGCACAAGGTCCTCCAGGTACGGACTGTTAAAAACAAGCCAATATAAGTCACAATGTTACCTTTCATCCGCTGCACAAGGTCCTCCAGGTACGGACTGTTAAAAACAAGCCAATATAAGTCACAATGTTACCTTTCATCCGCTGCACAAGGTCCTCCAGGTACGGACTGTTATAAACAAGCCAATATAAGTCACAATGTTACCTTTCATCCGCTGCACAAGGTCCTCCAGGTACGGACTGTTAAAAACAAGCCAATATAAGTCACAATGTTACCTTTCATCCGCTGCACAAGGTCCTCCAGGTACGGACTGTTATAAACAAGCCAATATAAGTCACAATGTTACCTTTCATCCGCTGCACAAGGTCCTCCAGGTACGGACTGTTATAAACAAGCCAATATAAGTCACAATGTTACCTTTCATCCGCTGCACAAGGTCCTCCAGGTAGGCGTGTTTGAGAGGTCTGATGGCTTCCCTCTCCTCAATCTCCTCCAATGCTCTCTGTTTCTCCTCCGCCTCCGCTAGACTCAGTCCCACCCACTCAGCCTCTTCCTCCTGTAACACAGGTCATGGGTTCACTGTAACACGGGTCATGGGTTCACTGTAACAGGGGTCATGGGTTCACTGTAACACAGGTCATGGGTTCACTGTAACACAGGTCATGGGTTCACTGTAACACGGGTCATGGGTTCACTGTAACACGGGTCATGGGTTCACTGTAACACGGGTCATGGGTTCACTGTAACACGGGTCATGGGTTCACTGTAACATGGGTCATGGGTTCACTGTAACACGGGTCATGGGTTCACTGTAACACGGGTCATGGGTTCACTGTAACACGGGTCATGGGTTCACTGTAACACGGGTCATGGGTTCACTGTAACACGGGTCATGGGTTCACTGTAACACGGGTTATGGGTTCACTGTAACACGGGTCATGGGTTCACTGTAACATGGGTCATGGGTTCACTGTAACACATTAAAACACATTACACACAAACTGTATCACAACTTTTTGGCAACCCGTCCAGTTAATGAATCAATTGGATAAAAATGACTAAATCCTTCAGTAACTGGCAACTGAAAATATGCGTCCTTCAAATGAGATGCAACAAGCAGCAGAACCCTGGTCCCTGATGTCTGTGCAAAGGGAAGTAAAAGTTTACAGATTCATGTGGAGGGGCGTCATTCAAAAACATGACCTAAAACTTGAGGTGAGTGAGACAATGTTGCCAACTACCTGACATGAGGGTGTGATTGGTGAAATGTCCCCTGGAAACCAGTAATAAACCTCTAGCACTTACTTCTGCCTAGCATAATGATAGGACTGAAGAAAGGGTTTATATTTTCATCTGTATGTTTTAGAAGCTCTAATAATGTGTTTTGATTACGATAACACATCATGGTACTTCTATATCCACGGTACTTCTATATCCATGGTACTTCTACATCCTGAAGTAGCTTGAGTAAAACTAATAATTAGACAAATAGTTTGTCCTGTGATTGTTCTACCATGTTCTACCATGTTCTACCATGCTCTACCATGTTCTACCATGTTCTATCATGTTCTACCATGCTCAATCATAGCTAAAAAGATACAAATGTAAAACTGACTGCAGTAAGCATTATCAAAAATACAACACACTTGACACAATTATTTGCTAAATATTTTGGACTAGACTGGACAGGCATTGTCATGGATATGTTGGACTAGACTGGACAGGCATTGTCATGGATATGTTGGACTAGACTGGACAGGCATTGTCATGGATATGTTGGACTAGACTGGACAGGCGTTGTCATGGATATGTTGGACTAGACTGGACAGGCGTTGTCATGGATATGTTGGACTAGACTGGACAGGCATTGTCATGGATATGTTGGACTAGACTGGACAGGCATTGTCATGGATATGTTCGACTAGACTGGACAGGCATTGTCATGGATATGTTCGACTAGACTGGACAGGCGTTGTCATGGATATGTTGGACTAGACTGGACAGGCATTGTCATGGATATGTTGGACTAGACTGGACAGGCATTGTCATGGATATGTTCGACTAGACTGGACAGGCGTTGTCATGGATATGTTGGACTAGACTGGACAGGCATTGTCATGGATATGTTGGACTAGACTGGACAGGCGTTGTCATGGATATGTTGGACTAGACTGGACAGGCGTTGTCATGGATATTTTGGACTAGACTGGACAGGCGTTGTCATGGATATGTTGGACTAGACTGGACAGGCGTTGTCATGGATATTTTGGACTAGACTGGACAGGCGTTGTCATGGATATGCGATTGTTCTGCAAACTGTCAGTCAATAGATTGTTGTCAAGGTAGTTGAAGGTATCCACCAGAGGAGGGCGCAGGGGTAAGTATGGGTAGCATCTATTAGCCACATCAGTGTTATTGAATACTTAACTATGGCCAGGCCCACTGACCCTCCCTCCTGCCTATATCCCTCTCCCACACAACTACTACAGTAATCCCAGAATTACCCAGCCCCAAATATCTCTCCTAATCTGACCACCCAGTGAGCTACACTGACCACCCAGTGAGCTACATTGACCACCCAGTGAGCTACACTGACCACCCAGTGAGCTACACTGCTTCCAACGGCTACAGCAGGTAGCCTTAGCTTCATTTTCTCTAACTAAACCTCTTAGCTGGCAATTGGTGCCACTCCCTAAAGCATGGTGTAAACCAGTCAGCTGTGGGAGTACAATGAAAGTAGTTGAATTACACAGTGTTGTATTTAGGGTGGCATTAGGCCCCTTTGGCTTACATTGTTTTATTTTTTGTTGTGCAGCTACATGGTACCATGGCAAACTAACGGATGATGCAGCCTGCCCCCCTTTGTGAGATCCTAGATACACCATTGTGCTTTGTTAGGGCTATGGTATAAATATCTACAACACATTATAAAATATAGACAGGTGAGGGCTAGTACCAAATAACATGTTATCTCTCAAATGTCAATACTAATAATATCATTTGTATAAAATATAGACAGGTGAGGGCTAGCAAAAGATAACATGCTATCTCTGTCAATACCAATCTCTCCAGTGTCATTTGTATAAAACAGAATTAGGAACAGAGAAAGGTAGACACAACTTGAAGGATCTAGTTTTTGAAGCAGACTAAACCACCACATTCCAATGTTTGTTTTGTGGAATCATGAAAAAATACATGCTTAAATATTCATGGACAAAATGAGTAGAGGACTGGTTTCATCACTGAGGGACGAAATCTGCAACATACCTGCATTTTATTGAGATGATATCAATTGCCACAAGATGCGTTTGACTGCAGGTTTGCGTGGATTGTATAAATACTGACTCTGGATGGATTTGGGTGGATTGTATAAATACTGACTCTGGATGGGATTGTATAAATATTGACTCTGGATGGGATTTTATTTTTAAATGTCTTGTTTCCAGGGCAGTAGATCAAGGTCACAAACTATCATAATCACCCTGTAACAGGGCAATAAAGATCCAGCAATGGCACACTGTTAATGCCACAAGGTGGCATGGCCATTATAAAACACACTCCTTGTTTATTATATTCTGTAGACCTTTCTGCCTTGCTATAGACCCACTGCATAGTAAAGGGTTAGGGTTAACCCTAACCTTGCTGTAGACCCACTGCATAGTAAAGTGATGCTTTTAAACTGTGTCTCAGTACATGTCTTAACCAAATGTGTCCGTATGACACTTTTCATGTACACAACCTTGGGGTCACTTATGTAGTTATATATATACATCAACTTGATCAAACAAATGAGTATGTATGACACTTTCCATGTACACAACCTTGGGGTCACTTATGTAGTTATACATCAACTTGATCAAACAAATGAGTCAGTATGACACTTTCCATGTACACAACCTTGGGGTCACTTATGTAGTTATACATCAACTTGATCAAACAAATGAGTCTGTATGACACTTTCCATGTACACAACCTTGGGGTCACTTATGTAGTTATATATACATCAACTTGATCAAACAAATGTGTCAGTATGACACTTTCCATGTACACAACCTTGGGGTCACTTATGTAGTTATACATCAACTTGATCAAACAAATGAGTCTGTATGACACTTTCCATGTACACAACCTAGGGGTCACTTATGTAGTTATACATCAACTTGATTAAACAAATGAGTCTGTATGACACTTTCCATGTACACAACCTTGGGGTCACTTATGTAGTTATACATCAACTTGATCAAACAAATGAGTCAGTATGACACTTTCCATGTACACAACCTTGGGGTCACTTATGTAGTTATACATAAACTTGTTCAAACAAATGAGTCAGTATGACACTTTCCATGTACACAACCTTGGGGTCACTTATGTAGTTATACATCAATTTGATCAAACAAATGAGTCTGTATGACACTTTCCATGTACACAACCTTGGGGTCACTTATGTAGTTATATATACATCAACTTGATCAAACAAATGAGTCAGTATGACACTTTCCATGTACACAACCTTGGGGTCACTTATGTAGTTATACATCAATTTGATCAAACAAATGAGTCTGTATGACACTTTCCATGTACACAACCTTGGGGTTACTTATGTACAAATGTGTACAGTGAAATCACCTGTTTAAAGTCATAGATTTAAAACTCAATCCTCAACTGATTTAGACAGTGGGGTAAATAGGATCTCGTAAAGGGGAAGCCAAAGAGGAGTCAAAGGGGAGGCCAAAGGGGAAGTCAAAGGGGAGGCCAAGGGGGAAGTCAAAGGGGGAGGCCAAGGGGGAAGTCAAATGGGGGAGGCCAAAGGGGAAGTCAAAGGGGGAGGCCAAGGGGGAAGTCAAAGGGGGAGGCCAAAGGGGAAGTCAAAGGGGGAGGCCAAAGGGGAAGTCAAAGGGGGAGGCCAAGGGGGAGTCAAAGGGGGATGTCAAAGGGGAGTCAAAGGGGAGGCCAAAGGGGAAGTCAAAGGGGGAAGTCAAAGGGGAGGCCAAGGGGGAAGTCAAAGGGGGATGCCAAAGGGGAAGTCAAAGGGGGAGGCCAAGGGGGAAGTCAAAGGGGAGGCCAAGGGGAGTCAAAGGGGGATGCCAAAGGGGGAGGCCAAAGGGAACGTCAAAGGGGAGGCCAAATGGGAAGTCAAAGGGGGAGGCCAAAGGGGGAAGTCAAAGGGGAGGCCAAAGGGGGAGGCCAAAGGGGGAGGCCAAAGGGGGAAGTCAAAGGGGAGGCCAAAGGGGAAGTCAAAGGGGGAAGCCAAAGGGGGAAGTCAAAGGGGAGGCCAAAGGGGAAGTCAAAGGGGGAGGCCAAAGGGGAGTCAAAGGGGGATGCCAAAGGGGAAGTCAAAGGGGGAGGCCAAAGGGGAAGTCAAAGGGGGAGGCCAAAGGGGGAAGTCAAAGGGGAGGCCAAAGGGGGAAGTCAAAGGGGGAGGCCAAAGGGGGAAGTCAAAGAGGGAGGCCAAAGGGGGAAGTCAAAGGGGAGGCCAAAGGGGAGTCAAAGGGGGAAGTCAAAGGGGGAGGCCAAAGGGGAGTCAAAGGGGGAGGGCAAAGGGGAAGTCAAAGGGGGAGGCCAAAGGGGAAGTCAAAGGGGGAGGCCAAAGGGGAAGTCAAAGGGGGAGGCCAAAGGGGAAGTCAAAGGGGGAGGCCAAAGGGGGAAGTCAAAGGGGAGGCCAAAGGGGAGTCAAAGGGGGAGGCCAAAGGGGAGTCAAAGGGGGAGGCCAAAGGGGGAAGTCAAAGGGGAGGCCAAAGGGAACTCAAAGGGGGAGGCCAAAGGGGAGTCAAAGGGGGAGGCCAAAGGGGGAGGCCAAAGGGGAGTCAAAGGGGGAGGCCAAAGGGGGTAAGCCTAGTCACCCATGCTGCCAAGTAGTGGCGCAATGGAAATATTTGGTAAAAAAAATCTAAAAAATGTTAGCCAAAGGGGGCCGTGGCCCAAAACCACATAAAATAGGTAGGCTTGATTTGTGACAAAATGAATTTGAAATGATACAAGTAAAAAATCTAATTGAGAAGGAACCAATTTAACTGTAATAAATAAGGCTATTGAACATGTGTGGTGAAAGTGGGGGGGAAACTAAAAGAGCATCAGGGATGACTTCCTAGCAGCATCACCTCACTCATTACCTTGCTATATCTCATTACCAACCAGCTTGGGGCAGTCGACAGTCACAATCAAGACAGATTCAAGTGTCAGGGCCACCCATGTTTGCAGGACTGTCACCCAGTCATTAACTACAGACAATGCCCCAGCAGGACACAAACAGAACAACAATGGCCACCCCTGGACCTACTGAGCAGTCAGTGAGAGGTCTACAAACAACAGGAGTAAATGAGACAGTCAACTCATCATGTTCCCACCTTCACTGGGCTAATGTAGATGTCCCAGGGTTCCCACATGGAAGGGGGGGCTGGGAGGGAGTCTGCAACCCACACAACCTTCAACCTATTATATGACATTGTCATATCTACTTCTGCTTTGATAATTGGCACAGTCCGTTTGTCACAATTTTTATGCCAATGATAGTTTAGAGATAGAGATCACCAGCAACAAGTTTTTTCCATTTCCGTGTGTAGGATCTTTTACTTTCCCTGGCACAGATCCCCAGGTAGAAGGGACCAACTGCTTTTAGTGTCTCTTCCGAATGACACAGGCAAAGTGGGTTGAACGAAACTGCCCAAGTTTTGATATGGCAGCAGGTGGATTTGAACCCTGGTCCCCTCGACCAAAGACACTCTATGACATAACAATGTGTTTATGTTTATTTGTATTTATAACATAACAAATACAACAAAACAAACTATACATTGACACATGATTACAGATCACAGAAGTCTGTCCCTGTCCACACCACCAGTCCAATATTTATTTAATAAAACATGAACTTTACAGTGTAAAATCTGTCGATTATCAGTGAAAATGTACAATACTGTACCTCTGCCCCTTTGCATTTAGCATGTAGTTTTCAAACACAACAATGTTATGACTTTAATTCCTTGAGATGTTTCCTAACCAAAACTGTGACTTTTTTCCTGTGACTTTATTTCTGGGCTCTGTCTGCTCAATGGAGCATATTTCTTGTGAACATCTGTAAATCGTGTCAGTGTGCATAGGTGATTATGTGCGCAATGCCAGGGTGTGCTGGGTGTGTTTGTGTAATGAGTGCAGTATGTGCATCACTGCACATTACACAACCAGCACATACAGTTGAATACAGTTACATCACATCTAGATGACAGACAGCTGGCAGCCAAGATGACCATCTCATCAAAGACAACACCCTGGTGAATGTGTGTAACCACAATTTGGCATGGTTTTGCACCAGTAGATTTTACATCTGTTTTTTCTGCTAGACTCCATTGCCATAGGAGGCTGAAACATTGCCATAGGAGGCTAAAACATTGCCATAGGAGGCTAAAACATTTCCATAGGAGGCTGAAACATTGCCATAGGAGGCTAAAACATTTCCATAGGAGGCTAAAACATTGCCATAGGAGGCTAAAACATTGCCATAGGAGGCTAAAACATTGCCATAGGAGGCTAAAACATTTCCATAGGAGGCTAAAACATTGCCATAGGAGGCTAAAACATTTCCATAGGAGGCTAAAACATTGCCATAGGAGGCTAAAACATCTGATAACCTTAATTATATGCTAGTACTAATTATCACTTGAACACTATTTTTGAAAAGAGAAATGCATACCTATACTAATTTATTTATGGAATTCCTTTATTTATACATGTTAATAATATTATTGATAAATATATTCTGACATAGTATTGTTATAACTCTGATTGGTGTAAACCACTCTAGGAACACATTTTCATTCAATACAAAATTAATATTCTAGACAAGTTTTATTTCCTAATATTATGACTTTTGCTTTGTTCAGGCAATTCCTGTTTTGGCAAACACCCATAAATATTGTTACCAACTATTCATGTTGTAGACAGGAAAATTTTTCCTAATAATATCTGCCCCAACCAGGCATTCACCATTTGTATGATTAGTGTCAGAACTTGTTAAACTTAGTCATGCGTAATTTATAATAAATAGTTGAAAATACTAAATAGTTGAAATTACTTATTTTACCCAACTACAGAAGTCTCCCAGTACAGTATATATTAATTAAATACACACTCAGAATGACTACTCTGTGTAGTCAGTGTGACCAGATGTATGTTTTAACAATATTTAATAAGATTTAACAAGATTGCCATCCAAAATAATAAATTCCAGGTGACAAGTGGACAAGGAAGCCATTGGCTTATCTAAAGTCCAATTTTTTATGCATAGCCTGTCCTTATCAGATATCAATTAAATGTTTTAAACATATTCACACTACTAGCATTAACACAATCATTTGACAGTTTGTTCCATTCATTTATCACCCTCTGTGAGAATGAGCACTTTCTCATGTCCTACCTACACTGTTCCTTAACTAATGCTGCTTTGCTTTCTAGCCTACCTATGTCCTACTTATGATATGGCCTCCATGGGTTGTATACAATATTCCATGAATATTATTACAACATAACAGTTTCCCAAGGCATCAGCCAGAACCAACTGATAAAGGTGTCACAAAGATGCCAAGACAAGATAGCCTCATCCAAAGCTTCCTACACAACCCTGTATGTCAACATGATTTGGACCTTCAAATACAGCCCGTCTTATGTTGAGAAGCACACAGCAGACACGATGTTTGCAGAGAAAATACTTGCTGTTGAGTACCTGGGTAGACATGTTGAGCAGGCGTCTGCATGACTGGACATCGCAGTGTCCATACAGAGGATTATACTGACTGCATCAATGTCTCTAACAACATCAGCCAATCAGGCATGATAACTGATAACAATAATGCCAAACATGGGAAACATGTTCCGATTAAACAAATCAAATATGATGACCAAAATCTTCAATAACTCACTAGCAGTTACTGGTGCAAAAATCTGGAACTCTTTCAGCCCAGCAGCTATGAACTTGTAACTCTATAATTATATGCTTTTAAAACATGTTACCTGGACAATATTTTTGACTAAACAACAGTGACACATGAGACCACATACATTTTAACTGCACTATTTTAGTTAACTTATTAATAATATGTATTTTAACTGTAATTTCTTAAATAGCTAAGCTATGCATTTTACTTAAGTTATCTGAGTAATTTTGTGAATTAATTTTTTATCTTTACTGCATTTTAAAATATACTCTAACTGTTGTTATTTAAGTGGTTTACTGACATGTATATCTATGCTTAAAATGTACGACCCTTAGAAAGATAACATGTACATTTTATAAGGTTTATAGTGGATAAAACATGTTTATTTTTATTATTTAGAACAACAATTATTATGTAACTGGCTGTGCGGAATGGTGGTTTGTATCAATATTTTCTCTAGGTAGATTTCTTTTTTATACAGGTATGCCTCAGTATATAATATAACTGTATCACATGTTTCTGTAAGGATGTTAATGGTTTAGATAATTGCTTTCATTGAAGAATACTGGCTGCATAATTTAATTATATAAACTTCATCTGTAAAATTTAAACTTAGGCCAATAAGGTACTGGTGCAAACTGGTTTGCAGCAAAACCAATGGTGTTAAAATATGACAACTGAATGATGCATTGTAAGCATTATGGAGCCTACCTTTAGCTTTCAACCCATTGAACTTGTCAGTTGTGTGTCTTTCGTGAGAGCCAGGAGAGTGAACAACATCAACAGTGAAACACGTGTAGACGTCTATAAACGTATCATTAGTGAGTTTTCACTTAATTGATGTTTGACCAAACATCAAATAATTTAATAGTTTGTCTGATGATTTCTGCAAAACTACATAAAAATGTTGCACCAACAAGCTAGCATGTCGTAGTGGATACTAGGTAGGTTTGATATGTCATAAAATTAATTTGAAATGAGACAAGCAAAAAAATCAAATTGAGGAAGAGCCTTTAAGTAAGAAGACCCGTGAGCACAGCTGTGACAGGACTTGGGAGGCAGTCAGAACAAGACCCAGGAGCACAGCTGTGACAGGACTTGGGAGTCAGTCAGAACAAGACCCGGGAGCACAGCTGTGACAGGACTTCGGAGGCAGTCAGAACAAGCAGACATTACAAACTGACCATAAATATAAGGAAATGTTTACTTTTGACAGATGCATCCTGGCCTAAGAAGGGATTACCAAGCACTGGGGCCTCCCCCAGGGGCTGCTCCCAGGAAGTAGGGACACCATCAAAGGGTCTTAAGCTTGTACATGGCATATGGCAAGCTGGGTTGTCAACAAGCCCCAGTCTCTGGCCCACAGTTCTCACCAGAGCACCAGGCTAAGGAAACAATGACCAATCTATTGATGTGCCTCTTAATAAAAATATATGATGCTGGGTAGCCAGACATCATAGGGCACTTCAATGCAATTAACACACATTGGCTTAATTACAGCCAACTGGGTGTGGCCTTGCAGACCTGTGTGCTTCCTGCCACCCATGGATACTGGCAGTGTGGTTCCTGCCATGTGCACTCATATTTAATAATTAAAGTCCACATTCTGCCATTTCGAAACTTAGGCAATTTCATTCACCCAACTTTGCCTGTGTCTTTCAGTAGTGACACTAAAACTGATCCTTTCTTGTGTCTGTGCCGGGGGGGGGGGAGTAAACAATCCTACACAGGGGGTAAATGTGTGACCTGCAGTGGACTCCATCATCTCTCAGAGTCACTGCAGAAGCATCCATGAGGCAGCTCAGAGGGAGGGGGGAGAAGGGAGGGGGAGGGAGGGAGGGAGGGAGGGAGAGAGGGAGATACAGAGGGAGACGGAGAGAGAGAATGTGTGCGTGTGTGTGTGTGTGTGCGTGCGTGCGTGCGTACATGCATGCGTGCGTGCGTGCGTGCGTGAGAGGGGGAGAGCAGAAATAGTGAGAGAGAGGAACAGCAGAGGGGGGAGAAGGAGAGGCAAAGAGAGAGGGAAGAGTGAGATGGGGGGGGCAAAAGAGAGAGAGAAGGGGAGAGAAAGAGAGAGACAGGAAAGAGAGAGGATGGAGGAGAGAGGACGAAACAGTCAGAAGACAGTGACAGAATACAAGAAAAAGGGAAATTGGAAAATAATATTCATGTAAATTATGTCACGAATACAATGGTGGATGTGGAAATGTAAATGAAGGAGGAAAAGTGGAACAAGCCAGCAACAGCCTCCCTGCCATGTGTTCCTCCCACAACAGGCATGTACACCCTATTGGGCTCTCCCACTGGGTGCTCCCACCAGGTAACCCTCCCTCTGAAAACTCTCCCAATTGTCCAAGCAATTAAAACATAATTATGGTGAGTTGGGAAATCATCCAGGCTGGCCTGCTTTGGATCCTGACAATGAACTACAGGGGAAATGGCTAGCAACATCATCCCACTCAGACCCAGGCATGCAAGGGGCACATGCAAGGGGAGGTCAGCAGTGCCAACCCCCTAGTTTCACCCTCCCCTTGGCTAATTGTTCCATTGAATAATTCTCCATGGGTGGGGTTTGGTTAGTGAGAAAATTGGTATGTGAGCTAAGTGGACAAAGCTATTTGCTCATATCATTTGCTCATTAATAAAGTGAGCCTGGACATGTGACCACCAACATGGCATCTGTGTGTCTGCCCAGCTGTCCTTTGTGGGACAGCTCTCAACACTTTGTTCTAAGTCTGTTGATTGTACAGGATTATAATTATACAAAATTGAGTAGTAATGCTGTAAAGTGTATGATTACAAAAGTTACATTCTGATTCCCGAACTGAGAGACCTTAGTTATGAAGAAAGCCTAAAACAATCCTAGAGACAAGGAGGTTAAGAGTTTAAGATACTGAATAGGCATGAAAATATTGATAGAAATATTTTTTCTTTCACTTAAGAAAGACAGAAGAACTTAGAGGACACAAAGTATCATTAGTGAAGGATCAGTGTAGATTAGATATCAGAAAGTACTCATTCTCACAGAGAACATTATATGAATGGGGTGATTAGCAACAGCTTGTGTAAAAGCTAGCAGCTTGAATGTTTAAAAACAAAATTGACAAATATCTCAAAAGGGGACGGATTACACATAGATGAACACATTTTGGACAATTTCAGTGCGAGACAGAGGCCTCCCATTACATTCTTCCCATTCCTTCCCTTTGTACTGGTTATCTTCCCTCTACCCCTGTCTTTCCACATACATTCTGTCAGCAGAGACCACACATAATGCCTCTGTTTGTCATCAACATTTGTACCAGTCAATTTACTGTAACAGTTGTACATTTCACTGGTGATTTCATCCTATACTGTCATTAAATGAACATTATATTAAGCATTATAGGACATTCAGCAGACATTTATTGTGCCATGCATGTATCTGACCAGAAACAGATGTAGCTGCAAATAGATAGTCTCTCTCACACACATTAATCAATGACATTAATTAAGGAGGGTTTAAGGAACTGTAATCACCCCCAAGACACTGTCACAGGTAGTGAGGGGTGACTTGGTGACAGGGTCCAAGATGATGTACAGCCAGAGGTGTGACAGCCTCTGGTGTCTACCATCAGTTTATTTGTACAGTCAACCAACAAATGTCTTGTTTATGTGTATTGACCACTCATTGCATAGAACCTGAAGCCACCAATAAAGACAAGACTGTGTGTAGACAGATCCACACAATATGTCTTACTAACTACTTCTAGTCTAATGTCACTGCTGTTTATAAAAGCCAATGAATGTGACCAAACTGAAATACCCTGTATCCATAACAACCCTCAAAATGTAATATTGACACAAGACCCTGTGGTTGTTACAGGAGACATGACTGCAGCCTCATTTATTTCCTTGTTGACTCAAGCCATTAAGGACACAGGTTTGTGGGCCTTGTTCAGTCTTAGCTTAACATGCACAAACATCACACTGACTTGTCTACAGGGATGTGATGTAATTCACTTATCTAATTTCAGCATTCTTATCAGTGGAACACTGTTGCAATTAGAACACAGGTCTACAGATCTACTATGAGCATGTTCCATAGGTATTTGTCAGACCATGTCAGAATTATAATGAGGTGCATGGGGAAGTCTAAATTTGCCCATTGGTACTGCAAAGAAAGTCCATTTCTCTGGGATAAATCTTGTAATGATATATTTTTCCTTAGATTAAACATTCTGCCCAGACAAAAAGGAATCATGCATGGCAAATTAAGGAAATAATCTAATTTCCAAAGATCCATATCAGAAATCATAATGTAATTAGCTAATTAATGCAGAAGCTTAATAAAATTTGCAGTGGACATAGCAGAGTCTCAATGTTCTACACAATGTTCTACACAATGTTCTACACAATGTTCTACACAATGTTCTACACATCCTGGTTTCACAAAAGACAATGCTCAAATACTACACAAATACAGAACATCAGTGTGTAAGTTGATTCTGTATTCTGTTACATTCACATTGAAAAATGAGTTTGTTATTTGTTAGAATACTCATTGAGCACAATAAGTATTCTGACAGGTAATAAACTTATTTTTCAATAATGAGAACAGTTATTCATAGAATATTGCTGTATCCATCATTTCCTGCAGGTAAAGTGGTCTGAATGAGAGAAGATAATGTGCCTTCAAGACACTGAGTCAGCGTTGTTTGCCTTAAAGTCAACCCTGTTATGTCAGAACATATTACTGGTGTTAATAAATATAACCTCATACACAGTCACGCAATCAGAAACCAGAAAAGAATTAAAACATAATTGTCTAACTTTCCATGACAAAAGTATATGATTATTAAGAAGAGCTACTAATGTCTGCATGCAGTTAGCCATAAATTGTAGTCGTTTTTTTTATAATTATTAATACACATAAGAACATATTTAGTAAGCCTTAGAAAGCAATATGTCCCAGGGAGGGAACACCCATGGCATTGAAATTGGGTGATATTATCCACACCCAGTGAGTAACAGCACTTTGAAGTAGTAATCCTGCACCAGCTGTGACACTTGAAAGGCAACATAAAGCCATCTAGAACTAAAGAATTCCATTCTGTGCCATAAGACATTCCATTGTTTGCAGTTATACTCTCACCTAGTCTCCCGCCGCATCGAACTAATCTTAATGTGCACATTGTCAAGTATCCTTACATTTTATAGTCCTACTCTGGAAAATGATGACCCATAATTGGCATCCTACAGAACTATTAATCAGATACACCCCCACAAGGTTTGGTGAAATGGCAAACTGAGGGAACTATTTCCTTTTATCCACATTACATCACTATATCACTGGCACAACCACACCTCCAGGCGACCACCAAAACATGCACAAATAATGACACTTTGCATTATTCATGCATGCCAAAACACTTGCCTATAATGATGTTACACCACTTCATAGCTGCACTTCAAACAGTAATCACAAACCGAGAACACTGCTATTATCTAGATGTGACTGTTGTGATTTCATGGTCTATTTGGCATTAAATTGTTAGTTGTTGTAGTACTGGTTGGGGGGTTAGACGTGTGGGCTGGTGACCTATGCACTGCCTTATCTAGATGTCCATACCACCCTTGGCAGTCTCAGTACAAGGGTAATTATTAGCTAACCATGCTCTACCCCACCCTTCCAGACTCATGCAACTACCTATCTACCACACCATCTTAATGCCACACAACAACCTCTCAATCACAATACCAAGAACCATCTTAAGTCCACTACCCATCCCTCCATATCAACAAAACTACCCATCCCTACATTTCAAGGCCACTACAAATCCCTACATTCCAAAGCCACTACCCATCCCTACATTTCAAGGCCACTACCCATTTCTACATGTCAAAGCCACTACTCATCCCTACATCTCAAGGCCACTACAAATCCCTACACTCCAAAGCCACTAGTCATCCCTACATTTCAAGACCACTACAAATCCCTACATTCAAAAGCCACTACCCGACTTCTCCAAAATAAAGCCAACACCTCATCCCTCAAGTGTGTTTCTAGGTCCCATAAACACCAAGACAGGAAGTAGGACGAAGTACAAATGATTCAGCAGACATCCACACAATGTTTCTAGGTCCCACAAACACCAATACAGGACAAAGTACAAATGATTCAGCAGACATCCACACAATGTTTCTAGGTCCCACAAACACCAAGACAGGACGAAGTACAAATGATTCAGCAGACATCCACACAATGTTTCTAGGTCCCACAAACACCAATACAGGATGAAGTACAAATGATTCAGCAGACATCCACACAATGTTTCTAGGTCCCACAAACACCAAGACAGGACGAAGTACAAATGATTCAGCAGACATCCACACAATGTTTCTAGGTCCCACAAACACCAAGACAGGACGAAGTACAAATGATTCAGCAGACATCCACACAATGTTTCTAGGTCCCATAAACACCAAGACAGGACGAAGTACAAATGATTCAGCAGACATCCACACAATGTTTCTAGGTCCTACAAACACCAATACAGGACAAAGTACAAATGATTCAGCAGACATCCACACAATGTTTCTAGGTCCCATAAACACCAAGACAGGACGAAGTACAAATGATTCAGCAGACATCCACACAATGTTTCTAGGTCCTACAAACACCAATACAGGACAAAGTACAAATGATTCAGCAGACATCCACACAATGTTTCTAGGTCCCATAAACACCAAGACAGAATGAAGTACAAATGATTCAGCAGACATCCACACAATGTTTCTAGGTCCCACAAACACCAAGACAGGATGAAGTACAAATGATTTAGCAGACATCCACACAATGTTTCTAGGTCCCACAAACACCAATACAGGACAAAGTACAAATGATTCAGCAGACATCCACACAATGCATGGAATAAACTGACCTATCCACTTTTCAACAGGTTGACCTGCCAGGGGTACAGTGTACTACTATCACCCCAGGCTAGAGAGAATGCTCAGATCACAAAGCGTAACTACATCAACACACACATGCAGTCTAGAAATTCAAAACAAGTCTTTCAAGTATCCCTATCTGAACATTTCACAAGATAACTGTGACTGGAGATTTTCATCAAGGAATTTCACCTAGGGCAAGCATTACTAGGGGAACCACACCACTCCAAAATAAATAGGCACTGCAAATTAATTTATCAGCCTTTCTATCCATCCCTCTAGGGTGAACATTAACAGTCGAAGTCATGTCTTTCTATAAATCTTCACTAGAAAATATTCACTGAAAACGTTTGTTTAATCAGCCAGTTAGGATTCCCTAACCCTATATCTAACCCAAACCTTAACTCTAACTGGTTGATTGAGATAAATGTTGTCAGTGTATAAACCATGTATGATGTGCAGGTCAAAGGGAATTTTTTAAAGAAAACTCGTTCTGTAGATTTTATGTACAGATTTAAAATTGTTGGGATTAGATTTGTTATTATGTATAATGGTAAACTATGTGCAGTTTTAGCAGCCACTTCCTCTCAACGGATTGCTGTGAAATATTAACAGTTTTGTTCTCATCAAACCTCAGTTATAGCTACTCTAAAGTTAAACAATGATATGGTGCAAAACTGTGTCATAATGTCTAACTGCCTTTGTTATATGAGCAGTTTCTTGGAACTGTTCTGTAAGCCTGACAGTGACCACCCTGAAACAATCCCCTTATGTGAAATGAGAATTTACATACATCTCTCTCGTGTTGTAAATGGAAACTTTCAGTATTACTTGAGAAATATAAATATGCTGCCCTGTGTCCAACTTTACATGTAACTATCCTTCCTTCACACTGTAAAGTTGCAATAAAAAAAGAGTGATTACATTTCTCAATAGGTGTTTAAATGTATCCTTGTATATATGCTAAGCTGAAATATGTACACCTAAATTTTACATTAAGTGTTTACCTTTTATCATAGATAATTATGTTAATGCACTACAAGAAATGTCATCATGCATAGATGTTTGTGCTTAGCAAAGTGGTACCAGCACAGCCCATATATGCTAAACACCCAATTAGTGACCAAACCCTCATCTCCTCATCCCCCACACGGTAGCTAATCAGTGGACAGGAATTTTGTCATTTGTTTTTAGTTCAGGTAAGCCATGTGTGATGGATAGAGGGTTTGATAAACAGAACGCCTACAAGAAGACCTCGGCTCTGGCTTATTTCACCAGTACACCAGTAATCATTCCACCAGTACATCAGTAATCACTGGCTCATTCCACCAGTACATCAGTAATCACTGGCTCATTCCACCTGTACATCAGTAATCACTGGCTCATTCCACCAGTACATCAGTAATCACTGGCTCATTCCACCAGTACATCAGTAATCACTGGCTCATTCCACCTGTACATCAGTAATCACTGGCTCATTCCACCTGTACATCAGTAATCACTGGCTCATTCCACCTGTACATCAGTAATCACTGGCTCATTCCACCTGTACATCAGTAATCACTGGCTCATTCCACCTGTACATCAGTAATCACTGGCTCATTCCACCAGTACATCAGTAATCACAATCTACCTACCCCTCTGTCATCAAGTTTCTATCTACCCCTCTATCATCAAGTCTCTACCCACCCCTCTATCATCAAGTCTCTACCCACCCCTCTGTCATCAAGTCTCTACCCACCCCTCTATCATCAAGTCTCTACCCACCCCTCTATCATCAAGTCTCTACCCACCCCTCTGCCATCAAGTCTCTACCCACCCCTCTATCATCAAGTCTCTACCCACCCCTCTATCATCAAGTCTCTACCCACCCCTCTGTCATCAAGTCTCTACCCACCCCTCTATCCTCAAGTCTCTACCCACCCCTCTGTCATCAAGTCTCTACCCACCCCTCTATCCTCAAGTCTCTACCCACCCTCTATCCTCAAGTCTCTACCCACCCCTCTGTCATCAAGTCTCTACCCACCACTGTATCATCAAGTCGCTACTCACCCCTCTATCATCAAGTCTCTACCCACCCCTCTGTCATCAAGTCTCTACCCACCCCTCTATCCTCAAGTCTCTACCCACCCCTCTATCATCAAGTCTCTACCCACCCCTCTATCATCAAGTCTCTACCCACCCCTCTATTATCAAGTCTCTATCCACCCCTCTATCCTCAAGTCTCTACCCACCCCTCTATCATCAAGTCTCTACCCACCCCTCTATCATCAAGCCAATGTACCACCTGCTAATACATGCACATTAATTAAACACACCAACAATTACCTAACTATTTTAATCAATAAAATTACAGTTAATAGAATCACTTTGCACCAGAGCAATTTGACTCTATTCAGTGGCTGATTCACGTAAGTGAATTTCCCCCCCAAATTGATTCTGAATGATGTGGAAGTGAATGTATGTCAAACATATGAGTTTTATCTTGTTGATGCTGAATTACTGCATAGTAGCTAAGAAACTTTGTAAATTGGTATTATCAAATGACAAATTTTCTTAGCTAAGATGAAAGCTGCAACTGGTTTAAGTAAATCTTCAAGGACTTGTCCACTGGCAACAATTGTAGCATATTTCATGTCAAAAACACTGATCAACAGTCAGGTTGTGGGCTCCAATTTAAGGGCTAATACAATGTATCATTTGTACTACAATGTATCATTTGTACTACAATGTATCATTTGTTGTGTATCTGATTCTACTAACATGTGGACATGATACTGTTAAGCAGCACATCTTAACACATCTGGTACAGGGAATGATTCCGTCCCAGACATTTTGATTCTATTAAACAGCTGGTTCAGTTATAAACAATTATGTTAAGCAGAGTTCATTGTATATGTTAAATAATATCACATTTAATCCCAAAAGTACATAAAGCATTTGACCTTTGTTATCTTATTGTTTATCAATCTTAAAATCAGTAAAATGTACTTAGAATTATACACTGTACCACAATGGTGACATGTCTCTATAATCCTGCTGTAGCAGTCATGGATGTCCTTTTGAGGACTGATATGTACTTTTGCTTGCGTAATGTGTATGTTACTCATTGGCAGGTTTAGAAGTTACCACAGAAATAGGCTATAGTCTAAACACTGGTACAATGTCTGTGTCCAGTGAATACCACATTACTCCTACATGAGTAGCTGTGTTGTTGGACATATGAGATCAGTCAACTAGAGATTACATCAAAGGGCAAGCAGAGCAAAGTCATCCTCAGATCTCAAATAGTTATGTCAACTACTCAGTCACCATAATGCATTTTTGTGAGCACTCAGGTTCAGGGAACACAATTCCACTGTCTAATCCCTGTTAAAACAACCAGGAGAAACATTCATGACCAAGTGAAATTTAATTAGCACTATCTGCAGGCACATAGATAACATCAGTGGCAGAAATAACAGGGATTTCCTGCAGGTGCCCCCCTCCCTGGTGCCCCTCCCCCCCACTGCATTCCCAGCAGAACCACCCCCCATTGATGTCCTCATGTTCCACTGCCCAAGGCTGGATTATTCCTACTCTCTGGGCCAATGCTAAACCACATAGAATGGTGCCAGTAAGAGAGTTAGTAATAATGAGGAAAATATGAATGTTGAACATGAAGTGTTCATGAAGTTATCAACATGCGTGTACAACAATACATTCATATAATTGTAGAAGTATGTAACTTGTACAATAATTATATGAATGTATTGTTGTACACGCATGTTGATGACTTCATGAATACACACATATAATACACACATATAATATATATATATATATATATATATATATATATATATATATATATATATATATATATATATATATATAATGTAGACAATAAGAGTATCTCAATGATGACAGTTCTTCTTGCCAACTAGTGTTGTTTGTTAAATGACAATCACAAAGAAGTCTGAGGACTGTTGTGTCACAGCCGCTTGTCATAATCACTCAATTCACAGTCTCAATAAAATTACAAATGACTACTAAAGTCGTCACCTCCCAAAAACTTGAGTCAATCTGAGTTACCACTCCCTGTGATGACTGACAGAGCTACATGTAACTGTGATGACTGACAGAGCTACATGTAACTGTGATGACTGTGACAGAGCTACATGTAGCTGTGATGACTGTGACAGAGCTACATGAAACTGTGATGACTGTGACAGAGCTACATGTAGCTGTGATGACTGTGACAAAGCTACATGAAAATGTGATGACTGTGACAGAGCTTCATGTAGCAGTGATAACTCTGACAGAGCTACATGTAGCAGTGATAACTCTGACAGAGCTACATGTAGCTGTGATGACTGTGACAGAGCTACATGTAGCTGTGATGACTGTGACAAAGCTACATGAAACTGTGATGACTGTGACAGAGCTACATGAAAATGTGATGACTGTGACAGAGCTTCATGTAGCAGTGATAACTCTGACACAGCTACATGTAGCAGTGATAACTCTGACAGAGCTACATTTAGCAGTGATAACTCTGACAGAGCTATTTGTATCTGTGGTGACTGCCACAGATCACTATATGTGTACAAGACAAAGACAAACTGCAACAGTGACTTTGACTTGATGCCACTGACATATGTAATACCCCAGTGACTTCAGACAGCCCAGTAACAGTTTCCTCATTAGCACCCTGTTTGTGCAACATTAGGAATCAATTTGAAGAGACAACATGGAAGGGTGAAGAGAAACAAAGAAGGGGAGGGTGAATAGACACCCTATGTGTGGCTTGAGTGAGGAGAAAGTAACAAGGACTAATGACAGCACAGGCTCAAGTCACTTGACTTAACCACTGTGTCATGTCATATACATGCTCCTAGTCCCTGGACAGGCGTCCCGGAGGACTAGTCATGGCTGTACACAGAACAGGTTAAACACCCAACTCACCACTATCACTAACTTGCAGTAGCCTGTCTAGAATCTTACAAAGATGGAGGCCAAGTTCTGTCACCCATCCATTTACCACGCTACTATGTAGTGGCGCAACAGGTTACAACACAAAAACAAATAAAAAAATTAAGCCAAAGGGGGACCATGGCCCAAAGGGGGACCATGGCCAAAAGCCCCCCTAAATATGCTCCTGTTAACGTCCCTTCATAACATTTATCCTGCAGGTAGATTGGAGTGTACTGGAACAGTTACTAGTCACCATGGTGAGACTAGACTCACATTAGAGGTACAGACTCAATGTAGAACTAATCACCATACGACAAGACTAGACTCATACTGTATGTATAGACTCACAGTGGAACTAGTCACCATGGTGAGACTAGACTCATACTGAATGTATAGACTCACAGTGGAACTAGTCACCATGGTGAGACTAGACTCATACTGGATGTATAGACTCACAGTGGAACTAGTCACCATGGTGAGACTAGACTCATACTGAATGTATAGACTCACAGTGGAACTAGTCACCATGGTGAGACTAGACTCATACTGAATGTATAGACTCACAGTAGAACTAGTCACCATGGTGAGACTAGACTCATACTGAATGTATAGACTCACAGTGGAACTAGTCACCATGGTGAGACTAGACTCATACTGTATGTATAGACTCACAGTGGAACTAGTCACCATGGTGAGACTAGACTCATACTGGATGTATAGACTCACAGTGGAACTAGTCACCATGGTGAGACTAGACTCATACTGAATGTATAGACTCACAGTGGAACTAGTCACCATGGTGAGACTAGACTCATACTGGATGTATAGACTCACAGTGGAACTAGTCACCATGGTGAGACTAGACTCATACTGAATGTATAGACTCACAGTGGAACTAGTCACCATGGTGAGACTAGACTCATACTGAATGTATAGACTCACAGTGGAACTAGTCACCATGGTGAGACTAGACTCATACTGTATGTAGAGACTCACAGTGGAACTAGTCACTATGGCAAGATTAGATTCTTGTTGGATGTTGAGATGTTGGATGATCATATGCAAGTGTAAGCTCTGAGGTAGTGACATCTGCCTGCACCAGGCCTAATGAGTGCAGCTCACATAGAAAGAGGGGCACAAAGCAGTACTTGGCTTTGTCTTCTGTCACTGATCTCAAGAACATCTCCCTCTAGACTGGCTCAACCAGCTCCAAATAGTTCCCCTTTATGGAGACTGCTAATTAACACTGGGGTGAGGAGCCTTGTTTCCCAGCTGTCACCCACTTAGGAGAACACAAAAAGGCAGGGAGAAGTCTCCTTGTCTGGATACAATACACAATGCCTTGAGATGAGATGTCTCTATTGATGTATTCTGTTAAGTATGGTGTGTCTAAGTGAGAAACATTTCACACACACAGCATGCCAGTTGCTTCCACTTCATATCCCAACCTGGAAGGCACCTTTACAAATGTACATTTGAAGGGTTTCACGTCAAAACGTGATAAACACCAATTCGGGCGACATTTCTGAATGGAAAAAATTTCATAATTGAAATGTGCAATAAATTATACGATTTCAGCTAACATTGGCTTTGATGTTGCATTCTTAAGATATTCCAATATCACGTACAAGTTTCAATTTACACTCTGAGGATGAAACACAGAAGAGAGGTTTTATCAGAAAACAGTGGATTTATCGTGTTTGGCCCTTAAACCCTTAATTTATACTACTTGTTTTGTTATTTTCAGAATTTGTATTTGTTTAGTTTTGGCATTTCAATTAAATTTCAGCTTCACACATATACTTTAGTAACTTGGCACTGATAATTTAATTGGTACATTTAAATGAATGAATGTACATGTCTAGTAACTTGCCTTAGATTTACTTATAGCATCCACAGAAAATGAGATATTCGAGGATTTTATTGTATGTCTCAGCTGGTAAACAGAAAGAAATTAACTGGAAACAAAGTAACAGAAAAAAGTTACACATTTTGTTATGAAAAATCATGAGCTTTATTGAATTTCTACATCCTAAAAATGTGTTTCTCAGTACTTTGTTTTTTGACTTTGTAGCACTATTCTGCCATTCTAATTTCCATGTTCAATCATTTCTCATCTTTGATTTTGTAGCACTGTTCTGCTTTTCAAAAATTTTCAGTGATGTTTGCAAACCCGAAAGTTGTGCCCAACCTCCTGTTGAAACATGTTGCATTGCATAAATTATTCTGACATACGGTCCATCTATCTCTGACTTTATACTAACTTGTGGGGGAGTCAAGATAAAGTTATTATGCAGCTTACACTCTACACAGAATGAACCAATAATTACAAGGACATAGTAATAAATGTGTTCAGTGTACACATTTATTACAAAGTACAAGTGTCTCCCAGCCAGTTGTAGTAATAAATGTATTCAGTGTTCAGTGTACAAGTGTCTCCCAGCCAGCTGTAATAATAAATGTATTCAGTGTACAAGTGTCTCCCAGCCAGCTGTAGTAATAAATGTATTCAGTGTTCAGTGTACTTGTGTCTCCCAGCCAGCTGTAGTAATAAATGTATTCAGTGTACAAGTGTCTCCCAGCCAGCTGTAGTAATAAATGTATTCAGTGTACAAGTGTCTCCCAGCCAGCTGTAGTAATAAATGTATTCAGTGCACAAGTGTCTCCAGGCCAGCTGTAGTAATAAATGTATTCAGTGTTCAGTGTACAAGTGTCTCCCAGCCAGCTGTAGTAATAAATGTATTCAGTATTCAGTGTACAAGTGTCTCCCAGCCAGCTGTAATAATAAATGTATTCAGTGTACAAGTGTCTTCCAGCCAGCTGTAGTAATAAATGTATTCAGTATACAAGTGTCTCCCAGCCAGCTGTAGTAATAAATGTATTCAGTGTTCAGTGTGCAAGTGTCTCGCAGCCAGCTGTAGTAATAAATGTATTCAGTGTACAAGTGTCTCCCAGCCAGCTGTAGTAATAAATGTATTAAGTGTTCAGTGTACAAGTGTCTCCCAGCCAGCTGTAGTAATAAATGTGTTCAGTGTACAAGTGTCTCCCAACCAGCTGTAGTAATAAATGTATTCAGTGTTCAGTGTGCAAGTGTCTCGCAGCCAGCTGTAGTAATAAATGTATTCAGTGTACAAGTGTCTCCCAGCCAGCTGTAGTAATAAATGTATTCAGTGTTCAGTGTTCAAGTGTCTCCCAGCCAGCTGTAGTAATAAATGTGTTCAGTGTACAAGTGTCTCCCAACCAGCTGTAGTAATAAATGTATTCAGTGTTCAGTGTGCATGTGTCTCGCAGCCAGCTGTAGTAATAAATGTATTCAGTGTACAAGTGTCTCCCAGCCAACTGTAGTAATAAATGTATTCAGTGTTCAGTGTACAAGTGTCTCCCAGCCAGCTGTAGTAATAAATGTATTCAGTATTCAGTGTACAAGTGTCTCCCAGCCAGCTGTAATAATAAACGTATTCAGTGTACAAGTGTCTCCCAGCCAGCTGTAGTAATAAATGTATTCAGTGTTCAGTGTAAAAGTGTCTCCCAGCCAGCTGTAGTAATAAATGTATTCAGTGTACAAGTGTCTCCCAGCCAGCTGTAGTAATAAATGTATTAAGTGTTCAGTGTACAAGTGTCTCCCAGCCAGCTGTAGTAATAAATGTATTCAGTGTCCAGTGTACAAGTGTCTCCCAGCCAGCTGTAATAATAAATGTATTCAGTGTTCAGTGTACAAGTGTCTCCCAGCCAGCTGTAGTAATAAATGTATTCAGTGTTCAGTGTACAAGTGTCTCCCAGCCAGCTGTAATAATAAATGTATTCAGTGTTCAGTGTACAAGTGTCTCCCAGCCAGCTGTAGTAATAAATGTATTCAGTGTTCAGTGTACAAGTGTCTCCCAGCCAGCTGTAATAATAAATGTATTCAGTGTTCAGTGTACAAGTGTCTCCCAGCCAGCTGTAGTAATAAATGTATTAAGTGTTCAGTGTACAAGTGTCTCCCAGCCAGCTGTAGTAATAAATGTATTCAGTGTTCAGTGTACAAGTGTCTCCCAGCCAGCTGTAGTAATAAATGTGTTCAGTGTACAAGTGTCTCCCAACCAGCTGTAGTAATAAATGTATTCAGTGTTCAGTGTGCAAGTGTCTCCCAGCCAACTGTAGTAATAAATGTATTCAGTGTACAAGTGTCTCCCAGCCAGCTGTAGTAATAAATGTATTCAGTGTTCAATGTGCAAGTGTCTCCCAGCCAGCTGTAGTAATAAATGTGTTCAGTGTACAAGTGTCTCCCAGCCAGCTGTAGTAATAAATGTATTAAGTGTTCAGTGTGCAAGTGTCTCCCAGCCAGCTGTAGTAATAAATGTATTCAGTGTTCAGTGTGCAAGTGTCTCCCAGCCAGCTGTAGTAATAAATGTGTTCAGTGTACAAGTGTCTCCCAACCAGCTGTAGTAATAAATGTATTCAGTGTTCAGTGTGCAAGTGTCTCCCAGCCAGCTGTAGTAATAAATGTATTCAGTGTACAAGTGTCTCCCAGCCAGCTGTAGTAATAAATGTGTTCAGTGTACAAGTGTCTCCCAACCAGCTGTAGTAATAAATGTATTCAGTGTTCAGTGTGCAAGTGTCTCCCAGCCAGCTGTAGTAATAAATGTATTCAGTGTACAAGTGTCTCCCAGCCAGCTGTAGTAATAAATGTATTCAGTGTACAAGTGTCTCCCAGCCAACTGTAGTAATAAATGTATTCAGTGTACAAGTGTCTCCCAACCAGCTGTAGTAATAAATGTATTCAGTGTTCAGTGTACAAGTGTCTCCCAGCCAGCTGTGGTCCTCCTTTCATCCTGGCCACCGAAATAAAACCCAACACTTCTGGGAAACAGGTGGAGAGAATGAATTAATTCTTGGAAGCAATCAGCCATAAAAAACCTAATTGCTGGGATAGCCCACTGCAAAGTTTGCCACTGAAAATATATAGGTAGAAAATGGGTAGTTTTTAAATGATTCCAACATAAACAAACTACATGTAAATGGTCATAAATAAATGCTTCACTGTAACTAATTAAATGCTGTGTAAATCACTTTACCTTACACTTTACCTTACACTTTACCTTACACTTTACCTTACACTATACCTTACACTTTACCTTACACTTTACCTTACACTTAACCTTACACTATACCTTAAACTTTACCCTACACTTTACCTTACACGTTACCTTACACATTACCTTATACTTTACCTTACACTTTACCTTATACTTTACCTTACACTTTACCTTACACCCTATGCAAAAACACATACTGGGTGTGAAATAGTTTATGTTAATGTACATCAGGTTAAACATTTTACTGGGTGCTGAAATGCACTGAATTATGCATGATGAATAATGCAGTGCTAAATTGTCTGGTGATAAATTATCTTGTGTCAAATGTTCAGTGTTGATGAATTTGTGTCCCTTCTAATATCACACAATGTTAGTTTTATTGTAATGCTATATGTTAGTTTTATTGTAATGCTATATGTTAGTTTTATTGTAATGCTATATGTTAGTTTTACTGTAATGCTATGTTAGTTTTATTGTAATGCTATATGTTAGTTTTATTGTAATGCTATATGTTAGTTTTATTGTAATGCTATATGTTAGTTTTACTGTAATGCTATGTTAGTTTTATTGTAATGCTATATGTTAGTTTTATTGTAATGCTATATGTTAGTTTTATTGTAATGCTATATGTTAGTTTTACTGTAATGCTATGTTAGTTTTATTGTAATGCTATATGTTAGTTTTATTGTAATGCTATATGTAAGTTTTATTGTAATGCTATATGTTAGTTTTATTGTAATGCTATATGTTAGTTTTATTGTAATGCTAATGTTTGATGTTTGATAAAGAAGCTGATTGACACTGGCAGTAAAACATATTAAATAAACTTTATACACCTGTAACAATGTAAATCATATAGAGTGTAACATGTTTTCATAGAGGATGATAAATGAACGGAACAAACTGTCAAATGATTGTGAATGCTAGTAGTGTGAATATGTTACGAATATAATTGACAGATATCTGATACGAGGGGCTATACATGGATGAAAAAATGGTTGGGTTCTTGATAAGCCAATTACTTCCTTGTCCACTTGCCATCTGGAACTTGTAGGTTTGGGTGGAAATCTTGTCAAATCATGTTAAACATGAAGTATGACATATCATAACTTTCAACAAAAGTGTATGCCACAGGAAATGCCATTATTTCCACCATATGCAAAATATTAACATATTTAAATTTAGTCTAACATTTGCACAGGAGTGAGAACAATTATCTCTGCTTGATACTGCCACATGCTGACGACAAGGGGACTTCAAAAGCTTCCCTGAGCTCAATATAACACCATGTAACATCACATAATACCTCCAACTGACCCTGACAGTGGGACAGGTGCTAAAACAGTATTCCTCACACCTGCGAGACTACAATGGTTGTTGTGCACAAGGCGTACATGACAATGACTCCCTGTGCCCCTACACCCTGTACAGGCACCTCTAACCCATGTTTACATGTCCAGCTGTAGTCATCTATGATCTGACAACAACACTCTGCTATTCTTTGTTTCTTCTCTCATCTCAATGGACCGTACTCTGTGTTAACTGTGACCATCCCCTCAGGTCAACAGATCAACTGCAGTGCGACTCCAACAACAGTGGTTAAATTTAGTCTTAGTAGGAGTTTCCCGTCTCTTATGTGACATTAACTTTCAGTTTTATACCATACAATATATTGCTATCACTTCGTTTTTTCCCGTTTACTTAAATTTAATATATTGGCCAAAAAAAATATTCAATACAGAAATTTTTTATTGAATATTTTGTTTTGCCACATCTTTAGGACAAATAAATATTTCCTATTCCTGCACTGCACCCTGAATGAAACGAGATCAGCAGCTACAGTCAAACATGCTCACAAGACCTCATGCATTAAGTGAATACCTGTCATTAATGACCACAGTCAACTCCTCGGGAGAGAAGATTAAATTACCTGCATTTAGCGACCACCTGTATCAAGATGCTTTATTTGACATTTTTTCCTAAAATGTGACTTTTCCTTTTAATTTCTGTTTTATCACCAGTTTTACTATACAATCTTAGTCACAAGACAATACTCCAGAGAAAATGACACAGTAACAAAATAAGAGCTGGACTGAGTGACATGGCTCTAGCAAGTATTGCATCATGTGGTGTTGTAAGTTTATTGCAGAAGTCCAGCTGTTTCTGGGTAACAGAGTCTTTAGTCATACTTACTGGCTTAGAGAAATGAGCAGGTAATGTGGGGCACTTATGCTGCAACTGCAAAGTCTCCTGCTGAAGCAATTTGGTGACGACAGGTGTGACACACTGTGACCATCATAGAACACGCTACACCTGTCATGTGAAATAATGCCACGGCAAACTTAACACTGATTTCTAACTAAACAGTTTTCGTCCAGTATGTTAACCGTATAAATGATGTTCTACCACAAAGAAAAAGCAACGACCCAAATGACACATGCCAAAATAACACATACAAAAATGACACATGCCAAAATAACACATACAAAAATTACACATACTACGATGGCATAACTGAATCAAGGATGAAAATGGCACATTTAAGCATGATGTATTAAAGATTAATCTAAGTTTTATTTATGCACTTATAATTAATTGTGAGGTTTGTTTGATCTCTTTTGTTAATTGGAGGACAGGAAGGAGTCAAGATATCAACATGCACATCCACTATTTGTTAATTGTTGAATTAGATTTTTCACCATTTTGATGTGATGAAACTGGATATATCTCACCATGAACATCCACCATGAACAATTAGATTTTTCATTGTTTTAATGTGATTAAACTGAACAATTCTGTGGACAAAACATGGATGTAACCAGATATGTTTCATGTAATTAAGACTACCCGGTACTACTACTATGATAATCAAATATGTCATTTTCTTCAACATTTACTTCTTTGCATACCACGATTTATACTGAAATGTGCAATTTTCGTTCTTAATACATGTCTCAAGATAGTATGTGCCATTTTTGTATGTGTCTTTTTCGTATGTGCCTTTTTCGGATGTGCCACCTGTCACATGAAATATTGCCAGAGCAAATCTAACATTGGTTTCTCATAAAAATTTTTTTGTTCCGTACGTTAACAGTATAAATACTACGTATTCTGTTGTGATGGAATACAACAATATATATATATATACGCTTCTGTAGCTAGCTTCTGTAGCTAACTTCTGTAGCTACCTTCTGTAGCTACCTTCTGTAGCTAGCTCTCTGTAAACTATCGAGAAAGATGCATAGATAAATTCTGAGTTGAGTTTCTTAGCTACGTGTAGATTATTACATATTTTTTGGTTTTACAGAACATTTTTAGCACTGGATCAGAATATTTTACTACCCTAATGAAAGTTTAACAGGATTTGCAAGACATCCTATTCAAATACATACATAATATTCCAATTTCTTACTTTTATATATATAATTACTTGTAACAGCATACATTTCAGTTTGCAGTTATTGCCTTTTTTAATTATACATACAGAGCAATGCTTCATAATCAGTGCCATATTGGGGGGGGGGCACTGGGTCTTGGCCCCTTTGGTTAATTTTTTATTGGCAACATAGTAAACTAATGGGTGACTAAGCTTGCCTCCCCCTTTGGCCTCCCCTTTGGCTTCTCCCTTTGGCATCCCTTTTGGCTTCCCCCCCCCCCGTCCTCCCCTTTGGTCTACTCTATTAACCTCCCCTTTGACCTCCCCCTTTGACCTCCCCTCTGACCTCCCCCTTTGCAAGATTCTAGATACGCCACTGATCATAGTATCTTATAAGTAGCCTTTTCTCCTTTAATCATACTTTTATTCTTTCAAATATAACCTAGATAAATACATACTCTCCCATATAGCCTAGATAAATACATCTCTCCCATATAGCTTAGATAAATACATACTCTCCTATATAGCTTAGATAAATACATACTCTCCTATATAGCTTAGATAAATACATACTCTCCTATATATCCTAGATAAATACACTCTCCCATATAGCTTAGATAAATACATACTCTCCTATATAGCCCAGATAAATACATATTCTCCTATATATCCTAGATAAATACATACTCTCCTATATAGCTTAGATAAATACATACTCTCCCATATAGCTTAGATAAATACATACTCTCCTATATAGCCCAGATAAATACATACTCTCCTATATATCCTAGATAAATACATACTCTCCCATATAGCTTAGATAAATACATACTCTCCCATATAGCCTAGATAAATACATACTCTCCCATATAGCCTAGATAAATACATACTCTCCCATATAGCCTAAATAAATACATACTCTCCTATATAGCCCAGATAAATACATACTCTCCTATATATCCTAGATAAATACATACTCTCCTATATAGCTTAGATAAATACATACTCTCCCATATAGCTTAGATAAATACATACTCTCCTATATAGCCCAGATAAATACATACTCTCCTATATATCCTAGATAAATACATACTCTCCCATATAGCTTAGATAAATACATACTCTCCCATATAGCCTAGATAAATACATACTCTCCCATATAGCCTAGATAAATACATACTCTCCCATATAGCCTAGATAAATACATACTCTCCCATATAGCCTAGATAAATACATACTCTCCTATATATCCTAGATAAATACATACTCTCCCATATAGCCTAGATAAATACATACTCTCCCATATAGCTTAGATAAATACATACTCTCCCATATAGCTTAGATAAATACATACTCTCCTATATATCCTAGATAAATACATACTCTCCCATATAGCTTAGATAAATACATACTCTCCCATATAGCTTAGATAAATACATACTCTCCTATATAGCCCAGATAAATACATACTCTCCTATATATCCTAGATAAATACATACTCTCCCATATAGCCTAGATAAATACATACTCTCCCATATAGCTTAGATAAATACATACTCTCCCATATAGCCTAGATAAATACATACTCTCCCATATAGCCTAGATAAACACTTCCAACAGAACAAAGTTGGAAACTGTTGAAGAAGAAACAATGAGTCTGGGTCCTGTCAATGAGTCTGGGTCCTGTCAATGAGTCTGGGTCCTGTCAATGAGTCTGGGTCCTGTCAATGAGTCTGGGTCCTGTCAATGAGTCTGGGTCCTGTCAATGAGTCTGGGTCCTGTCAATGAGTCTGGGTCCTGTCTGGCACTGTGTCCTTCCAGCCAGCCACTTGTAAGGCCATCATTACTTCCCAGCAGGGATATCTCCACTGTCTCCAGGGCTACAACATTAACCCCACCAGGCATTCTGGCTGCTCTAAAGAACCCCCTACCCACCCCCAGTGACCTCATGACAAGTGTATCACACACCTATAGAGATACCTGTCTGCCACAGTTAGTTACCTGTAAGTTGTGGTCGATCCATTTAAGTTTAGGGCAAATAAGGAAAATTGTACTTCCTATGATCTGGCAACCCGACCAAAATTAGATAATAAACTCTTCCTGCCACAGCCAATGTCTACCTCAGGATTGCTCAAGAACAATAGCTGCAATAAGTTACTTTGTTCTATTTTATATTTTTTAGTCATTATTATATTTTTATTACATATATCTAGTTCTTTGTTTATCTATTAATTTTTGATTACATAGTTTTTGAATATTACAAAATTTATATTTACAACATAAAATATATAGTAAATATATCTCAGATTCATAACAAAAGTACATATAAAAAACCCGCACACACACTGTATTTATTATAAACACACAAGTAAACACATCATAAAGAAAGGGTGAGTTTTGTAGTGCTGCCATCTAGTGACACACATAATAGTAATTCTCCACCATACCCTGCTCTGGGGTTCTCCACCATACCCTGCTCTGGGGTTAGAAATGTTTCAATCCTTGGAATAAGTTTTTTTATTATTGCTCCCTTTCAATACTCCTCTTAATCCTCTTTATTTTGCAACAACCTTCCACTCCTAGTGCCATATCAACACATGTCCTGTTCTGATAGCCACACAGTTCCTTAGTTATGAAGAACACCTGACACAATGTGGTTTAACAACTCTAGAGACAAGGAGGTTAAGAGGAGATCAGATTGAAGTGTTTTAAGATATTGAATGGGTATGAAAATATTGATAAAAATATGTTTTTCTCTTTCAAGAAAGATAGCAGAACTAGAGAACATGAGGGAAAGTTAGTAAAGGATCAGTGTATATTGGATATCCGGAAGTACTTGTTCTCACAGAGGACAGTAAATGAATGGAACAAATTATCTATGGAATGTATAACCGCTACGAGTGTGAATATGTTTAAAAACAAGTTGGACACCTATCTCAGGAGGGCGGGTTACACATAGACGAACACTGATGGACTCTTGATAAGCCAATAGCTTCCTTGCTCTTTGGGCCTTTGGTTTGGATGGCAAATCTTGTTAAATCTTATTAAATACACAGCTTCTGATAGCCACACAGTTCTAAATACACAGTTTCTGAGAGCCACACATTTCCAAATACATAGTTTCTGAGAGCCACACATTTCCAAATACATAGTTTCTGAGAGCCACACAGTTCCAAATACGCAGCTTCTGATGCACACACAGTTCCAAATACACAACTTCTGAGAGCCACACAGTTCCAAATACACAGCTTCTGATGGACACACAGTTCCAAATACACAACTTCTGATGGACATACAGTTCCAAATACACAACTTCTGAGAGCCACACAGTTCCAAATACACAACTTCTGAGAGCCACACATTTCCAAATACACAACTTCTGAGAGCCACACAGTTCCAAATACACAACTTCTGATGGACACACAGTTCCAAATACACAACTTCTGAGAGCCACACAGTTCCAAATACCCAACTTCTGAGAGCCACACAGTTCCAAATACACAACTTCTGAGAGCCACACAGTTCCAAATACACAACTTCTGAGAGCCACACAGTTCCAAATACACAACTTCTGAGAGCCACACAGTTCCAAATACACAACTTCTGAGAGCCACACAGTTCCAAATACACAACTTCCGAGAGCCACACAGTTCCAAATACACAACTTCTGAGAGCCACACAGTTCCAAATACACAACTTCTGAGAGCCACACAGTTCCAAATATACAACTTCTGAGAGCCACACAGTTCCAAATACACAACTTCTGATGGACACACAGTTCCAAATACACAACTTCTGAGAGCCACACAGTTCCAAATACCCAACTTCTGAGAGCCACACAGTTCCAAATACACAACTTCTGAGAGCCACACAGTTCCAAATACACAACTTCTGAGAGCCACACAGTTCCAAATACCCAACTTCTGAGAGCCACACAGTTCCAAATACACAACTTCTGAGAGCCACACAGTTCCAAATACACAACTTCTGAGAGCCACACAGTTCCAAATACACAACTTCTGAGAGCCACACAGTTCCAAATACACAACTTCTGAGAGCCACACAGTTCCAAATACACAACTTCTGAGAGCCACACAGTTCCAAATACACAACTTCCGAGAGCCACACAGTTCCAAATACACAACTTCTGAGAGCCACACAGTTCCAAATACACAACTTCTGAGAGCCACACAGTTCCAAATACACAACTTCCGAGAGCCACACAGTTCCAAATATGAAAGGGAAATTGAAGGGAAATGAGAAAATGTCACAAGTAGCCACTTGAGGATGTCTTAACAGGCATGTCATGTGAAATGGGCTAAATTGGCTGTTTGAGGTATTCAAGTGCTTTCAGGAGCAACAGCTGCACATCTTTGATGGTTGCTATTAAGCCAAAGAAGGCATTTTTCCCACCCCATCCTGGCTCCTTGCCCACCTTATCACCCATCCCCTCACATTGATCCTGCACCTGGGTTGTGGATTATGGCAACAGTGGCCCATGGACATCCCAAGTCCTTGGAGACACTGGCCAGGGAGGATCTCCATTCCATGTGCATTTCATGTGAAGAGAACTAGTTTCATTAATGATGTTACTTAAACAACACTGCATATCTGGAAATACAATCTGTTCAGAGGTGCTTAACACTCCACATTAATAACAATAAGTATCATAATAACATTCATAAATCAATATTATAGTGATGCATATATATATATATATATATATATATATATATATATATATATATATATATATATATAGGTAAGAGTTATATGCGTAAATTATATTACCCAATTACTACATATGATAAAATAGAATACCAAATTTAAATATCAGTATGTAATGAAAACAAAACTTATTTAAAATTAAGTAGCAGCTAAATAAACACCAAAAAACTATTGGATAAACAAGCTATTTAAAACTGGTAGAAATAATTGCTTTAACATCAATCAAGTAATAGAACTAAAATGTGATAATAATAGATAAAACCATGTCAGTAACAATATATGCATTCATTTCTGGGAAACTCCTCAGCCCAGCACACACTCAAGTAGTGCCTTTCCTAATTAATTCTCTCTTTAATCACCTAACCATGGGTAGCTTCCTGATATATGCCCTTGGTGTGGGGCATAGCTGTTGGGAGGTGACTCAAGTAGGAAGATGTGTCCTTGTGTGGGATAATACAGATCAGAGTATCCTTTGATGATTGCCATTCCTGTGACATGTTAAAGAACACAACAAGGCAAGAACAAAATGCAATCATACATGTACTTGTTTGATCACCTGCTGCTACCGAAGTCAGTCTATGGCTAAAAGAAACTGAAGTAAATTATGTTTCAGTATCTATTTTATCCAAGAACTTCTGCGATATCATCATCATACTAGTCTTACACACATAAACATTTCCCTAAAATTATTGTCTTAACTTTTTGTAGTAGCTCAACTTATAGTATTCAACATTTCATTTAACAATATCAATGCATCGCAATAGTTGATGTGACAATGAAATAATATCAATAGTAAGCTGGAGTATCTATAATACACTGAGCTATCGAGAGTAATGATAGTTGGCAAAGCAATTCAGCAAGGCAACTCATGTCACTGTAGTAATAGACAACTCATGTCACTGTAGTAATAGGCAGCTCATGTCACTGTAGTAATAGGCAGCTCATGTCACTGTAGTAATAGGAATATACATGTTTTTCAACTATATTGGATAATTCTATTTATTCATCGACCTAACATCACTAATTGGTGATTAAATTAGAACAGCGTCATTCACAGAGCCAGCATTTTACACCAACTACCACCAAGGCTATGCGCTATCACCACCAACTATCACCAAGGCTACACGCTATCACCACCAACTACCACCAAGGCTACACGCTATCACCATCAACTACCACCAAGGCTACGCGCTATCACCATCAACTATCACCAAGGCTACATGCTATCACCATCAACTACCACCAAGGCTACACGCTATCACCATCAACTACCACCAAGGCTACGCGCTATCACCATCAACTATCACCAAGGCTACATGCTATCACCATCAACTACCACCAAGGTTACACGCTATCACCACCAACTACCACCAAGGCTACACGCTATCACCACCAACTACCACCAAGGCTACACGCTATCACCACCAACTACCACCAAGGCTACATGCTATCACCATCAACTACCACCAAAGCTACGCACTATCACCATCAACTACCACCAAGGCTACGAGCTATCACCACCAACTACCACCAAGGCTACATGCTATCACCACCAACTACCACCAAGGCTACAAGCTATCACCATCAACTACCACCAAGGCTACGCGCTATCACCATCAACTACCACCAAGGCTACGAGCTATCACCACCAACTACCACCAAGGCTACACGCTATCACCACCAACTACCACCAAGGCTACACGCTATCACCACCAACTACCACCAAGGCTACACGCTATCACCACCAACTACCACCAAGGCTACATGCTATCACCATCAACTACCACCAAGGCTACGTGCTATCACCACCAACTACCACCAAGGCTACGAGCTATCACCACCAACTACCACCAAGGCTACACGCTATCACCACCAACTACCACCAAGGCTACACGCTATCACCATCAACTACCACCAAGGCTACACGCTATCACCACCAACTACCACCAAGGCTACACGCTATCACCATCAACTACCACCAAGGCTACACGCTATCACCATCAACTACCACCAAGGCTATGCGCTATCACCATCAACTACCACCAAGGCTACACGCTATCACCATCAACTATCACCAAGGCTACATGCTATCACCACCAACTACCACCAAGGCTACGAGCTATCACCACCAACTACCACCAAGGCTACACACTATCACCACCAACTATCACCAAGGCTACGAGCTATCACCATCAACTATCACCAAGGCTACACGCTATCACCATCAACTATCACCAAGGCTACACACTATCACCACCAACTATCACCAAGGCTACGCGCTATCACCATCAACTATCACCAAGGCTACACACTATCACCACCAACTATCACCAAGGCTACGCACTATCACCATCAACTATCACCATCAATTAAGGTTTGGGGCTGTTTTCCTGGCTGTTCTTTATTCCATGATACTATCGCAATACTATCGCAATACTATTGCAATACTACTAGTATCACAACAGTTATACATCATACAATAGTATTGCAATAGTTATACAGCTATCATGATACTATCACAATAATAAAACTATCCCTGATCATCAAATGCACTGAGAGTGTGGAGCCCTATCATTATATTGGCCAGTGAGAAAGTTGGGTCTTGCATAATTGTGAGGAAGTTCCATGTGTGAGCAGTGCCAATACTGCCAGGGGACACCAGACAGTGCACAGGCAGTCACCAGATGTGTGAGGGCCAGACACAGATCTAAAGACACACACTAATTAGTGTAAATCTTGCCAAAACAATGCATTTGCACTTTCATTCCTAATTCTGTATCATAACTGCTTCTCCAGCATTTCAATTAATGTGTCAAACAAAGAGATCTGTTAATGAGCACAGAAACAATTATAAAATGAAATATGTGTGTAATTTATAGCAGCTACAGACATGACTACCTGTGTGAAACAATACTGTAGACACACATGCTGCTAGATCAAACTCGTCAAGTGTTACATATAATGTTCACATCCATATGATGTTTATATCACATCCACTAATTGGAGACATAAATTAAAACCACAGAATGACAACTTAATGAAACTAATGAGCTTCAGTGCCAATTATATAACTCTCCTAATTCTCAAACCTTTAAAAGGACCCACAATTCATACATAGCTAATAACATACTCCATTAACTTTGTAACATGTACTAGCAACCTGCTGGGAATGTGGCTGTTATAATCAATTAACCATTCCCAAAGTACAAAGTCAACATCACTTATAACTGTTGTTTGTGGTGGGTCTAATTAACACAAGACAGTTCTACTTAGAGTTTGTAATTAGTCTAATTACCGGTAGTTCAAGTTATCATCAAGATTCCTGAAAATGTTCATCAAGTTGGCAGGGAATAATGAAATTGATTTTCTTCTAATCATAACTATTGAGATTTACTTACTCTGAAACCAGGATTGTTTTTCTGGGCTTCATTTCAAACAGTTATATAACAAACAATCCCATGTTGTTAATTTAAGGGTATAGTCATACCACTTCTAGTTTGAAATATTGATTAGATTAAACGACCATATAGACACATTTCTGGGTAATCTCATCAATTAATATTTTATTCCATCTGGTAGGGTCGGTCGACCCCGAACCTCTGCCTCACATAGATTTATTTTATTAAAATTTGCGGGTTATCTTTCCAGTGAGGTTGCCCACTTTATTCACTGTGGAGCTGTTTTTGTTTACGATGTGTCATGTAAAATTTTAAATTCTTTTGTGAGCATTAAGTTGCTAGAATTGACTCGTTTTGTAAATTTAACAATTGAATGTAGAAAAAAGATGAAAGTGTTGCTCAAGTTTGCAACGGGGAGGGGCAGAGGCAGGAAGAAACGAAAATGGTGTCAAAAATGGCTGTGCCATAAAATGTTGCTGTTGCTAAAATGTACAAATGTGTAACAAGAATGTTGTAGTCTTATTTCATGTTAATTCAAATGTGGAAGTACCCTGGAAAGTTTAATTTGTGGAGGTACCCTGGGAAAGGTTTAATTTGAGGAGGTACCCTGGGAAAGATTTAATTTGTGGAGGTACCCTGGGAAAGGTTTCATTTGTGGAGGGAGGTACCCTGGGAAAGGTTTCGTTTGTGGAGGTACCCTGGGAAAGGTTTCGTTTGTGGAGGTACCTTGGGAAAGGTTTTGTTTGTGGAGGTACCCTGGGAAAGGTTTCGTTTGTGGAGGTACCTTGGGAAAGGTTTCGTTTGTGGAGGTACCCTGGGAAAGGTTTCATTTGTGGAGGTACCCTGGGAAAGGTTTCGTTTGTGGAGGTACCTTGGGAAAGGTTTTGTTTGTGGAGGTACCCTGGGAAAGGTTTCGTTTGTGGAGGTACCTTGGGAAAGGTTTCGTTTGTGGAGGTACCCTGGGAAAGGTTTCATTTGTGGAGGTACCCTGGGAAAGGTTTCGTTTGTGGAGGTACCCTGGGAAAGATTTAATTTGTGGAGGTACCCTGGGAAAGGTTTCATTTGTGGAGGTACCCTGGGAAAGGTTTTGTTTGTGGAGGTACCCTGGGAAAGGTTTCATTTGTGGAGGTACCCTGGAAAAGGTTTTGTTTGTGGAGGTACCCTGGGAAAGGTTTCATTTGTGGAGGTACCTTGGGAAAGGTTTCATTTGTGGAGGGAGGTACCCTGGGAAAGGTTTCATTTGTGGAGGGAGGTACCCTGGGAAAGGTTTCATTTGTGGAGCGAGGTACCCTGGGAAAGGTTTAATTTGTGGAGCGAGGTACCCTGGGAAAGGTTTAATTTTCATTACATTTTGGTTAGAAATTAACGTATAAAACTAAATGTTAGATTAATGTAAATAAAAAAAATGCTAAAGTCACGTTAGCATTAAATATTAAAGTAACGATTCTGCTAAAGTCTTATTATAGTTTGGTTTGTTTATCGTTAACTGGCTGTTTGTGAACAAACATCCATGAAAATATAACAAATATTCCAGTGCATTCATTGATGACCAGGTGCATTAACTACAGCGTAGTGAGGACTTGTGACTATAATACTGATTTTAAGCAATTCTGGTTACTTAAATTAAAACTGCTGTTTTTATATAAACTACTGAAATTTGTATATTTCATGCTATCTTTAAACTGATTTATTCAATATAAAAAAGTTACTTAATTAAATTGTACATAAATCAAGTTTGTACACAAGAGTACACTAAATACAAGGATGACACAAGAGTACACTAAATACAAAGATGACACAAGAGTACACTAAATACAAGGATGACACAAGAGAGTGCAAGCTTATTTTCATTGTGGTCCTTAACTGAAATCACATAAAACAATAGATTAGAATAGTAAGACAAAATTTCAAAAGACATTAATAATAATGACATTTATAAAGAAGCTTACTTCCAGATCATTAAGATATTTGCAAATGCACTATTTAAAAAAAAAGTACAAAGTATGACATTTGTAAAATGACATTAATAGTAAATAAAAGACCCTAGCCTGGTTACAGGTGTATTAAGATAATAAAATAATAAATAAAAATTGGTAAAAATGAACTGGTAGAAATGCATGCTAATTTTAATAGAAAGTGATGCCTGCTTATTTTGATGTTAATCACCTTTCTTAATGCCAGTGTCTGGACCAATGACTGTGCTACTGAGACTCAGTGATGACAGTGCCAGTGTCTTCAGCAATGACTGTGCTACTGAGACTCAGTGATGACAATGCCAGTGTCTCCAGCAATGACTGTGCTACTGAGACTCAATGATGACAATGCCAATGTCTCCAGCAATGACTGCTACTGAGACTCAATGATGACAATGCCAGTGTCTCCAGCAATGACTGTGCTACTGAGACTCAATGATGACAATGCCAATGTCTCCAGCAATGACTGTGCTACTGAGACTCAATGATGACAATGCCAATGTCTCCAGCAATGACTGTGCTACTGAGACTCAGTGATGACAATGCCAATGTCTCCAGCAATGACTGTGCTACTGAGACTCAATGATGACAATGCCAGTGTCTCCAGCAATGACTGTGCTACTGAGACTCAATGATGACAATGCCAATGTCTCCAGCAATGACTGTGCTACTGAGACTCAATGATGACAATGCCAGTGTCTCCAGCAATGACTGTGCTACTGAGACTCAATGATGACAATGCCAATGTCTCCAGCAATGACTGTGCTACTGAGACTCAATGATGACAATGCCAATGTCTCCAGCAATGACTGTGCTACTGAGACTCAGTGATGACAATGCCAATGTCTCCAGCAATGACTGTGCTACTGAGACTCAGTGATGACAATGCCAGTGTCTCCAGCAATGACTGTGCTACTGAGACTCAGTGATGACAATGCCAGTGTCTCCAGCAATGACTGTGCTACTGAGACTCGGTGATGACAATGCCAATGTCTCCAGCAATGACTGTGCTACTGAGACTCGGTGATGACAATGCCAATGTCTCCAGCAATGACTGTGCTACTGAGACTCAGTGATGACAATGCCAATGTCTCCAGCAATGACTGTGCTACTGAGACTCAGTGATGACAATGCCAGTGTCTCCAGCAATGACTGTGCTACTGAGACTCAGTGATGACAATGCCAGTGTCTCCAGCAATGACTGTGCTACTGAGACTCAGTGATGACAATGCCAGTGTCTCCAGCAATGACTGTGCTACTGAGACTCAGTGATGACAATGCCAGTGTCTCCAGCAATGACTGTGCTACTGAGACTCAGTGATGACAATGCCAGTGTCTCCAGCAATGACTGTGCTACTGAGACTCAATGATGACAGCAAGGGCAGTTAGATCTAGTTACATCATCACTAGTCAACTTTCAGTGCCTCCTCCTATGTCACATACCACACTGACCTATTGATGGGTCAACTGAAAAGGTGCTACAATTTCAGCCACTAATCATGTTCATGGTAATTGTTTTTGAGAACATAATTGTCTGATCAGAAGTAAAAGCTTGTACAAGGTAGTAAATTATAGGACCACAGAATCTCATGCCCTGTCAGAGTCCAGTCAGAGAACTACTCCTGGTTAACACCACTGTGCAGTGCTTTGGGCAGTCATTGTCCAGCAGTGGGAGAGTGGCCTGACAATGGTGTGGCAGGGCCTCCTACTTTTGAATGTGTCAGGCAGGTGTCACTGCGCCATCTGATTGGCCAATATGAGGTGCCCCAGCTGTGAGGGGAGGCAGCAGCAGTCACACAAGCATGACCAGGGTGAAACCTAAATCTAACAACAAGCATAGATGGACTCCAGTTGTTCTGCAATCTTTACAGTTGTAGTGACACATGACAGCAGAGTCATAGTAGAGACATCAGACTTGGGAAGACTTCCACAAGACTGGATGTTACATGGATGTAATGCTGTGTGACTACAGGGACCTGGTAAGTTGGCTTGGAGCTTGGCACTGGGACTACCATACAGCTGCCTGCCTCTTGTTTATCTTTCACAGGCTAGTTGCAGCCATGGATAGGGCCTGGCTCATATATGCAGGCAACCATATCTGCCTATTCTTCCAATTTACTATCTATTATAGGCGAAAGTCTTGCTGGCTGAAAACGTATGCTTTCGGAGATAACTTGGAACCTTATAAAATGCAATAAACAGGGCAATAAACATGTACAATATTTTGTGGTGACAACTAACATTACCAGACGTTGTACGCTGATTTAGGAAAATATTGTTTATGATAAACGTACTCATAATCAATTATTTGGAGCATATTACTTATGTTTCTTCATGCTAATGTGCAGATGGTATCTCAACATTGGCACATCTAAACAACAATTGTATGAAAGAACTATTGACTAAACTAGAGAATAACATTAACTGATAAAGCCTGCCTTGCACTGCACACTACTGACTAGGATGTCCTATATTTAGGTACACTTCTGTGGTATGGTTTACAAAGACTTTTAGTATGTTCATCTCACTTATGTAAGCAGTAGGACATGTCCTATCCCTCACTTGTCAATGTCATCTCACTTATGTAAGCAGTAGGACATGTCCTATCCCTCACTTGTCAATGTCATCTCACTTATGTAAGCAGTAGGACATGTCCTATCCCTCACTTGTCAATGTCATCTCACTTATGTAAGCAGTAGGACATGTCCTATCCCTCACTTGTCAATGTACAATGTCCTGTCAATACGCACTGTTCATATATGCTGACACATACTATCTGCTGACAGTCTGACACATACTATCTACATATGCTGACAAGTCCTATATGTGCTGACAAGTCCTGTTTACAGGCTAGCTACATATGCTGACAAGTCCTGTTTACAGGCTAGCTACATATGCTGACAAGTCCTGTTTACAGGCTAGCTACATATGTTGACAAGTCCTGTTTACAGGCTAGCTACATATGCTGACAAGTCCTGTTTACAGGCTAGCTACATATGCTGACAAGTCCTGTTTACAGGCTAGCTACATATGCTGACAAGTCCTGTTTACAGGCTAGCTACATATGCTGACAAGTCCTGTTTACAGGCTAGCTACATACACCAACACATAAAACTGGATCTAGGACTTTCTTAGTTGTTTCACCAACTCTTTGGAATTCACTCCCTGTTAGTGTTAGTGTTAGTGTTAAGGTTAGGGTTAGGGTTAGTGTTAGGTCAGTAGAAAACATACATTTATTTATATATTTTTAATGTACTTTTAGTTTGTGACTGGCGTGTGCTAGAGATTGGTGCATCGAAGAACTTTTATTTATTTATTTAATACAATTTTGCTGTCTCATCTGAAGACTGATCTGTTCATCCCTGCTTTCTCTGCTTGGCTACCCAGTGTATCCATCCATCTGAAGACTGATCTGTTCATCCCTGCCTTTCTCTGCTTGGTTCCCCAGTGTATCCATCCATCTGAAGACTGATCTGTTCATCCCTGCCTTTCCCTGCTTGGCTCCCCAGTGTATCCATCCATCTGAAGACTGATCTGTTCATCCATGCCTTTCTCTGATTGGCTCCCCAGTGTATCCATCCATCTGAAGACTGATCTGTTCATCCCTGCCTTTCCCTGCTTGGCTCCCCAGTGTATCCATCCATCTGCCCACAGTTTTAACATTGCATATTGATTTCGAGACAGGCTAACCCTTTTGTTTTGATGTGCTTCTGAGCTCGGGTTTTAGAGGATTCAAGCACAAAACATTTTACATATATAAATATATATATATATATATATATATATATATATATATATATATACAATATATGTGTGTCTAAAACATTTATATAAATACACGCATACACATATGTACACGCATGCATGCATGCACAGATGCACATGCACACACAAGTCCATATATCACAGTTACTGATGCATCCTGTTCTATAAAGGTGTAATAATCACTGACGATGCTGTGATATTTATACACATTTAAAAGAGTCTCCACTGACAGTGCATAACAATTTATTCAAATACATCCTTTTAAACCATTGTAATGACCCACTTTAGCAAGTGACAGGTAGACAGTTGAGAGAACCCCAGGATTAGGCCAACCACTTGAGTTCTTTGCTTTAAATATACAACTTGGCAGGCAGTGATCGTTGGTAAACATTCATTGCACCTACCTAATGTGTAATATTGATCTAAACCCTCTTTAAATATGTACATTACTAGTCAGTAGTACAGTTTGGCAGTAAATAAACTTTTCTCCAAGGTCACAGAGACTTTTTTATTCAAACTGCGTTAAAAAGTGTTTCGCAGAAAAGCAAGTTCATAATCAAAATGACAACTGGGTTGAGAGTTGAAACACTTGACAGTAGCACTAAAGAGAACACTTCTGGCAGATCTGGTTGATAAACACTGAAAGCACCTTGGGTCAAACATATATGGCATAAGAGTATGGACTTCCTTAAACTTATATTTTGGTAAATATAGCTTATGCAGTTACTTGGTGGGTTACTTTCTACTAAATACTGACAGTTTATGAAGAGTTCTGGTTTATGGAGATCACCTGTCAAATGCCCTGAGATGTCAAGTGCTTGTTTACTGCAATACAGAGTGTGTGGCAAACTGTACACTATGATACACCACACTCAATCACACAAACTGTACACTATGATACACCACACTCAATCACACAAACTGTACACTAGGACACACCACACTCAATCACACAAACTCTACACTATGATACACCACACTCAATCACACAAACTGTACACTAGGACACACCACACTCAATCACACAAACTCTACACTAGGACACACCACACTCAATCACACAAACTCTACACTAGGACACACCACATTCAATCATACATGCTGTCCTTGTTATTTCAATAAAAATTACTGAGGGAAATGTTTAAATAACGCCCAAAGCTGTATTTTAAATCTGACTATAATAATAAGATGTTTTGTGACATCAGCGGGTATTGTATGTCTGTATGTAATGTTTTGTGACATCAGCGTGTATTGTACATCTGTATGTAATGTGGTTTTGTTGTTTGCCAAAGGTTTTGCATAATCAGCACTGCCCTATTTAAAGCTTGCTCAGATGTAGTACAATACAGAAGACACAGGCAAAGGGTTTAGAGGATGGGTGAAATGTTTGGACAAACTGATGCAGAAGGTCCCTTGGGATGGTGTGCCCAGGAGAAGAATGGCTTCCCTGTTAACTATAGTGTTTCCCTTGTGGATCTAACAGGCTCAAGATGCTGGCATGGTATTAACATGCAAATGGGGGTGATTTGTAAGAGGGTAGGATGAGTTCAGTGACCTCGTTAACATGTCCCTAAGCTCCTCCACAAGCCATAAAAGGAGAGAGAGGCCTAAGACTGACCACCCACACACAAACACACTAATACACTCTCACTTTACCTGTGCTCACCAGCAATGCAACAACGGCATACAGTATACATGGATTAGCTGCACACATATGGCTCTCTGGACACTGGTCACTATGTACACTGGACATTGACTAACTGGACAGGTGGCAATGTTGGGAAATATGTGATGTGAATATTCCAGTCTGGATTTAGAATAGTCGATGTGAATGGTAAGTTTAATTTAGCTGCTTATGTTCACCAGAGCTTCATTGCTTCAGTACAACTATATATGTATATATATATATATATATATATATATATATATATATATATATATATACATATCCGCACACCAGCAGGCACAACAGCAGGCACGTGCCACATCCATCCTGTGACTGAATAAACTTTGGATTACTTGGAAATACAACAGTAATTACATTGTACATCTAATCTTTCATCTTGAAAGAGACACACCAATATAGATGACAAATCCGATATGCCTGAATATCTGCAGTAATGGTTAGAGGGTATGCACCAGAGGGCGGATAACAATGTTTGATACTGACACCATTGTTCTATCAAGTGTGCAGCGTGTGACCTAGTTCTCTTGCTTTCTGCAACTGGTATCAATGTGCCCCACAATGGGGTGGACAACACTGACTCTGGACAAACTTGAGTACATGGACACACATGCTGACCACTAAGTCTTGTAATACACTGTTCAACTTTCCAATGCACTATATGTGGTGAACTGACCACTGTCTATAAGTGTGATTCCTGTCAGACCAACTTAATTTTTCTTCCTATAACTTCTCCAAATTGGTACTTCTGACGATGCCAGGTATGACAACTTTTGATGTTAGACACAATCATCAAACACAGGCAAATTAACCGACATTTGAAAAATAAGTTTGTATTCGTAAATTTATCAAGAAATAATTTGGTGCATCAAAATATTAAGTAGGACACACATTCAGCTATAACAAATTCTCTATCCTGTCTTTACAGGACAATGTTTGAAAAACATTATTTATAATAGTGATATTTATACACCGTAAACCATTAGGGTAGATTCAAGTGCATGGGTTGGAAAAAATTAGAATTTATGAATTATAAATCAGAATGCATGATACTGCAAGTATCTTTGGGATGAAAATATTCAGAGAAAGCATTTCTATACATGAACGAACAATAGGGAATGTTATTTTTTATTAAAGTCTCTGTTGCAGGTTATTTGGTACAGACTTTCTGCCCTAAATGTGACTCTCTGAGGAACATTGCAATTTGTACCATCTTTTTAGAATTGCATTATGACTATGATGTTATCAGATATAATCAAGTCAGATTTGTTGATCTATAAACACATAGCAGCGCTCAGGCATGACAAAAGTGGAACTCAGATATCTGATCTTGGAATATGACATCTGTTCTGTAGACACCACCTGGCTTAGATTCCACTCTTTTACTTGAACGCCACCAACTAACTCATTGTGAAGGCTACATCTATAAAACTACTTACTGAGCTGTGCAAACACACCTTATCTACTGAAGCTCAACAGATGTTTAAACAAATACTGTCAGTGGTGGTAGACTGGGGTAACAGCCCGGGTGGTTACATGCGATTTTATTTAAATGGGAGCCATGTGAACAAATGAAATGTTTGTCAGCTTCGACTCATACTGAATCATCAACATGCTTCATCTGAGCTCTTTAGTTGAAGGTGATTTTATTTAAATGGGAGCCATGTGAACAAATGAAATGTTTGTCAGCTTCGACTCATACTGAATCATCAACATGCTTCATCTGAGCTCTTTAGTTGAATGTGATTTTCTTTCAATATGGAAAACTGGCATAAATGTGGGGAATAATGAAGGTATCAATAGAAAACAATTGATCCATTGTTCATAATTATGGCACATCACTTTAAACCTTGGCCAGTTTCTGACAACCTGCTTACACAGACATGTCAAAAAGGTTACCATTCCTCGAAAGCCCAAAGTCAGCCATACAGTGTCTACACGGTAAACTTATTTTGTACTTAGACTTCCAGAAAATATATTAACAAATCGTTATTAACACTATAGCTTCAATGGAGAACTGGAGTTATCAAACATCATGGTATTTTTCTAAATTGTAGACTTGCTATCACACACAAGCATTTAGAGCCAATTTATTAGATGAATTCATTACATTCATAGGGCATTGTGTGGACCCCTCCACACCTGTCATTATCATCATTCACCACCACATGATGCCACACTGTCAAAGACATGCCTGCTGTCATCATGAACAAATACATGATACTTAACCATCTCGTCAACAATAGAAACGATGCTAATTTGGCTCCGGCAAACTTTATGATCTTTATTACACCTGTGATTCTTTTGGGCAAAATGTCATTGCTGATCTGGGCATATGATTCCTCATGCACCTGCCTCCTAATTAGGTCCACCACAGGTGCAACAGTCTACACCCCATGTAGGGTTAAAGGGTGTCAAGGCAGTCTTCCTTGTTCCACACCCTGTAGGAGACAGGTGTCTGGGCAGACAAAGTCTCCTGGCACCACTGACACAATCTAGGTCTTTGTCACCACATCCACATCCACAAACACGCTAGTTATCATTTAAAAACTATCTCCTCATTCATTTAGTCCATTGTGAATCAGATTTGTTGATGGTAACATCTGCAGTGTGTGAATAATATAACCCGATGGACCTCAAGTCAGCCAAACTGATGCTTTAATTCATCCAAACCCAGCCCAAAATAGCCGTATCATTCCATCTATATCAAGTAATGTACTCAGTTGGTTTAATACACGAGTGTGTACTGGTACTTTTGTTAAAATCATTGAAAAGTTGACTTTGATAGGTTAGGTAACTTGTGAACAGCCACTTGTTATATTACACACAGGCAAAGCAACTTTTGCCCTTTTTCAAAAAACTTAACTGGGCCCAGTAAAAAATAATTTAGTAGTTTGTCCGATGGTTTTGTTAAAACTAAATAACACATTTTCACAAACAAGCTAACATGTCATAGTAGATAGGTTTGATTTTTCGCGAAATGAGTCTGATGCAAGATGAGTGAAATAACTGCATTGTACAAGGAGCTTTAAATTAGTTTCAACAATATGTTTTATAGACAGGCAACTGGCATCTCAAATGCACAATTGTTATGTAGATTGATGATGAGTACATATTTACTTTAGCCTAAGGATACGTCTAATGATACATTATCACTGTAGTGATGAGGAGTCTGGTGATGAGATTGGAAGCATATCAGCAGATCAGCCACTCTACTTCACACCAAAATCAATTCAAATTTCAAATGAGTAAAATGCCAACTGATGAGATGAGTACTTGAAGTCAGTGCCCAACATGTAATTACCCCGGTCTCTTGTGTAGAAATATTGCCACAGGGCAGACATGATGAAGGTGGTACCCAAGACATATAGGGTTTCAACAACAGATGTAAACACTAACAAAATCATTACTGCAGTCAATGTGCTGTCATTTGTAACATAATAATTATACAAAATACTGAATTTATAACATAATATTGTAGAGTTCCCTATGCCTATTATATATATATATATATATATATATATATATATATATATATATATATATATATATATATATATATATATTATACATAATTACATATTATTTCTACTTCCCAAAAGCAATCTTGGTTTTTTTTCAAGGTAGTAAATTGACAGAAATTTGGGAAATTGGGAATTGACACATATTAAGCTTTACAAACTGTAAACATGGCCATATGACTAAGACAAAGTCAAGCAATTTCCTGCTCATAGCTGGCCATATGACTAGGACAAAGTCAAGCAGTGTGGCTTTCTCTTCATTTGCCTTTCTCTATCATGAGTGCCATGGTCGGCTGTCTGGGGTTCCTGCAGAGATGTCATAAACAGTCTGCTCCCTAGGGATGAGATCCCAGTCTGCTCAACCAGGGCTGCTTTGTCCCAATACTACATGGGGTACTTCATAACCACCTCACTAGACAAATCAGCACAACATTACCATACCCCCTCTAGTTACCCCACAGGAGTCTGTCTCCAAGACTGAACCAAACTTAAATCCATGTGGCACACAGACTTTCTAATTCATATTAACAGTCCCTTCTGAAGAGCTTATTTAAGCCATAGACACTAACTATTTTGGAGCCACTATTTCTCATCAGATGCTTTTCATTACTTTCATATATTCAGACTACCTAAATGCATCAGTAATTATTTCAGAAAGACCAAACCACATGTGGCATTGCCTGTGTGATGTCTGCTGCCAGTGGTACATGGCGACAGAGGTTAGGCCACAGTTAGACTTCCAGAAATATTTCTCATGAACTAGCAAAGTTGGAATGTTCAAAATGTTGCACCTTTGGTAGTGAGATGTTGCAGCGGATTCGAATGTGTGTAAGTATTTTGGTGATGACATGATGACATGATGACGGTGGTTGTGATTTTTTCCATAATTTTTTATGGTTCAGTTTTCTTAGAATCAGACAGAACGTTCACATGGCCACCAATGCAGTAATGCACGTTATGTTCTGGCCTATGCAGCACACAGTACTGCCAGTGGTCATGCTGGCAATAAAGTCTTTGCACTTAGTACTGCCAGTGGTCATGCTGGCAATAAAGCCTTTGCACTTAGCCATGCTGGCAATAAAGCCTTTGCACATAGTTTCATCACAATGAACAACCTAACTTTAATCAGAAGTCAGACTGGAATTTAATGTGTCAAATCAATTTAAATTGCAGTGGACAGTTTGATGTTGAAAGCTTAACTGCTGCTATTAATGCCTCGTAAATGTGCTCACTACAGACCCATCTCTGTATAAAGACACAGGTGAAATGTTGTTTTAATACTGATCACATTATAATGTCAGATCCATCAGCTTGAAGGCAGCTCTCCTGTTGTCTAAGCATGGCTACAGCCATTGCAACTTTAACAGCTCTCAGACAGGTTCCACCAGTTACACTTAATCTTAATGGCAACATATACTATAAACACTGGGTTTAACTGTAACTAATTATTCTTATACTATAAACTATATGGGTTTAACTGTAAATAATTATTCTTGTATATGTGTAATAATAGTTATAAGTACACTTGTATAGCGCAGTATATCTCGGCAAAATCCATTCAGATGCGCTTAAAATACATATATATATTAAATTAAATTAATTAATGGGTTAATATATATAATAGATTAGTTAAAACATAATGCGCACGTGCACATGCATGCACGCACGCACAAAAAAAATGCACACTGACTCGACTAGTGGTTGTGTGATTAAAACCTTTATTTCATCTGAACAGGACATCATTTCCCCATCAGTCTCTCTCATTTACACCTCTAATGTATTGCACTGAACAGGCAGAACATTTAAATTCGGATGACTTTATTTTAAAGTGTGAAAACAACAAATGACTTTGGGTGCAATACGTTCTCACTCACTACGGCTTCTTGCTTGAAACTTTGATGTCACAGTCTGAAGATTTAAAGTAAATCAAGTCTATGTATAGTGTACACGTTTAACCTCTTTCCTCTTTATTCTATGCTAAAATCATTGTGGCTGTCTTAAAAGTAATCTTTTTAAAGATTATGGCAATAACTCAACCTCCCATCTCCTACCTGTTTTGAGAGTCCACCTCCCGCAAATCCCACCTCCTGCCAATGCCACCTCCTGCCAATCCCACCTCCCGCAAATTCCACTTCCTGCCAATCCCACCTCCCGCAAATCCCACCTCCTGCGAATCCCACCTCCTGCCAATTGTTAGGGCCTCTAAACCTCCCACACTTATTGGGGTCATCACAACGCCCTCACCAACTGAGGCATTTCTTTCATACAGGACATGAGACACTTGTAACATTGTAACACTATGATACCAAAATACTCCATATCATAATTATCTTGGTTTCATCAAAATAAAATAATACTAATTACAGATATTTGAACAGAGTAGTTTAAATAATTAAAGTTTAAGCAAAATAAGACTTACATAGTCATTATATGACCCTTCAATGCCTAATGAACCTCACTAGACCATCTGGTATGGTACACCTCATTTACTGTAGCTCACTCCACACAGCTGCACTGCCTGGCAGTGAAACAAGCCACCTAAAGTAGCTCATTGGACATTCTTCAGTTATAATCCATGGCTAAGTGAGAAACCAGCTCACTGCTCCTGCAATTAGCATGTTACCTTTCCTTTGGTGGCAGCTTACATTCAACCCCACCCCATCTGTCTAGCACACAGCCCTGGAACACACCCCTAATCCTCTGCCACAGCTTGCTCCTGTAAGGAGGCACTTTGTGCCCTCTCACTATGGCACATGGAATAAGCAACAGTGAGCACCTACCTAGACTATCATTCTCTGCTATGTCCACAAGAGACTCCACATGCTACAAACACTAGTACACCTGGCAGTCTTCATCAATGGAGATGTTTCTGTAAGTAGCTTAATCTGCACACAAAACCACCTGTGCTGGCCAATGGACAGTTGAAGGCGAGCCAAAATACTCATCACTATAGGTCAATATATTTTCTTATTTTTTTAAAGTTACATCTGACATAACATAAAGATTGGAAAGCTTTAATATGATCACTGAGCAAGATATATTTATATTTAATATGATCACTGAGCAAGATATATTTATATTTAATATGATCACTGAGCAAGATATATTTATATTTAATATGATCACTGAGCAAGATATATTTATGTTTAATATGATCACTGAGCAAGATATATTTATATTTAATATGATCACTGAGCAAGATATATTTATATTTAATATGATCACTGAGCAAGATATATTTATATTTAATATGATCACTGAGCAAGATATATTTTACACAGCATCGGTGGTTGTACATCTGCATTCAGTGGTAGTTCTAAAAAGGTTTTGCCTGTTTTCTTTGCCTTGAATACTACTCATCACAGTTTAGACAAACTTAACAATTGACAGAAATATCTTTAAATGAAAGCCATTTAAATAATGCCTATTTATTGCTAATACACACCATTGAAATATGAGGGAAACTCTTTGTAAGACAAATATACTCTTTCCCTTTGTCAACTTGCTGTCCTTTCTCTCTAACTTTGTCAACTTGCTGTCCTTTCTCTCTAACTTTGTCAACTTGCTGTCCTTTCTCTCTAACTATGTCAACTTGCTGTCCTTTCTCTCTAACTTTGTCAACTTGCTGTCCTTTCTCTCTAACTTTGTCAACTTGCTGTCCTTTCTCTCTAACTATGTCAACTTGCTGTCCTTTCTCTCTAACTTTGTCAACTTGCTGTCCTTTCTCTCTAACTTTGTCAACTTGCTGTCCTTTCTCTCTAACTTTGTCAACTTGCTGTCCTTTCTCTCTAACTTTGTCAACTTGCTGTCCTTTCTCTCTAACTTTGTCAACTTGCTGTCCTTTCTCTCTAACTTTGTCAACTTGCTGTCCTTTCTCTCTAACTTTGTCAACTTGCTGTCCTTTCTCTCTAACTATGTCAACTTGCTGTCCTTTCTCTCTAACTTTGTCAACTTGCTGTCCTTTCTCTCTAACTTTGTCAACTTGCTGTCCTTTCTCTCTAACTTTGTCAACTTGCTGTCCTTTCTCTCTAACTTTGTCAACTTGCTGTCCTTTCTCTCTAACTTTGTCAACTTGCTGTCCTTTCTCTCTAACTTTGTCAACTTGCTGTCCTTTCTCTCTAACTATGTCAACTTGCTGTCCTTTCTCTCTAACTTTGTCAACTTGCTGTCCTTTCTCTCTAACTTTGTGAACTTGCTGTCCTTTCTCTCTAACTATGTCAACTTGCTGTCCTTTCTCTCTAACTTTGTGAACTTGCTGTCCTTTCTCTCTAACTTTGTGAACTTGCTGTCCTTTCTCTCTAACTTTGTGAACTTGCTGTCCTTTCTCTCTAACTATGTCAACTTGCTGTCCTTTCTCTCTAACTTTGTCAACTTGCTGTCCTTTCTCTCTAACTTTGTCAACTTGCTGTCCTTTCTCTCTAACTTTGTCAACTTGCTGTCCTTTCTCTCTAACTTTGTCAACTTGCTGTCCTTTCTCTCTAACTTTGTCAACTTGCTGTCCTTTCTCTCTAACTTTGTCAACTTGCTGTCCTTTCTCTCTAACTTTGTCAACTTGCTGTCCTTTCTCTCTAACTTTGTCAACTTGCTGTCCTTTCTCTCTAACTATGTCAACTTGCTGTCCTTTCTCTCTAACTTTGTCAACTTGCTGTCCTTTCTCTCTAACTATGTCAACTTGCTGTCCTTTCTCTCTAACTTTGTCAACTTGCTGTCCTTTCTCTCTAACTTTGTCAACTTGCTGTCCTTTCTCTCTAACTTTGTCAACTTGCTGTCCTTTCTCTCTAACTTTGTCAACTTGCTGTCCTTTCTCTCTAACTATGTCAACTTGCTGTCCTTTCTCTCTAACTTTGTCAACTTGCTGTCCTTTCTCTCTAACTTTGTGAACTTGCTGTCCTTTCTCTCTAACTATGTCAACTTGCTGTCCTTTCTCTCTAACTTTGTGAACTTGCTGTCCTTTCTCTCTAACTTTGTGAACTTGCTGTCCTTTCTCTCTAACTTTGTGAACTTGCTGTCCTTTCTCTCTAACTATGTCAACTTGCTGTCCTTTCTCTCTAACTTTGTCAACTTGCTGTCCTTTCTCTCTAACTTTGTCAACTTGCTGTCCTTTCTCTCTAACTTTGTCAACTTGCTGTCCTTTCTCTCTAACTTTGTCAACTTGCTGTCCTTTCTCTCTAACTTTGTCAACTTGCTGTCCTTTCTCTCTAACTCTGCTTCACTGTGCACAAGGATTGATGATGCCAATGCATGTGTGCAGTATCACAGATCTGATAGTTTTTTGTTGAAATCCATATTATTTTACTTAAAATTCTGCATAAAGCCGTACAATTGCATATAAATATTTTCATTGGTTAATCAGCCTATGCTATTACTTAGCATTCATATTCTGATCGAGCGTTGCCAGCAGAACTGATCGAGTGTTGCCAACGGAACTGATCCAATGTTGCCATCTACAGGCTACAAAATATACCTAAATCAAACAAAGTCTGCTACATTGTGTTGAAAGGTAAATTTGTGTCGAAAATCTGCCTAGAATCAAAAGTATTTTAGGAGAAATATAACATATTTGAAGCAAATCCATATTAAAATCGGATACGGCCATCAGCTGTATTATATAGAGGAAATCCATTCCAGTGTTTTCCCTGGATAAAATGACGAGAGGTGGCGGGGTGCCCGTCAACGGTGGACAGGGGGAGCACCCTTATTTTTTAACATTAGCTTCAAATTATGGTGCATTTCGAAGGGTGTTTTAACTTTTATCCTTGAAGTTAGAAATGGACAAAAATAAAAATATATGTAATGGTGTTAGTATGTAACAACTTAGGGACCACATCAGAAATAAACATGTGTAGCAGTATTAGCATGCAACAACTTGGGGACCACATTGGAAATAAGTGTACTTTTGTGTGCTTTTATGTATTACCTTTTATATTGGACGAGGGGGTGAAAAAACAGTGAGGTGAACTAGCTCGCTTGTCATATGCCAGGTGAAGCACTGCATCTGATATGTGGCAGGTATCAATCTCATTACTAGGCATCTTCTACACTGGCATGTTACATATCACCTATACCTGCAGCAGATGGTACGCTATTGGTGGCCAGCACTTAATGGGTGAGTTTGCAAGGGACCAATTACTCACTGAATGGACCAAGTTTGTCTTCAGTTAGCAGACAATGATAGCAAGACACTTATTGTATAAGACTTGCCAAACCATTCGGGCCAAATGGAGTTTGAGTGTTCTGAAATGCTGATGTCAGGGTCTGGCATTGCGTGTGGGCAACAGATGGCATAGCAGTAGAAAGCTGTAATGATTGGCTATTATTTCCACTTACTATTTTAACACATGACTGGGCCTGGAGTGTATATGGCATTATGCAACAGCCTTTCCCCAAACACAATTGTTAGGTTATTCTCATAATTTATATAGCCTTGTCTATGATCAGCCAATAGGGCAATAAACACAATGGAGGCTACCTGAATTGGAGGCTACCTGAATTGGAGGCTACCTGAATTGGAGGCTACCTGAATTGGAGGCTACCTGAATTGGAGGCTACCTGAATTGGAGGCTACCTGAATTGGAGGCTACCTGAATTGGAGGCTACCTGAATTGGAGGCTACCTGAATTGGAGGCTACCTGATTTTATTATTTTGGATTCCTAAAGGACATGTATAACAACAGATTGGATAATTTTCTGAAGAAAAAACATACAAACTGTGATTTTGTCACATGATTGACTTCCAATTATCATTCTCTACACAGTAAAGTCCACATCTGAACAAGGCTTATAAGCATAATAAAATTTTTCATATATAATTCTCTTAATTATGTGTGTGTGTGTGCGCATGCGTGCGTGCGTGCGTGTGCGTGATTGCCAGTGTGTTATATAAAGATATCTGGTAAAGTTTTTGGTTGATGCCAAAAAAATGGGCGTATCACTGAAGCTATACATGTAATAATATATGGCGTATTTTTCCCACAAAATTTTTTTCCTGTAACGTTTGTATAACTGTAACGTTTGTTAGGTTTTATATTCTCACAAAATGTACTAGCTTTCTGTGTTGAACAAATGTACTAGCTTTCTGTGTTGAACAAATGTACTAGCTTTCTGTGTTGAACAAATGTACTAGCTTTCTGTGTTGAACAAATGTACTAGCTTTCTGTGTTGAACAAATGTACTAGCTTTCTGTGTTGAACAAATATCGCTGACATCAACTTCTACTGAACATTGTGCACAAAGGACCTGTACTATCATGATGTACACCTGATATTATGGTGTACATCTGTCTGATGTGGAATGATATGTTTGCCTGCACAACCCATGAGCACAAACTGGAATTGCCTTCCCCCTTGTCCACCCCACCCCCAGGGCAGCTAACCCTCTACAATAGGGGGTTCAGTTTCATCAATGCTTAAGTACATATTTGTCACTTGTCTCTGCCCAGGTCAAAACAAATTACTTCAGCTTTGGTAATTTCTCTCTTCTCTGTGGCAATTAGCCTTGTGTGGGTGTCAGCCCAAATAAAGGCAGGTGTCATAAAGTTGGGTAACTGTTGTGAAAGCCCACTGACCCTTTATTTCTCCATGTCTACCCCAATCCATGGGTGGAAATTAACAAGCGAACTCGGTCAGTTTTCTCCAATTAGCATACTGTTCTGTTCTTGCTCATAGGATTATCCATAATTGTCAGAGCTAACATTGTGTCTGTAAATTAGTTTTAAAACCAACTCTGGTAGTCCCAAATAATTGAAAGCACCACCTGAACCACTATAGACAGAGTACTAGTGGCCCCACCTATTGGATTAAGTCACACTAAAACACAGTCATGCTGGATCACTTATAGCATGCATGGATGCATGTTCAATAACTGCATATATATATGTTATATAAAATCATGTTTATAAACTTATCTTTTTATATTATAAACCTTATCTGTCATAAGGAATATTTTGTCTGCACATTAAGTACTCGAAACCAAGATAGAAAAAATAAAAAGATTTACCACAAAGAACATATAAACTGTATAGAACGGTACTGTGAACAAGTCATCATCAAAATCATGGTAAGTGAACCAGAAACTAAGACGACATACAGTTGTAGTTTACAATACAGAACTATTACCTACGCTTGATAACCCCTGGCGCGTGCCGGAAAGTGTACGACGTGTGCCTACACTTGTCAGTTATAGATAGCTGCATCTCAGTGTTTTGTTCGTCGACGAACCGTGTCGGGTGCTTTGTGAGTGAGGTATGGGAACATTATGCGGGTGTCACCATAAAGCCATCTGTTGCTGTTCAGGTGAGCTGACACAGTGCATGGTGAGTGAACACACTTCAAGTGTAGTCGCACTGATTTGTCTAGAAAGACACCAGTCACATATACAGATGTTGATTCTGCTGGATCTACTACAGTGAGTACAAATAGAACACACATGCGTGTAACAGGTATGCAGTACGTGCCTATCTGTGTACAATTATGCCAGTCCAATTTCCTTCAATAAGGTCAAGTCAGACAGGTCAGAACAGTGTACACTGTATGAGTGTACTACGAGGGAACCATCATTACAAACCAAACAGTAGTGTATTTGGGGGGGGCATTGGACTATGGCCCCCTTTGGCTTAGATTTTTTTCGTATGTTTTGTATTTTCCTCAACTAATGGGTGACCAAGCTCGACAAGATATGCCACTGAAACCAAATACTGTATTGTGGCAGGGAACATGTATGTAATGATTATTTAAATGTATTTCTACTCAGGTTTAATTAATTCTAAAACCTGCAACAATGTTGTATACTGTTCTTGTGTCAGTTTGTGTTATTTTTGATTTGTTAATAGAATATTTAAAAGGTAGAATCTGATTCTGTGTATGACTTTGAGGTGTAGAACACAATGCAGGCTTCGATTTTCCCATGAGTGTAAGACTCTTTGCTTCACCCTCTGAACTCCTTATACAGGAGTGTGTGAGTCTGAAACTCCTTGCTTCACCCTCTGGACTCCTTATACAGCTCTTGGTAGGAGTGTGTGAGTCTGAGACTCCTTGTTTCACCCTCTGGACTCCTTATACAGCCCTTGGTAGGAGTGTGTGAGTCTGAGACTCCTTGTTTCACCCTCAGGACTCCTTGTACAGCCCTTGGTAAGAGTGTGTGAGTCTGAGACTCCTTGTTTCACCCTCAGGACTCCTTGTACAGCCCTTGGTAGGAGTGTGTGAGAGTCTGAGACTCCTTGCTTCACCCTCAGGACTCCTTGTACAGCCCTTGGTAGGAGTGTGTGAGTCTGAGACTCCTTGCTTCACCCTCAGGACTCCTTGTACAGCCCTTGGTAGGAGTGTGTGAGTCTGAGACTCCTTGCTTCACCCTCTGGACTCCTTGTACAGCCCTTGGCAGGAGTCTGTGAGTCTGATACTCCTTGTTTCACCCTCAGGACTCCTTGTACAGCCCTTGGCAGGAGTCTGTGAGTCTGAGACTCCTTGTTTCACCCTCTGGACTCCTTATACAGCCCTTGGCAGGAGTCTGTGAGTCTGAGACTCCTTGCTTCACTCTCTGGACTCCTTATACAGCCCTTGGTAGGAGTGTGTGAGTCTGAGACTCCTTGCTTCACCCTCTGGACTCCTTGTACAGCCCTTGGCAGGAGTGTGTGAGTCTGAGACTCCTTGTTTCACCCTCTGGACTCCTTGTACAGCCCTTGGCAGGAATGTGTGAGTCTGAGACTCCTTGTTTCACCCTCTGGACTCCTTGTACAGCCCTTGGCAGGAATGTGTGAGTCTGAGACTCCTTGCTTCACCCTCTGGACTCCTTGTACAGCCCTTGGCAGGAGTCTGTGAGTCTGAGACTCCTTGTTTCACCCTCTGGACTCCTTGTACAGCCCTTGGCAGGAGTCTGTGAGTCTGAGACTCCTTGTTTCACCCTCTGGACTCCTTGTACAGCCCTTGGCAGGAGTCTGTGAGTCTGAGACTCCTTGTTTCACCCTCTGGACTCCTTGTACAGCCCTTGGCAGGAGTCTGTGAGTCTGAGACTCCTTGTTTCACCCTCTGGACTCCTTGTACAGCCCTTGGTAGGAGTGTGTGAGTCTGAGACTCCTTGTTTCACCCTCAGGACTCCTTGTACAGCCCTTGGCAGGAGTCTGTGAGTCTGAGACTCCTTGCTTCACCCTCAGGACTCCTTGTACAGCCCTTGGCAGGAGTGTGTGAGTCTGAGACTCCTTGCTTCACCCTCAGGACTCCTTGTACAGCCCTTGGCAGGAGTGTGTGAGTCTGAGACTCCTTGTTTCACCCTCAGGACTCCTTATACAGCCCTTGGCAGGAGTCTGTGAGTCTGAGACTCCTTGCTTCACCCTCAGGACTCCTTATACAGCCCTTGGTAGGAGTGTGTGAGTCTGAGACTCCTTGTTTCACCCTCAGGACTCCTTGTACAGCCCTTGGTAGGAGTGTGTGAGTCTGAGACTCCTTGTTTCACCTTCTGGGCTCCTTATACAGCCCTTGGTAGGAGTCCGTGTGTCTGAGACTCCTTGCTTCACCCTCAGGACTCCTTATACAGCCCTTGGTAGGAGTGTGTGAGTCTGAGACTCCTTGTTTCACCCTCAGGACTCCTTGTACAGCCCTTGGTAGGAGTGTGTGAGTCTGAGACTCCTTGTTTCACCCTCTGGGCTCCTTATACAGCCCTTGGTAGGAGTCCGTGTGTCTGAGACTCCTTGTTTCACCCTCCAGACTCCTTATACAGCCCTTGGTAGGAGTGTGTGAGTCTGAGACTCCTTGTTTCACCCTCTGGACTCCTTGTACAGCCCTTGGTAGGAGTGTGTGAGTCTGAGACTCTTTGCTTCACCCTCAGGACTCCTTATACAGCCCTTGGTAGGAGTGTGTGAGTCTGAGACTCCTTACTTCACCCTCTGGTCTCCTTATACAGACCTTGATGATTAGTCACGTGTGCAGCTTATTTTGTGTGTGAAACCAGGGAGAATATGCAAGAATAATTCCTAGGAACTTCACAGGATTTTCCCAGTCCCACGTCCTACCAATAAGTGGCCGAGTTCTGAAGACTGACAATCCACCAAAATATTGATTAAGTCTTAGTACAAAGCTGAGCCAAACAAAGGCAACAGAACTTGTAATTTTCTGGAAGTCATCCCTAACATAAGAAGTTTATTGGTGGTCATAAGCCAAGAGTGTTATGTCATAGGAACAAAGGTAGAGCTGGACAGACCACACTAGGAAGACAGACCCTACCCCTAGGCAATGGGGGATACAAAACACTAGAAATCAATGTCAAATCAATCTGGCCCTTGATGCATTCAACTCAACACTGGGCCCACACTCTGTTACATAACCTTGTACAGTGACAGTAGGCAGTGTTACTGTCACATGAAATAGTATTATGGTGGGCCAGACACAAAGCTTTGAGAACTGGTCAGAGGCACATCAAAGTTAACCACTCTTGTACTTATCAATTACCTGGTCATTTTACACCTGGTCACAAGTAATATGTGACACATGAGGGTCTTCATACACTCACAAGTGACAACAGGTTAAAGACCCTACTTACATACAACTTGTGGCTCTGCAGTAGTGCAAGAGAGTTCCAAGATGGCCAGGTGGGTATCTGGGAATTAACCAACATGGTAGTTTGGAGGGACAAGAGGAGGGTAGCAAGGAGGGCTATCAAACTGGGGGTATGGTCAGAAGCCCTACCGGTTAAAAAGCCCCCTGGTCAGAAGCCCTCCTGGTCAAAAACCCAACCAGTCTTAACTGAAAAATGGTCAAAAGCCCCCTCTGGATTAGTGCAGTGTGAAAAAGAATACATAGAAGTTGTCCCAAATGTGACATATGAAAAACGGAAAATTATATAATACATAAATCCCTGTGTACGCCAGAAAGGGTGGATGGGGTGTGGACAGCAAGCAACAGTACGGATGTTTGAGTAATTTCATAAATGTGGATGTATTAGAAACAGAACCTTCAATTCAGGCGACAACTCATGAGCAGCAATCAAAGAGAATCTTCAATTCAGGCGACAACTCATGAGCAGTAATCAAAGAGAATCTTCAATTCAGGCGACAACTCATGAGTAGCAATCAAAGAGAATCTTCAATTCAGGCGACAACTCATGAGTAGCAATCAAAGAGAATCTTCAATTCAGCCTACAACTCATGAGCAGTAATCAAAGAGAATCTTCAATTCAGCCTACAACTCATGAGCAGTAATCAAAGAGAATTTATTTTCAACTGAGACAACAACTCATGAGTAGCAATCAATGAGAATTTTAAGTTCCCCAAAAGTTTAAATATTCTTAATAACAATACTAAACTTCTACAGCGCCTATATCGTCAGCAACCTATATCGTCAGCAACCTATATCGTCAGCAACCTGAGCTCAAAGGTGCAACAAACCATAATCATTTATCTTAAACAGGGATGGCAAGTCATTGTCAGAACAAGGTACCACCAAAGATTTATGGTGGAAATGCAATATGGAATAAGGATCTATATTGTTCTGCATGGTATTTTGCTTTTATATATCTATGACAGTATCGGTAATGAATTGGTTCCTAATGAATTCAACAGTTCTTAATTGGTACGTGAACATACCTGACCTAAGAGGTTCGTGTGCCTCAATATGACCACAATGTGTATGTCTATGTTTGCAGTGTGGATGAAGAAAGACAGCTAGTCAACATGGACAGACCATTTCAGTACAACCTACACAGATCTAGCAAGTCTGATGTGGCAGTCTCGGAGAAAGCGGTCAAACTCAACGACATGTTTCTCCACACCAAGACAAACATGGTATGTGGAGTCACTATGTATGTTGTACCCGTAATGTGTTTCTTAATATGGCAACGTTATTGATCATGGCATGTGGAGTCTGGGAAATTCGTCACACGTGTGTGCAAAAAGTTTGATTGCACAGAACAGTGGCTCTCCAAAACAAAGGGGGAGGCCAAGGGGGGCCAAGCTTAGTCATCCATGCCGAAATAACCCCCCCAAATACACCACTGGACAGACAAAAAATTAATATGAAGTGACAGTACAAGATTATGACCATGTTTGTATACATTCCATAACACTAGCATACATAAAACATATATTTGACTCAAAGAAGATTATTGTAAATGGGGGACCCAGTGGTCCCCCATGCAAAAAAATCACCAGGAAAATCATAAGTGGGGCTAAATAATGTATACAAAAAATGAAATGTAAGAGAACCCCCATACAAAAGTTAGTTAAAAATCTCTTGAAAACATCAGGAAAATCATATGTTGGATTAAATAATTTACAAAATGTATACAGAAAATGAAGTGTAAGAGAACTGGTGGGCTGACTACTGATGTTTGGTTTATCACACAAACTCAGATTGAGCAGATCTGGAGAGCTTTCACACCTGTCAATACCTGCCATAAAGGTGTTCAAAGACTGCTGAAACAGGAGCTGGTGACAGGTGTGAAGTCTATTGTCACTGGGGCAGGGGTGAATGCTGTATGTGGGGGGAATAGATCCCTGTATGTGGAAGAGAGGAGCAGATCCCAGTCAGTCAGACAATAGACCACCACCTAGAAACATCCAGGTACGTCAACTCTAAATCTTTCAGGGAGCATTTTTAGTATTTACCTGGAGAAGTGTATTTCTAAGTTAGGGCAGGTTGTTTAGAAATGTTATGACTGGGTGACATATTATTGTCAATGTGGATATGGAAAAACTAGAAAATATGACATCCTGAAAGTCTGCTTCTCTGAGATCCCAAATTGATAAATTAGAAACCAGAGAAACATGGCAAATTAGTGGTGTTGTTTTTCACATTCAATTACATGCAATACAATGTGAGATCTGATACAAAAGTGATAACATATGGGTAGTGAGTGATACTACTGTTGTTTGCTGACAGCTGTGTTACCATAGTTACCATGCTACAGTTGTCTGCTGACAGCTGTGCTGACACACAGTACAGCTACTGTTGCTTGCTGACAGCTGTGGGGCCATGTAATACTGTTGTACTCAGGGTGCCTTGTTTCTCACCATCACTACCCCTACTTAAACAGTTACGCTGCCTTCCAGTTATCCATCAAATACAATTCAAACTATCCACTCTTAAGTTACGTATTGTGCTCTATCTACACAATTTCACATTAGTATTGTTCAAGCATTAACTGAAATGAAAATTGAAACGCTGAAAAACTCATGATTTTCTTCCTTGGCGAAATTTTTTAACTTTAACATGTGATTGGCGAAAAGATGTGGAGGTCACGCCCATGATCACCGTTGACCCACGCAATTTTTACAATTTTGGATATCTACTATTTTGATCCTTACCAGATCTGAAGACTAAAGTCAATTCTTTCGATGATTTGAACAAAAACAGTATTTTTTATTAAATTGACTGCAGATGTTACAAACTATTCACACACTATATATATGGACACCAATGAACCGTATTTGTGATAGGCTAAATCAGTTGAAGGAACAGTTAGTGTGAGAACAGAACAGTTAACTAAAAATAAAGATAATGAAAGTCTATGCATGGGAAGACAAATTAGCATATTGTGCATGCAGTTAATGCTGAGATTTTAAATATGTTATCAGCATAAGCACACAATAGTGGCATTGATAGCATGGTCCCTCCATGCCAGACAACCACAGAATGCAGGGGTATCAGGTTCATATAATGCACATTACTGCAAAAGCTATTGTGACAGCTCTGCCGTAACAATTTCCCCTCTAAATTCTCCTGGGATGAAGGGCCATTAATGGAAGATATTACCTGCATCAAAGTCTGCATTAATGTGCTTTAATGGCTGACCTTTGGCTGTGGTCACACCATGGGCATGCTTCATGTATTGCACCGTGGAAATGGGACTGCAATGGTCAACTATTACCCTGTGTTACAATGTTAATGGGTAACTTAGTAAGTGGACCATGGTCAAGTCCCTACCGCTCAATTACAAAAGCTGCTACCCTAACCCTGACCCTAACCCTGTAGCCAGTCATAAAATCCACTGAAATCCAGAGGAGAAACCATTACCAGACACAGTGTGGAATAAACTGGACATATCCAGTGTGGAATAAATTGGACATGTCCAGCGTTGAATAAACGGGAAACTTGTGAAGGTTATGCATATCACACTTACGTGTAACAAACATCTAATGTTTATTTCTATTTCTACTTGATTGTAAATATAAGGCTGAAATATCTTATCTAATACATCTGAGTGTGGTAAATGGTGCATGTTATGTGCCACATAATGGCCAATAAATGTGTCAGCGGGAATCCAGAAAATGTTATCATCTTTGTTTATTGCAAGTTTGTAAATTGATACGCAGCAGAAGGTAGCTTAATTTCTAGTAACTACCGCAGACTATCTTCAAAAGTGGCTAGGTTGTGTTCTACATAGTGGAAAGTAATTATTTTAGTCAATTTAGATGTTCTCAATAAGTTATCAGGGTTAATTATTTAAATAATCTACCCGCTGTGAGCAAGTTGTCAAATTATGCACACAGCCAAATTGCCTGGTGTGACTCAACTCTGCAAACAAAGGTGGCACTGTGAAGCCCACTGCTTTCACTAGCCACAGCTTGAGTGTACAGACCCTACTGAGGAGGTTTTGTCAGGATGAAATTGTGCTTGCAATGCATGCAACAACAATTAAATGTACATGATTGGATAACATAGACACCTTTCATGAAATTGTATGGTACTTATTGCTGTATAACAACGGTCAACTGGCAGACTGGACTCCACATGACTGAATGCAGTCTGTCATTTAACTGGTTCCTCCACTTTGTTGTTGGCTAACACAAGTGCTTGGACACCATTGCTTGGACACCATTGCTTGCAACCCATCTTTCAAATAGTCGGCCCCCACTCACTCCTCTGGTCTGTAATTAGTAGCAAACAGCCCTAGTGCACCTGTACTTGCCAGGGCACAAACAGGTACTTAGTGCCTTCAATCTACACTTGTCTCCAACACGTTCTCATTATGCTCATATTGGTCGCCCATTATAAGGACGTCCTTGCAAATTATTAAAGAAATAATCACGTAATTTAGTGAATTATCAATCACACAAAGTTTGAATTATAGTGTGTTTGTGTGTGCATGAGCGTATATAATATATCCATGTGTATAACATAATATAAATATATATTATATATAATGTATTATATAATGTATATATATATAATATATATATATTTATTTAATGTGCGCACGCGTGCGTGTATATAATATATATTTATTTAATGTGTGTGTAATGTGTATATATGTGTGTGTATATATATATATATATAATAATACATATTTATTTAATGTGTGTGTAATGTGTGTGTGTACATATATATATATATATATAATACATATTTATTTAATGTGTGTGTAATGTGTGTGTGTACATATATATATATATATATATATATATATATATATATATATATATATATATATATATATATATATATATCTATATATATATATATATATATCTATATATATATATATATATATATATATATATATTATATATATGTATATATATATATATATATATATATATATATATATATATATATATATATATATATATATATATATATATATACCATTATCATGTCTATCAAAATACTATTACAAAACATAAAAAATGTTCACTCAGACTGAAACAGTTTGTTTACGTAAAAAGTTAAATATAATAACAAGTGTTTCAACAATTTATTCACTACTGATTATGAACCAGCCACGTGGGAAGATGACTGTACAGTAGTATCTAGACGTGTCGATACCACCAGATGGTGTTAAGTTAAGGTGTATGTGCGTGTGCATGCGTGCGTGCGTGCGTGCATGTGTTCAGGTGCATGTGGGCAAGAAAACTACAAATTCACAATTTCTCATGAGCTCTAACCATGAGATAATGATGTAACTGGTTCTGCTTTGATGTGCCTTCAGAAGCCATGGAATAAACAAACACTAAGCTGCAAGGTGGCAGACCTTGGCCCTACAACAGTTCATTAAGTGGGCAAGTCTACATTAATAGCTGCAGCAAGCAGGCACTTAATTAAGTATCACACCTGCTGAGTTGTACTTCTTTCATGAGGGCTTTGTGGACCCCTCACACCTCCATGTCAACACACCAATGACTACAACAACCCTTTTATTACTAGATAATAACCAGAGTGAATTTAATTAGTCATACTCTGTGAAACATATTTGATCAAGCTTACAAGTAATGAAAATAAATAATGTAGATTTGTTTAACTAAACTGTTTTCATAAAATCTTAACATGTTCACAGTTTAGCATGTTAATATGGCACAGTCGTTAATATTAACAACATGGCATTGCTTTTTACCTTGATATCTATATTAGGTATATTCTGTATATGACTGTTTTCATATTAAAGACATTTGATGTTTCAGAGAACTTTAAACAAAAATAAATTCCTAAATTGACAGTCTAACTACAGGTTTGAAAACTTTCTAATACAAATTTGAGATGTTTTCGAGGGTCTTTTTCATGGATCTTTGTTGAATTTAGAATATTTCCCAGATTTGGTGTCGTTATTCATTACTGGTTTACAGGTTTACATTCTCTGACTTCTTGCCGTGCATGATTTTAGCAGGAATAATGGATGACCAGATATTTCTAGATATGTATCTGATGTTGCTTTTTTGCCTGAGGTAATTTTGAGGTCAAGCATTTATTAAGGTAATTTGCCTTCTATTGCAAAATAAAAAAAAATGCAGACATTAAAAATGTCCACTTCTTCCCAGTTGATAAATTCATTTATGAATAATACTCAATCACTTTAGTTCTGTTTCTAGTTGGTGGTATTATGAGACATGACAACTTGTCAACCTGCTGTCTGCATGTCTGTCTTAGCCTCAAGGTAGCAGGTGTCATGTCAAACTGTCCCTCTGTAGCTAATTTTCTCCCACATACATCACCCCAATAGAACCACTATGAACAGAACTGGGAGTACAATGTCCCAAGACTACAACCATGTCTGTTTTAGCCTCAAGGTAGCAGGTGTCAAACTGTCCCTCTGTAGCTCATGTTCTCCCACATACGTCACCCCAATAGAACAACTATGAACAGGATTGGGAGTACAATGTCCCAAGACTACAACCATGGATCCATTACTTGTGAATACATTTTAATAAACATATTGCCTGTCACACACATAAATGTGAAGAGTCTGTGCTCACTAAAATATGATGACACTGTAACCAGTTAAATTACCTTATAGTCTTATACATTTCTTTCAGTAAACTTAGGACAAAGTCAACAATTTAACATATATTGAAGCACATCGAAAGAAACACGATAAACATACACATTCATTACTCCATAAATACTGCCACTATTTCCAGCAACACTTTGTTATGTGAACATATTAAATATCTGTATGTTGTTAAATTAATATTGTTATGTTGCTTAGCAATTGTATTAGTAAATATACCACAGACATGGATGGTACTGTTCGATGGTATTGCACTTTAAAAGACAATTTTAGAAACTAATTTTGCCATTTTTAGATCACAAAAATTGCAATGTAAAACCATTTATGTTCACACAAAAATTGGAGTTAATTGAATGTAATTTAATGAACCAATTTTTTTATTAATATGTTGTAATACTGAACCCATTTGTATTAATATGTTGTAATACTGAACCCATTTGTATTAATATGTTGTAATACATCTCATATGACATTCATTAAACACTGATAGGCCTATAGTTCTGTAATTGTATTACTAAACCACTTCAATGGAACAGAGAAGCCACATATTATGTATCTGCTGATAACATACAATACGTGTGAGACTGGCCACAATCTCATGCCCACGGGATCTAACTCTACCCACACCAACCACTCACCCTGCCATTGGTCAATCCAGTGCAGTGTGGGTGTGGCCACTATGACTGACAGGTCCCAGTGACCAATGAATGCTGTCTATCACACATGCATTGGACCAGTAATTGGAGTGTGCCTACAGTACTGTTACAACTGTGTACAAGGCTCCTGACAGCCATTCAAGGAGTAGGCCTTATGCAGATGTCAGTCATTTCATACATGTCAATCGCCAGCTGTATGAACAACAACTGGCTGTGTCAAGTAAGGACTGTAGACAGTGTACCTTGACATCAGTGACTGGATACACAAGTGATGGACATAGATGGTGGTCATACTTCCATTTTATATTCTGAACACACAGTGATCTCACTAGATACCAGACAATGATGAGGAACTAATCAGTTGCCATGGTGATACAAACTGGATCTCATCTGGAACAAGTGTATACCTCTACTTGTCAATGTGGATCGCTGGGTAAGTGATAATATTGCTACAGTTGATTAGATATATAGAGTCTACCAAGCAATGCACGTTATCTAGTGGTGTTGAATGTCATAGCATTCTCACCAGTCAATTCATAACATGCATGGGTGTCATATCTCTAACCACTACTATACGTAGTGAAGTATTACACAGTTAGTGCACTGACCATCAATCTCATAGTGAAGTATTACAAAGTGTGTTGGTGTCATATCTCTAATCATTACAATTCATAGTGAAGTATTACAAGGTGTATTGGTGTCATATCTATAATCACTACAATTCATAGTGAAGTATTACAAAGTGTATTGGTGTCATACCTCTAATCACTACAATTCATAGTGAAGTATTACAAAGTGTATTGGTGTCATACCTCTAATCACTACAATTCATAGTGAAGTATTACAAAGTGTATTGGTGTCATATCTCTAATCACTACAATTCATAGTGAAGTTTTACAAAGTGTATTGGTGTCATACCTCTAATCACTACAATTCATAGTGAAGTATTACAAAGTGTATTGGTGTCATATCTATAATCACTACAATTCATAGTGAAGTATTACAAAGTGTATTGGTGTCATATCTCTAATCACTACAATTCATAGTGAACTATTACAAAGTGTGCCAGTACAATAGTGGCATGTGTTACCACTGGACACTAGTCAGTGAGTGAGTACACAGTATGTGAGATTGTCAGTGTCATACCTCTCACAAGTCTATTGTCACTGGTGACAGTCTAGACTATTTCTACAAATGTAGTAACATTTCGCTGTCAACTAAACACCCACCTGTTTCAATTAAACCTCCATAGTTCGTCAGTGTACCAATCCAACTGTTTACAACTGGAATTGTTCAACTTACTAGAAACTGCCTTGTGTCTTGGCGTGATCCTGAGCTTCGATTTCCTGGGGATTTTAACACAATAGAAGTTTTTTACTTTATTATTATTATGAGGCATATTTCTTAATTTGTCAATATATGTTGTGTATTCACAATGACTAGACAACTCCATCATCACAAGCAGTGTCTGGTGAGTGCACCCAGTGAAGGGTAGTTTGGCTGACAACAATACAATACAACCCTTGTGTGTCTGGATGACAGACACATGCTTGGGGGTATGACAGACACACTGCAATGACAAGTTAATTGATCCTGGTGCCTGACACATGGCTCTGCAGAGACAATGTTTATCACATGTTTATCATGTGTTAATTATGGTCTGGTGATAGTGGTGTGTGTAAGAATAGAGGCTGTCTGCAGGTGGTTCTAGTTCAATCAACACAACTCCTGGATCCTCCCATAGGCCTCTTGATATCCCCATATCTGAATCCCAGACCCTGATAGCTGCTCCTAGGGGAGGCTTCCAGACAGGCCTGTCAGGAGTCTGTCTGTCAGTCTGTCTCCCCCAGTGGTCAGTCCTCTCAGCAGGTAGCTGCTTAAAACCATTACAAACTCTTGTATCCTGTGCATACAATCTGGGGTCATCGCATACTGTGTTACATGTCCACATGCATCGATATATCATCATGATCAACATTTCACTATTCATTTATGCAAAATGGTAGCAATGGTTGGCAAAGTTACAAAGCTGCTTATATTGATATTTAGGTGAATGATGTTAAATATAAAAAATTTCCATGACTATGTTTATAAAAAAGATTAAAGATACAAAATATATGCATGTACAATACTACATGTACATATACATATGTACATGTACATGTACATATACATATGTACATATACAGTTGAAACTGTGTTGCAATAGGCAGTGGGCAAACTATTAAATCACTACTATTGCTTTAATAATTTGTAAGGATGTTTTTATAATGGGCAATTCCCAACATATACTACAATAGAATATTCTTGTTATGTGTAAAGTTTAAGGTCATTTTAGTAAACCAAACATCGAGTCTTGATGAGTGAAGCCAGTCCATCGTAGCAGCTTTGCTTTTTACTTCCCTGATGAGTCAGGTTAAGTCAAGGTACTATGTCTTTTGAAACAGCTTTCTAAGTTCTGCACTGCAATCATCAAATCTTTAAACGTTGTAGCTATGTAAGAAAGACTTTACCCTAAGCCTGGGCTTCTTTTCATCTTTGGGGTACCTTAAAATTTGAGACCAATTAATTTGCTGCTGTAGAGCATCACTGGTCATGTGAAGCATCACTGACCACTTGAAGCATCACTGGTCACTTGCAGGCAATTAATGTGAGACTTGAAGCAGCACTGGTCACTTGCATGCAAATACTGTGAGACTTGAAGCAGCACTGGTCACTTGCATGCAAATACTGTGAGACTTGAAGCAGCACTGGTCACTTGCATGCAAATACTGTGAGACTTGAAGCAGCACTGGTTCTTGCATGCACATTCTGTGAGACTTGAAGCAGCACTGGTCACTTGCATGCAAATACTGTGAGACTTGAAGCAGCACTGGTCACTTGCATGCAAATACTGTGAGACTTGAAGCAGCACTGGTTCTTGCATGCAAATACTGTGAGACTTGAAGCAGCACTGGTCACTTGCATGCAAATACTGTGAGACTTGAAGCAGCACTGGTTCTTGCTGGCAGTGAGCATATGTGTCATAAGAACAATGGCTTCATGTGGGAAACAACACAAACTACTTGAGCCAAGTAACAAGGGGAGTAAACAATGCAGACCTATTCTAGACTCGGTGGACAATGGTCCTTCTTGGAGTACCTCCCAACATCAGTACACATCTCACTGCTCCCTTTATTCCCACTCTCTGGGGATAACCCTTTCCCAAAACAGTCCAGTCACCATCCTCTCCTGCTCCCAGGGATCACACTTCAGCAGGGAATGCAAGGGGTTGATGGGGCTAATTTCCCAACGGTTACCAATAAGGAACCTATGTTACAATGCAGTAGACATGTGTGCTCTCACTAATTACAACCACTGACTGTGCCTAGTGCTGACACAGTCCCTCTAGAGCACCCTGCACTGACTGTGCCTAGTGCCGACACAGTCCCTCTAGAGCACCCTGCACTGACTATGCCTAGTGTCCACACAGTCCCTCTAGAGCACCCTGCACTGACTGTGCCTAGTGCCCACACAGTCCCTCTAGAGCACCCTGCACTGACTGTGCCTAGTGTCCACACAGTCCCTCTAGAGCACCCTGCACTGACTGTGCCTAGTGTCCACACAGTCCCTCTAGAGCACCCTGCACTGACTGTGCCTAGTGCCCACACAGTCCCTCTAGAGCACCCTGCACAACGTGGCACCAATATTGCTGTTCCACACACTTCAAATGAAATTAAACTATTTCAATTTCGAGAGAGAAATTAATCTACTATACCAGTGGTGTATTTTTTTTGGGGGGAGCATTGGGCCAAGGCTCCACTACATGGTGCCATGGTAAACTAATGGGTGATTAAGCTTGACCCCCTACGAGAAATCCAAGATGTGTCATTGCATTCTACATTACTCTAAATATAATTCACATTTATATATGAAATGCATTCCACAGTCGCTACTTTACACTGGACTGTAAATATGTTTATGTAACCAATTAATGATGTCTAAATGACAGCCTTTCTCACAAAGACATACCTTATACATGCATCTTTGATGTGTCCAAGGGATTCAGTGCCTGTCTAAGACTGGCCTTATGCCCAAGTTTACACTGCAGTTATCCCAGTGCTGTACTAACACAGCAGAACAATACTTGAAAGCTGACACAGACAACTGTCTTATGGCACACTTGCACATATGTGCAACATACACACATACACACACTATCCTGTAGAATATCCCAACTGTTCAGTTCAAGCAGACATCTGTTAGACAATTGACCATTGTCGTCATGAAAGGGAGACATCTCTGTGCTAAAGGGTGCAGCAAACATCATAATGTAGTGTTAGATGTTCACTGAGCACCGAGCAAACAGTCCCTGGTGCTAGCATCCCATGGCAATTAAAGGATTTATTAGCAGACTTTTATGTCTACTTTACTTGTCTTTAATGGTTACTTTTGAAAAGGAAACTGCTAAACCATGTGGTCTAGGATGTATATAAGTCAGTGCACGAGAGTGAGCTCTCATTCTGCAGTAGGGACTGGTCAGTTGACATTGTAACTTGTAGTGGTCAGAGGTATGCTAGTCTTGTAGATGACACCAGCACATAGTAGGGTGAGTGGAACCTGTGTGGCTGGGTATTGTAGATGACACCAGCACATAGTAGGGTGAGTGGAACCTGTGTGCCTGGGTATTGTAGATGACACTAGCACATAGTAGGGTGAGTGGAACCTGTGTGGCTGGGTATTGTAGATGACACCAGCACATAGTAGGGTGAGTGGAACCTGTGTGGCTGGGTATTGTAGATGACACCAGCACATAGTAGGGTGAATGGAACCTGTGTGGCTGGGTATTGTAGATGACACCAGCACATAGTAGGGTGAATGGAACCTGTGTGGCTGGGTATTGTAGATGACACCAGCACATAGTAGGGTGAATGGAGTGGTGATCTTAAACATAGTTAACCGGAATTGTAAACATGGAAAATACAAAGACTGTTTAATGATATGCATTGCATTCAGTAAATTATCCTGTCTGGTAGACATGAACTTAAACCATGAAAAATTAATTATAATACAGTTTAGTGACTGGATCTGGTTAAGTTAAAATTCATAATTATCCAATTAGCTCACTTCTGACAAGCTGGAAATGCAAATATAAAATATCTAGTGTATAACAGTTGAAGGCATATCGCAAAAAAAATACAGTGATATACCGATATATACCGGTAATATTGCTAGGAGGAAGCATTACTAAGTCACCTTGTCAACTTGCAGTACTAAGTCATCTAGTCAACTTGCAGTACTAAGTCATCTAGTCAACTTGCAGTACTAAGTCATCTAGTCAACTTGCAGTACTAAGTCATCTAGTCAACTTGCAGTACTAAGTCATCTAGTCAACTTGCAGTACTAAGTCATCTAGTCAACTTGCAGTACTAAGTCACCTAGTCAACTTGCAGTACTAAGTCATCTAGTCAACTTACAGTACTAAGTCACCTAGTCAAATTGCAGTACTAAGTCATCTAGTCAACTTGCAGTACTAAGCATCTAATGTGCACATTTACTAAATCAGTTTTGAGCAATTTAAAATCATAACAATTAATCTTCAGCATTAACAAACAAATTGATTTGAAAGTTAACTAAACACTTAACAACAGATTAGTTTGTTAATGTGTGCAGCCGATATGAACTGGGTTATCAAAGGAATTTCAACATCTCATTAACCCCGACCAGGAGTGCTGCAATGTGCATTTGTCAATTTTAAACTATTTTTCGCTAAAGTTGTTCACAAGAATGCAGTAGGAAGCACAGAGCGCGAACTCAAAGGAAACTATGATAATGAGATTGATTTAACACAATTATGCTGACAAAGGGAAGCGTGTCCAGCTAGAGGGTGTGCAGGAACTAAGTAGGTTAGACAGGACTGTGCAATGGGGTGAAAGGTTGGCAGGTGGGGTAGTTGATAGTGTGTGTAATGGAATGGAAGACCACATCTGTGGCAATGTGGATAAGTGCCTCTGGACAACTTTGACCTGTGCAGATGCTTGCAAGAATTAACACAAATGGTACCACCTTAATGTGCTGACCACACTACCATCTGTTGTAGAAATAATTCTCTATGCCTTGTGCAGAAATAAACTGAAATGTACTGGTAGCACATGGCATAATGTTCATGTGAAATTGTGTTGGAGTGTTCATGTGAAATTGTGTTGGAGTGTTCATGTGAAACTGTTTTGGAGTGTTAATGTGAAACTATTGGGGTGTTAATGTGAAACTATTGGGGTGTTCATGTGAAACTGGGTTGTAATGTTCATGTGAAACTCTTTTGGAATGCTCATGTGAAACTGTGTTGGACTGTGCATGTGAAACTGTGTTGGAGTGCTCATGTGAAACTGTGTTGGGGTGTGCATGTAAAACTGTGTTGGAGTGCTTGTGTGAAACTGAGTTATCAAAGGGATCAGTGTTAGCAGGCTCATGCGCAGTTGTGAGATAAATCAAGTGATGGTATGTTACAGTATTCTTATGAAGGTGTATGAATGAAGGTGAAGGTATGTTACAGTATTCTTATGAAGGTGTATGAATGAAGGTGAAGGTGTGTTACAGTACTCCTATGAAGGTGTATTGAAGTACTCCTGTGAAGGTATGTTGCAGTATGTTGCAGTACTCATGCTGATTGACTGTGTTTCAGTTGGAGATCATTGAAGAAGGTCTACAGTTGAAGTTGGAACTACGTAGCATCAAGGAGCAGTTCGCCGGTTTACTGCACAACTTCAGCACGTTTGACGAGACAGGCCACCTACCCCCAGTCGTGGCCATGGAGGGCGGCACCACGCCCCTGTCGGCAACACGTGCACGAGTGCGTGCTGTCTACGAAGCCCGTAAGGCACGCCTGCATGCCAAACGCATGGCCCATACCCGTGAGTCCAAACAGAGCCCGACCCGACTGTGGAAGCGGGCCAAGCGGGACCACCCGAGTGACCAGCAGGACAAGGAAAACAGGATGACACCTGTCAACTCCATTGTCACGTCCACACCCTTCTTCAAACAACCTGTCAGTCATGGACGCAACTCTGGCTGCAAGACTGTGCTGACTCCGATCAAGGAGGAACACTGGAACACCATGACAGCAGCATCCAAACACCGCATCCATAGGCGTCATTCATGTGCTCTCACGCCCCATATTACCCCAATATGTCACACCCCATCCAGAAAATACATCATGCTGAAATCATCACTTGTTTCTAAGGGTGACTACACCCCTCTGTCACCAAACATACCCTGCGCCCCAAATCAGTCAATGGTTAGCGATTACCCATGCCCTCGCAATGACACGTCAATATGGTCAGATGATTCCCGTCAGTCAGACATTACCATTGATGTGCCCACCAAGGGGGGTAGCCCCTTAAAGATGTTGAGGGTGTGTCAGGACAGACAGATAGATAGTCAGGGTGGCAGACAGGCAGACAGTCCTGTGCAGTATGCGAGCAGTGAGGAGATCAGTGTGGTATACACCAACAGATCATTGAGGGACATCAGCCAGATCAGTCAGATTTCGCGATCCAGCTTGCGCGAACACAGATCAAGTAGTAACATTAGTGGAGTGTTCCACAGCACCTTCAACTACCCCCTTCACAGCACCCTCAACTACCCCCTTCACAGCACCATGCAGTACTTGGAGGAGCCAGTGGTCATCAGTGACCAGAAAGTGGACAGTGGGGTCAAGATGTGTGTGTCTGATGCGGTGGCACAGTCTGACTGCAGCAGTGGCATCCACAGTACGTCTCACCAGCCACCAGACACGGACAAGAAACACAGAAAGCTGGTCAGTATGTCCAAGAAACACAGAAAGCTGGTCAGTATGTCCAAGAAGTCAAGTGATGATGAAGCAAGTGAAGCAGCGAAGTCCAAGAAGCCACATCTGTGCAAGGAACATGGTCTCCACCCAACCCTTGGCGGGCCGTGTATATTCCAGTCAGACGACTCAGATCTTATGGACAAGTTGCCCCCAGACCACACTATTGAGACAGACTGCGACAGCTCGTACTTGTCAGAACACATTGACGACATGAGCTTCAGTGGGACGGACGACTATGTGGCAACATACGATGCCCGCAACGCCAGGATGAAGATGCTCCGTCGACAAACTGGACAAACACAGCTCAAGAACATCCGTCACCCAATTGGCTTATCTGAGTCAGACTTACTGTTTGAACTGACGCAGAAGCATATGTCAATGGACGCAACACGTGCATCGCTGCCTGATCTGAGTGTTTTAACAACTGTGCTAATGGATGAGAATCACTCTGAGTCAACCCTGATAGCATCACCAAAGAAAAGTCAAAATTCATCCCGCAAGGATTCTGATAGCGTGTTCAGTCCTAATACCACACTCATGGATGTGGGGCCATTAACTGGGCCAACAACTGACGAGAGTCCAGAGAGTAACACCACTCTTCCCGTGCCCATGAACTCACCCATGACTGACTCGGGCAGTTCCAGTCGACCGACTACGGACCAATACGACTACACCGAAGTCAGCAAAGTGAAGACAGAAATGTTTCCTGCCCCACCGTCTTCGTCCCAAAACACCAACCATCAGGTGTTTCGTGCGTCATTCAAACGCCATCATTACAAGGGCAGCAGTATTGCAGCGGCCGCTCGAAACTACCCATCATGCAACAGTGGAAAGACATCATCATCACGCGAGCTACGGACGTCTCAACATTTCTTGCGCTCACATAACCGCTGCGAATCAAGTGTGTCTGCACAAACGTTAAAGCGTCATCACACACAGGCACACCACATTACCATCAGTGAGGCATCTGGAGCCACACGGACAGTCATTCACCACACAGCCGTCGCACGCAATTTAGAACACCACAAAAAGAAGGCTTTGGTGAAGAAACTGAAACAGTTTAATAACAACTTCTACAGTGCCCAGAACTTACATCTGCAAACGCTTGGACACTTCTGACTGATGTTTCTAATGTTAGTGTTTCTCTCTCTGATCTTTGTACATAGCATCTATTTATTGCATGTGATTGCAACACACAATGCGGGTTAAATAATGTTTACATCTGGTTGATATTACCAGCTTTTGTATGTACCTAAATTTTGTATTAAGCATAATTACTGATGTTTTATCATTGGCTACTAAGCAATGTAGCCACAGCATATCAGCATTGATGCACTGGTGTTTTGTACTGCAGTTATTAATGATTACATTGACATTGGTGTGTAAGTGTACCTCTTGGTTTCAGTCATCAACCTGTCAGCGTAACATGTTTCAATGTTGGTGTGTAAGTGTACCTCTTGGTTTCAATCATCAACCTGTCAGCGTAACATGTTTCAATGTTGGTGTGTAAGTGTACCTCTTGGTTTCAGTCATCAACCTGTCAGCGTGACATGTTTCAATGTTGGTGTGTAAGTGTACCTCTTGGTTTCAGTCATCAACCTGTCAGCGTGACATGTTTCAATGTAGTTTTACAGAATGGCTATTTTTGCTTTCCAAAGAGTAGATGTTTTGACAATGACAATGTACATTACAGTTTGTTTTTTGGTACTCGATTCCGGTTTCCACACTTAAAAATAACTTTACAGTTGTGGTTTCCATGTTATCAGAGGTGGAGTACACAGAAATTGAACAAAATGTTTTCATTGTGTAAGGTTTATAGTTGACAAGTGCATAAATTCTGATATGAGCTTGGTTAGTATACACCCAGTGAAAACTGAGGTCTGATTATGTCCATGTTGTATGTCATAATCATCAGACATAGCAAACTAATGTTTCCAGATGTTGTGTGTACATATGTGTATATATGTATATTTTGTTGAATAACAAATATTCACATTTAACATTATTGTGTTCATAAGTTTGTTTTTACTAAATCATTATCCCTAAGCTTCTACTTTTTCCAACAATTATGCTACAAATGTATCATACAATTCAAACTCTGACTGACACTTCATAACTGATCATATTTATAATTAACTTAACTATTCATGCAATCAATATGCTAATACCAAAATAATGACCAGCTCATCAGAATAAAAAGCGTCAAGTAAGAGCCAACACACTTGTTAATTAACTCATCAACAGCCAGAATAGACATCTATTTCATTGCAATCTATTAATTGCATTAATTGCTAATCTACCAGTTTAGCTCTGAGCCTGGCAGCCTTGGGGTTAAGTAAACAATGGGCTGCACACAGAGAGCTTGCCAGAAACCCCATCTGGCCAACTGCCCCTCATACCCCCCATCTGCTGCCCCCTTATACCCCCTCTGCTGTCCCCTCATACCCCCTCTGCTGCCCCCTCATACCCCCTCTGCTGCCCCCTCATACCCTCTCTGCTGTCCCATTTAACCCATGACATGACAGTTTAATCAATGTCTACATTAGGTGGGCAATTATGGGTGGCCTGTCATCATTTATTATGCATTTATTTGCAGTTTCTGTCACTGTTAACGAGTTTATAATTTGTAACTAGCATCTGTTAATTGTGTGTGACTGCAGTACACAATGTCAGTCAAACAATATTTATATTTTGCTAATATTATCAGCTTTGGTAAGTATTGAAATTTTAGATTTTGTATTAAGCAGAAATACTTACTGTTGATTGTTTTAGTTATTTTATCATGACTACATAAACATGGAATATTCAACAAGAGTATTCAACCACATTTGATCAGGTGGTTCAGGCAATGCATATTATCTTGTTTTTAAATATATCATTGGTAGTTAAAATCTTAAAAAGATAAAGGTAAGTTCTTATATAATGCTTTACACTCCACCCCAGGCAGACCTGTTCATTCCAACACCATCTCAACTGCTCTGGGAAGCATTCAGCCAAACTGCAATTACTGTGCAGACTATTCGTTCACATATCCACCATGTACTCGTTTACACACAGCTGAGTGAACTGAGGCAATGTGGGGTGAACATATCCACCAAGTACTCGTTTACACACAGCTGAGTGAACTGAGGCAATGTGGGGTGAACATATCCACCAAGTACTCGTTTACACACAGCTGAGTGAACTGAGGCAATGTGGGGTGAACATATCCACCATGTACTCGTTTACACACAGCTGAGTGAACTGAGGCAATGTGGGGTGAACATATCCACCAAGTACTCGTTTACACACAGCTGAGTGAACTGAGGCAATGTGGGGTGAACATATCCACCATGTACTCGTTTACACACAGCTGAGTGAACTGAGGCAATGTGGGGTGAACATATCCACCAAGTACTCGTTTACACACAGCTGAGTGAACTGAGGCAATGTGGGGTGAACATATCCACCAAGTACTCGTTTACACACAGCTGAGTGAACTGAGGCAATGTGGGGTGAACATATCCACCAAGTACTCGTTTACACACAGCTGAGTGAACTGAGGCAATGTGGGGTGAACATATCCACCAGGTACTTGTTTACACACAGCTGAGTGAACTGAGGCAATGTGGGGTGAACATATCCACCAGGTACTTGTTTACACACAGCTGAGTGAACTGAGGCAATGTGGGGTGAACATATCCACCATGTACTCGTTTACATACAGCTGAGTGAACTGAGGCAATGTGGGGTGAACATATCCACCAGGTACTTGTTTACACACAGCTGAGTGAACTGAGGCAATGTGGGGTGAACATATCCACCAGGTACTTGTTTACACACAACTGAGTGAACTAAGGCAATGTGGGGTGAACAAAATTGCCAAAGCTTTGAAACGGCAGAAAGAGGATTCAAACCTGGATTCTCTTGATTGAGAGTCCAATGTTCTAACCTCAACGCCGCCGCGCCCCACCAGACTGACACTGAGCAAAGCTGCAGTCTACATCAGGTTTGTATGATGCAATCTTTAACATCCGAACCTGAATAACCAAACATCATACAAACTGACATGTCACTTTGGCGTTTGATATCCACAGAAGCCCAGCAACTATGACATTTTATTATGTCAATTAGTGAACTGCAGATTTCCACCTGGTGGATGTTTGATAGGTATTATATATTTATATAATATTGTCTTATTTCTATTACAGCATCTCATCAAAAGGTACAGCAATGTCCCCAGTCTTAACAGTGTGTGTAACTGTGTGAAATTGAATGTTCATTCGTTTTATTTTAATCCCGGTACATTTGACTAATGCAATTTTTATTTCTCTATTAATATATGTTTTGATCATAGTCCACCAGTACCAGTTATTATAATTTTCAAACAAGATATTTAATTGTTAAAACTAATATATGTATACTAACACTGATATACACATGTATACTAACACTGATATACACATGTATACTAACACTGATATACACATGTATACTAACACTGATATACACATGTATACTAACACTGATATACACATGTATACTAACACTGATATACACATGTATACTAACACTGATATACACATGTATACTAACACTGATATACATATGTACATCTGTGATCAAAAGAAATACATCATAAATATTTTTTATTATGATTTGACAAACTTACTACCTACCTGGTCAATGGTATTTATTTCTGAAGGCATGTAAACAGATCTTTTAATAACTGATGTCATCAAATTAATTAGTTAGTTAAATTAATTAGTTAATTAAAAATGTAACACAAATATAGTAAACACGTTTTGATATACACCAACTTGTCCTCAAAATGTTATAAATATAATTAGACTGGCATGGTTTTGACACATGCTTTCCCAACAAAAACAGTTATTACCAATATCTTGTGACAGGAATGATGCATAACTTCTGAATGGTAATAAACCTTTGAAAGGCCCATTGATTTGTGTTTTCCAGAGGGATTGGTACCACTGCTAGATTTGATTGCTGGCATTTAACAGAAGGTCCAATGAGCTGTACAATGAACAGTCTCCAGTGGGGATATTCTGTCAGGCTAATTTCTTAGGCTTACAGGTTAAACGACTGCACAAACATGTTCTCTCAATAGCTTTGTTTTCCCTCAAAACACATTGCTATGTGTAATGACAATTAATATCAATCAGTGGTACATTCTTCGAGACGCCCAGATAAATGACAGAGGAAATATTGGGACAAGTGTTCAGTAAAAAACAATGACAACATATTTAAAGGAACAATTAGTAATTACCTTAATTAAAACTTTGAAGATGTTGTGTCACTAGCTGCAATGACTAATAAATTAGTTGGTTTCATTAGAGGTAAGTTGAGGTAAGTTGAGGTAAGTTGAGGTAAGTAATGAAGAAATAAAGAATACAATAAAAACAACACAAGATGAAATGGTTGAGGAATAATAATAATAATAAAATAATAATAAAATAATAATAATAATAAAATAATAATAAAATAATAATAACTTAACCCAGTAGTGTTTACAAAACTAAAATATAAATAATAATACATTAAATATTTCTAAAACTTGGCTAAACAAAACTGAACTAGACAAACAAAGCCACACATAAAAGTATAAAGTACACTTGGTAGTTAAATAACTAACTAATAGTGGCACCATGTGATTATATGAATTGTGTATTTTTCAATCCATCACAAATGTGTCATCACTTGTGGTGTGAAGTGGCTCCGTGGTTAGAGCGCTGGACTGTCAATCTAGAGGGTCGAGTACACTTGCTGCTGTTTAAAAACTTGGGTAATTTCGACTCCACTTTACCTGTCTTTTGGATGAGACACTAAACGCCATAAGTCACCTCTACCTGGTGTCTCCCAGGGGAAGTAAAAGATCCCACACAGGGGGTAAACGTGTAACCTGTCATCGACTCACAAGCGCACAGCACCAATGGTGTATAGAAGGGGAGCTGAATTAGCTCCTGCTAAACTAGCTCCAATAATGGAACATATCGCCATGAGTGTCTAAACGGATACCAGTGCTATATAAGACGTCATCACTATTACTTGGTTCACAGTGATTTGCATGTTGCCAGCACTTACGACATCAGCGGCAGGCACTTCCAGACTTCCATAATACATGGCAAATGGCCATAGCACTTCACTGCAACAGAGTATTTAAAAGAGTACCACCATTTTGAGCGTTTCTAATCTGCATCTCAATAAGGGTGGACAATGGTTCTGCCACACCTGGCCATAAACTTGCATTCTTCAATGGGGCCCTCTACAACAGGACGCATTACCAAACATCTCAGGCCATGGCCGATGGGCTTTGTTGAAGATGGGGCCTAATTAGTGACTGTGTTACTTATTGTTATGTTGAAACATCCGAGGATGGACATCGCTAAGTATCTGGTGTTGATGGCCACATCTTCCCCCACCTGCTGGTAGTGCCTTGTTCACCTTTATTTATCTGTGTCACCTGGCAAAAGATGCTTAAATAGGTGTGACTCTCGCCTGCAGCCGTGTCTAGCGCACAACACTTGTTATTAGCCACTGTAGATGACAATGCATTCATGTCATACACACTCGTAGGGGTAACTATCGGGATAGTTTTTTCTATTGCGATAGTATCGCTGAATAACTATTGCAATACAATAGCGATAGTTTCACAACTATCATCATAGTATTGCAATAATATCATGGAATATTGAGGAAACAAATTGTAATTTATGGGTGGCGCCATCACGTGGCCTTGGAGGTAGTTGATTAAAAATTATGACTCTGTGAATGACGCTGTTCTAATCCGTGAATGACACTGCTCTAATCAACGATTGTTGATGTTAGATTGGTAAATAAATTAAATTATCCACCATAGTTGTAAAAACATGTTTATTTATAATATTACTGTGATACAAGTTGAAGTAAACTTGCTGGATTGTTTTGCCAACTATCGCTACTATCAATAGTTTAATCTACTTACTATCAACTATCTTTACTATCAATAGTTTAATCTACTTACTATCAACTATCTTTACTATCAATAGTTTAATCTACTTACTATCAACTATCTTTACTATCAATAGTTTAATCTACTTACTATCAACTATCTTTACTATCAATAGTTTAATCTACTTACTATCAACTATCTTTACTATCAATAGTTTAATCTACTTACTATCAACTATCTTTACTATCAATAGTTTAATCTACTTACTATCAACTATCTTTACTATCAATAGTTTAATCTACTTACTATCAACTATCTTTAATATCGCTGGTATTGCATTTTCACATTGACTATTGTGATGCATTGATATTGAAATGAAAATATACTATAACTGTCACTAATGCTATCACTAGTATTGGGAATTGGTAAAATATTCATGATCAATAATTTGTTTATCTATTAGATCGATGATTGACTAATAATTGATCATAGAAGTTAATCAGTATATTTGAAAAACATTGACTGTTTATATTTGTATTTCTCAAAATCCTGTAATATTTTTAACATAAGTATATCAATGAAAGATCAACATAACAGTTTTTTCCTTTCTTTCTTGCCCGACTTTGTTGACGCCACTATCAACAGAGTTAATAATAGAAGGTTTTCATTGGCCAGTAAATTGGAGAAGGGGGCAGAATAGCCAATCAGAAGTCTTCTCTTTTCCTGTCATGTTTGCACTCTTGGCTTGTCATGATGTCGGACATATAAGTTATGAATATAATAAAAAATGATCGATCACACTTGATTGTGATCGATTCTTTGACTGGAGGCATGAACCATTCAACTATCGACGAAACTGGTAAATTGGACATCACTAGTTATCATTACTTGTGATATTGCTACCACTGTCACTGCCAGTGCATGCAATACCAACAACTACTACTGCCAGTGCATGCAATACCAACAACTACTACTGCCAGTTGACCTGGAAGCTGTACCATCTGGTCATCTAGTGGTCAACTTGACCAGTAGCCTGGGGGATGACAGCAGGCCTGCTAATCATAATGGCATTATAATGGCTGCAATGCTTAGCTTTATTGAATCATTCAGCCTTGCTTTCTGTCAGATTAAATGGTTTGTGGGGGTTTATTGTTACAAAGTGTGTTGCCTGCATGAAGCTCCTAGACTGCCTCACTTTCCCTCATTAGACATATATAGTGCTGCAGGAGAAAACCCAGAGTTAGTCGGAGATGACAATTTCGCATAAATTACCTTTAACAGATCAATGGATTAAAAATAAAAAATTTACGATTTCACTAAAATCAGCTTCGGTGTAGTTTAATTAAAACTCCTACAAACTGTTGACTTAATTTTGCCATTAAAATCGTATTTTTACCTGTTAATGAACAAATGCTTAATTTTCTGTAGATTTAGTTTGGTTAATTTTTGCCAAAATAGAATTTTAAACTGACATAAAATTAACATTGTTCTATTTGATCTATTGATCTATTAATTTAAGTTTTTTAATCATATTCAGAATTTAATAAACTTCCAGGAAATATTGAGATCTCAATTTGTGATTTTTCCGACCTATTAAAGTGTCAGATATTCGAAGGCACAATGTTTCACTAGTTGACAGAAAGCAGCAACACAAACTAAAAAATTTTCCTCAGTTATAAATTAAATACACCACTGATCTGTCACAAATGTGTCCTTCCATTGTATGCTTCTTCAGTCTCCATACAGTCCTTTCTTGGACTAACATAGAAGCTTCTGTTTGTGTGTCTGCTGGCAAAGTGTGTGTTCATGCATGCGTAATGATAATACTATCTGTCTACCATTTTCTGTTAACCAATGATCAGGTAAGATCATTTTTAGAATTTTCGAATAATTCTCACTGTCCCAGGGTCCAAATTTAAGGCGTTATGAATGGCTGTAGAGATTATGGAATGCTACATTGGTATAACTGTTTCTACAAGCAATAAAACAGGAAACTGATATAATTTCTGTATAATTAGCAACAAAATGCCAAACATGCACAAATAAACATTACATTAGTTTTTGTTCAGTTTAGAATTAACTTTATCTGCAAAACATGACAAAACATGCCACATATAAATGTAACAATAACTACTAAGCCACGTATTATATCATTATTATCTGTATTATCTTCTCATTTGAAAATCCCCAATGTATTCCCTGTGAGATGCCACAAAATTGTCTTATATGTGTGTAACATCTGTCTGTACCCATGTGATCAAAAATATGATGATTGTTTTACCTTATTTGATACTTAAAGTTGCCTACAACAGCATGCAGATAACTGACGCCATATTTCACAAGAATGTTTATGGTTTATGACATTGAAAATGATTTAATAAAATGAATGATCAATTGTATTAATATTGTTAATGGACCCAAGTGGTCTAGGTGGGCACAAGCACATTACGGTATACAATGGTGGCTTTACATCCGATTTATATATATTGAAATAATTTTTTATTTTTTTTAACTTACTTATACTGTTTAATGCATGGGTTTTTTAATTATGGGTTTTTACCCAAAATAAAAGTATTTAGATTTTCGATTTTATTTTACAATTTCACAGCATTCAGTGCTATCCCAAATCTATTCCAAATGTATTGCCTATGGGATACAAATGTATTGCCCATGGGATACAAATGTATTGCCTATGGGATACAAATGTATTGCCTATGGGATACAAATGTATTGCCTATGGGATACAAATGTATTCCCTATGGGATACAAATGTATTCCCTATGGGGTATGGGATACACAACAAGTGCAGTGAATTTCCTAAAACAGGACTTGGGAGGGATAACATCTCCCAGACTTGGGATTCCCTGCTGATGCCAGAACTCTGTCAGACTTCCTTACCAGGCTTACAAGTAACACATGTGTCAACCAACATTTCCCCCCTGGCTGGGGAGGGATGGGGTTTCCCTAAGGAGCCCATTACAGGGGCAGAGAGCTGGGAAGCCATGTACAGACCACAGCCATTAAGTCTGCACTGGCAACCATCAGGTGAGTTCCCTATGTTGTCTAACATACAACTTACAAGTCATTTTCTTAATTTTGTTGATCTTGTCACTTAGTCTGTAAGAACACAACAAGCAGACAATTAAGCTGTGTGGAACAGCTAGGGGCTAGTCAGTAATCTGGGAGCTTGTTCAAACCAGCATCAGCAGGAATCCCTAGTCAGAAAACTTTGTTTTGCTTTGCACTTGAGGCTAACATAGGTGAAGGCCCAAATACAGCCTGGTTCAGTTTGTTGACTTCCATATTGTTTGTTGACAGGTATGTTGTCACAGCAATCACTGCTAATTTCTATTAGCAATTAGAACATTGCGTTTGACAAGTTATTTGTACTTCTGCTTTAGGTGTGTCAGTCAATTAGTTAAACTATTTACATATATTGCAGCTAAAAACCTCAAACCTGGGTTTTGTTTTGACTAACAGAACCTAACTTAGCTGCCCAAGTAATCTTACAGACAACTGGCTGAGACAATCATGGCTAAGTAGCAGGGCCATCACTTTTTGTTGACAGCAAATGCAATGTATAAAATGTATACTGATGATTTATCATTTGAAAATAACAACATGAAGCCACTGGAACCACATTGTAATAATGTAATTTTGTTTGCTAAGCTGCAGGTACACTTAACACACCTCTACAGAAACATTTTGTGCTGCTCGTTTGAGTGTGCTGCCACCTGGTGAGCTATTGACTCAAATAGTTCTGCAGTAAGTAGCAGGATTGTGCAAGAGTTGCTAGATGTCCGTATATAAATAAAACATCTTCTCTGAACGTCACAAATACTGCAATAAGAATTTTCCGCGTATATAAAAATATGCCCCAAGAATAATTTGCATCCTGACTTTTTGCTATAATCTTACAGAATTTCTATTAAATTATTACCATTTATAATACGAACTCCAATTTTTTTCAGTCAAATTTCTATGAGCATCAGTGGTTTATGATCATCGTGGCGCTATTTGGACTACAAAAGTGGGTAAAATCAAAATAAAAAAAATATGTTTTTTGTATGCGGAATGACTGAATCGCCACTGGCATAGAAACAATGGTGTAATAACATTGTTTAACAGTGCAATCTACTTTCTCATTACCATGTATTCGGTCTGAAATTTTTGTTTAGCCTTGTTACCACGTATAACATGCACCTGGACCTTTAAGTAAAAAATTAAGGGGAAATGTGTCTTATACGTGTAAAATTACAGTACATTTGGCATAAGAAAAAAACCAGAGTTGATCATTCCATGGGGCCGTCTGGTTTGACGTAGTAAATCTGCATGAAATGCCAATGTATGCAAGATGCAGTGTAACAAGTGGAATGTGGACAATACGGTCACTTATATAACACCACCTCATTAAGGTATTAAGGGTGCTTAAAAGTGCAACAGTTTAATGGGGTTCTTACCTACGACCCCACCTTATATATGCCCACTTATTGCGTGTGGCCTGCATGAGTCACACTGAATTACAACATGTGTTTATTGTGGTATTGTCAGCTTTGTTGGCTAAATAGGAGCACATGCTTTGTTCGACACTGGCAAGTTGCCATGGTAACATTCCCACAGTGTAGATACACATTTAGGCCTTTTATTTTTTATTAGTCGGTTTACAGATTTTTGTTAACCCCAAAAAATGGGTCGGTCGTCGAAATGTAACAAATATAGATTGACCTAAATTATCTATGCCTCTAAATGACATTCTCACTTAAATTTTTCTAATAAAATTATAAATAACAAATAAAAGGCCTTAACAAGATTTATCAGGTACCACTACAGTCAATCTCAAATGGTTTGCAACGGCTTTAATAATCTGTATAAAATAAAACTGTAAATATGAGTGATTAAACACTTATTACAGCTTGATATGCATATTTGCAGTTTTCCAGAAATATTCCTTTATACTTAAGATAAGAATGCATACCAATGCTCTGGAACATTATTAGCACGCAATCATTATGCACATTTTGTAGTAACTTCATTTCCATACTGCTTTACCTTTAACTGAAAGTAATATTCCCACATAATTATAAATGTATGCGATCTACGTGCTTCATGTACGGTGCATTGGTAAATTAATATTACCATAAACCTATTTATTAGAAGTACTGTAATTGTTTGCGTATAATTCGCCCTGAGTTAGCTCTAATGTTGTAAACTGTTTAGCCTCTCTAATTTTTTTTTTAGCCAAATACAAAAGCCTCTAATTTTTTTTTTAGCCAAATACAAATTGCTTTCGCCAAATTAATGCTCATGTATTCTGCATGCTTTTCAATGAAAATGCTGGTGGCCAAATTGGCTCAAAAAACTTTTGTTTAGCCAAATCTGATGCCATGTGGCCTATAGCCTAGATGCCATGTGGCCTATAGCCTAGATGCCATGTGGCCTATAGCCTAGATGCCATGTGGCCTATAGCCTAGATGCCATGTGGCCTATAGCCTAGATGCCATGTGGCCTATAGCCTAGATGCCATGTGGCCTATAGCCTAGATGCCATGTGGCCTATAGCCTAGATGCCATGTGGCCTATAGCCTAGATGCCATGTGGCCTATAGCCTAGATGCCATGTGGCCTATAGCCTAGATGCCATGGCCATAGCCTAGATGCCATGCCTATGCCTAGATGCCATGTGGCCTATAGCCTAGATGCCATGTGGCCTATAGCCTAGATGCCATGTGGCCTATAGCCTAGATGCCATGTGGCCTATAGCCTAGATGCCATGTGGCCTATAGCCTAGATGCCATGTGGCCTATAGCCTAGATGCCATGTGGCCTATAGCCTAGATGCCATGTGGCCTATAGCCTAGATGCCATGTGGCCTATAGCCTAGATGCCATGTGGCCTATAGCCTAGATGCCATGTGGCCTATAGCCTAGATGCCATGTGGCCTATAGCCTAGATGCCATGTGGCCTATAGCCTAGATGCCCCAAAATATAATATGCACCCTGACTTTTTGTTCAAATCTGACAGAATTTTTATATTATCCTGTATAATACACACTGCAACTTATTTAGCATCAAACCCCTGATTTCCCAGCTTCTGACTGTTTGGTTGAAGCAGGGTTTTCAGTGTCCTGTTGTGTCCAAGTAGCACTGCATTGCATCAGTGTCTTCTGTCACTGATCGCCAGTGGCTTATATTATCACCAGCATTATTTGGACTGCAAATGTAGACAAAAACTCAGTATCTTAAAGAATATACATTTATGTGTGTGTGTAATGATGTGGAATGATTGAATGAATGTATTAGCATAGAAACAACACTTGTTTGTTACCATGTATGGTATGCACCTGGAGTTTTATATACATGGAAAATTACGGTAAAATAATTATATTTAAACAAAGCAATCACCACCTTATTTCTCAGCCAATAACTGCCATGCAGATTTCTAATCAATCACAAGTTTTATTTTCGGTCTCGCCAAGAATTGTGTGTTGAATACCTAACTCACCTAACTCTTCAAACAATACCTGTTAAGCTGTAGCATTACCCTGCTGTCCTAATGACACCTCTTAATCACCCTCTGCAGGATGGTGACGGAAATGATAGGTGACTTGATAATGACGCTACTTAGAAACTGATTACCACCACAATGGCAGCCATTATTCATTTCTGACAAATTTTTCGGTCAAATTCAGTCTATTTCCAGCGTTCCAATGTTCAATTCACCTGTTGCTGTAGTAAGTGTGGAAGCTCAGTGGGACCTGCATCATGGACAGGTTGTTTAATCAAACAGGCTACCAGCTGTTTAGCATGTGGGGAAATAGTCACAGGAAAAAAGTCACAGAAAAAGTCTAAGTTTTCGCTAGAAAAAGTCAAGAGAAATAAAGTCACAACATTGTTGTATTTGAAGACAATAATACTGAATATAATAAATGCTAATTGAGCACAATAAAGTTTGGTGATTAAGACAACTATTTAAATGTAGCTGACAGTTCTTACACTGTAAATGTCATGTACCCTGTTTTAAATAAACATTGGACACACTCGGACTTAGAGAGAGGATTTTAGCCTCAACAACCCAGTCAGCTTTGAAAGTAGCTTCTCAAATGTCACTAACAAAGAAGTATTTAAAGTAACAGTTACTGTAACAAACCAAAACATAAAACCCAACGCAGAAACACCAAGGCACCAAGGCATTGGTCAGCAATTGGGGAGTGGTCATCAAGTGGTCAATGCACTGAACTGTCAATTAAGAGGACAGTGTTTTGATTCCACCTGCTGCCATTTCAAAACTTGGGTAATTTTGTTCACCCCACTTTGTTCACCCCACTTTGCCTGTGTATTTCAGAAGAGCCACTAAAAGCCGTTTGTCCCTTCTGCCTGGTGTCTATGCCAGGGGAAGTCAAATATCTTATACAGGAGGCAAATGTATAACCTGTCCTGGTGTCTCTCCCTAACACACTGATTCTAGTTCCCGGTCGGGTGCATGAGAGGCGCCGAGCAGGCAGTGTGTACCTTCAAGTATATTTTTACTAATTGCTGTCAATTTCAATCCTTTGTCTGTTAAAGATGAGAAATTAATTTAGTTTAGTCTGTGAGAACATCTAATAACATAATGTAGAAGACCTAATAGCACATCCTGCATTGTATTCAGCTAACTATTAGACACAAGACACTCTATTTGGGGGCATCACCTTAATTTGTCCATTCATGATATAATGGGCCAGGCCAATTGGCTCCATGCACCAGTGGACTGTCACAAGTGACACAGCTGCCAATATTTGTCACACTTCACTTGTCAATTTGGGGACTTGTCAGTTTGTTAGACAGAGCTATAGCATGGTTGGTGCAGCACAGTGCATAAGTCACCCAGTGGGCTCCAGTACCATCAGGTGAGAGCTAAACAAGCAGTTGGCAGTTATACCAGTAAAATGTGGGCTACGGTTGTGACTTATCACATTTAACTGCAAACAGTTCTCTCTACGGCTAACAGGACTTCGGTTTATTTTCAGAGTTTTCCTTCTCTAGAGTTAGTGAGACCACAACAGGTTTTTCTCATTTCCCTGCATGTGATCTTTCACTTCTCCTGGCTTTGACAACAGGTAGAAAGGACCAACAGTTTCTGCCAAAAGGCACATGCAAAATGGGTAAATGATATTGCCTACTTCAAAATGGCCCTGGTGAATTGGAAGCTGAATAAAAATAAAAAGTAAATCCCGGATGGACGGACTGATAGACGGACATACTGTTCAGACAGATGGATGTTCCATTCCGTTCTTTTTTCATTAATAATTTTTACAGCTATGTCATTTTGCAGACAATGGAAACTGAGACGAAACTATGGAATCAGGATGAAGACGACTCCAGGGAGCCAGAGGAAGGCGCCTTCAGAAGGATGACAACCAGACAGTCTTGTCACAGACACTGCCGCCTAAAGACCCAATGTCCACAGGTACAGTAGATCTCACCCCAGACACATGTTTGTCTGTATGAGTTGTAACAGGTCCAAGGACTCAGTAACAGTACTGAGGGTTTATTGCAGTGTCCTTCTCTAGAGTCAGTGAGTCCACAACATGTTTGTCTGTATGAGTTGTAACAGGTCCAAGGACTCAGTAACAGGACTGAGGGTTTATTGCAGTGTCCTTCTCTAGAGGATTTTTTCATTCCCCTGGGATCTTTTACTTCCCTTTTAGTGTCTCTTCCAAAAGACACAGAACAAGTTGGCTGAATAAAATTGTAGTTTTGAAGCAGCAGAAGGTGGCTTTTAACCCTGGTTTCTTCGACCAAAAGTCTCATATGCTATCACATGACCACCGCGCCCCACACGACCACCGCGCCCCACACGACCACCGCGCCCCACACGACCACCGCGCCCCACACGACCACCGTGCCCCACACGACCACCGCGCCCCACACGACCACCGCGCCCCACACGACCACCGCGCCCCACACGACCACCGTGCACCACACGACCACCGTGCACCACACGACCACCGCGCCCCACACGACCACCGCGCCCCACACGACCACCGCGCCCCACACGACCACCGCGCCCCACACGACCACCGTGCCCCACACGACCACCGCGCCCCACACGACCACCGCGCCCCACACGACCACCACGCCCCACACGACCACCATGCGTCATACGACCACCATGTCCCACACGACCACCGCGCCCCACACGACCACCGCGCCCCACACGACCACCATGCCCCACACGACCACCATGCCCCACACGACCACCGTGCCCCACACATGTATATATGGCAGTATGCATGAATTACCACCAGTAACATATTGATGAGACATTGACATGTTACAAAAGAAATGGAATTATTAAAAAAGGAGTGCTAGAAAGATCTACTTTGAGTAAAGACGATGCCATTCATTTTTAAATTACATGTTTTAGCTGATAATGATAAATTAGTAATTTTACTGCTAGCATATTGGCATTGAGTCTAGTAAGATACGTCATGTTAAAAAAGAATAGTATTGTAACATCCTCTCACTAATACTTGTTTGTTTTTTCAAAGTTAAGGAAATATAATCTTAAATCTTCAGTAGTCCCTCGTTCTGATAATGAGTTTTGCACATCCCTGTTCATGATTATGCTAATAATTCTGTTTTGTTGCGCCTCTGAGCTCAGTTCCTGAATATATAGGCATTATAGAAGGTTAGTATTATTACTATAAAATGAAGTAAATATGTATTTTAAAGAAAGGCAATTGTGGTTGTCAGGACAACCGATGTGATCCCGAACAGACCGAGCTCCACAGTCAGACCACAGAAGATGCACCTGACTTATACACAGCTGACCAACAGGCACACATTGATGGCCCGGTCAGTATCAGTCCGACAGAGGAGCAGAGCTTCACGCAGCTATTTAGCGACACCAAAATGGAAATGGTGAGTATCAAATAAGCAATAGACTGGTGTTGTTGCATATCACCAGCGTTATTCTGACTTTAAATAGTTCAGAAATGTTACGAGGTATGTGTTAGTGTGATGCTGAATATGTTTTCCCTGATTGTGATTTGTAAAATGGCTAATTAGCTAATTAACACATTTTGTACATTGGTGCATATGTTAGTGACGTCATTGTGATGTTTGTGACGTCGTTGTGATATGTTTGTGACGTCATTGTGATATGCTTATGACGTCATTGTGATATGCTTGTGACATCACTTCAACACCAGAAACTGGAAGATTTCGAAATTGGTCATAACAAATTTATTTTTTATTATAATTTCTGAAAGTGGTTGTTCTACTTATGTGTATGTAGTCAGTTTTATTATGTGCTGTCATACAATAGACATTATTTATAACATGTACAACACATTTTGGCTAAGAAAGAAACCACGGTTGTGGGTCATAAAACAAAATGTAGTGCTAATGCACATGCATCACGAATATTGTCTATTGTGTGCTTGTTTCAGCTGAACATTCGCGAAGCAGATTTGATGCTAAAGATGGAGATTCGAGCGATAAGTCAGGACTTTGTGACACTGCTGCTCAACTTTGAGTCTTATGAACAACTATATGAGGTGCACGGCCAGGACAACCTCTCCCCAGGCAGTCAATCTCTTAGGACGATGCAATCCACTCTGCACCATGCCAATACGTCTGACAGCGATGACAACGACAAACTACTTGAGCTGATCGACTCCAGCTTCGACGGGGACATATCAACGTGGGGAAGTGGCTGCAATACAGAGTCTCATGATAGGAACAGCAAACAGGTAACGGCTGACACTGCTACAGTGGTGCCACCTGGCTGGCAGTATACTGAAGTGACGTCACCTGGTGGACAATGTACCAAAGTGGTACCACATGGAAAACAATGCAGCGTTACTCAAGGTTGCGACACTAGAGTGCTGCCACCTGGTGCACAACATAGGCATGATTGCTTGCTGCAGGACATCAGTAGCATCTCTGTGGCGCCCAATGCCAGTAGTCACAAGGTGGCTAACTCCCCGATAGACCAGCCAGTCCAGTTGAACAGCACAGCCATAGACCAAGCCAAGCACGAGACATGGAATGTGGAATGTGTGCCAGTGCGTCTCTATCACACCCCTGGCTTCAATGTCAAGCACTGCAGTTCTGACACGCTTAGCTCGGCTGACGAGAGTACGCCAATTGTGAATATTCGGACATGTCGCTACACCCGGTCAGGCTGCGAGGACAGCACGCCCACCATGACAGAGGAGTCACTGTGTAGGCTGCCCTTCACTGACCGCCACATCAGTGGCTTCTGTAGTACCGACTGGCTGCAAGGCACGCAGTCTAGTGATGACAGCCAGAGTGATCCGGAAGGTGTGTACTTAGATAAAACTGAGTCAGATGAAGATCACCCCATCACATCAAGTGCTGACCAGCTTGACAGAATTACATCTTCACTAGAAGCCACCCGAGACTCGGAACCAAACCTCAGCCTACTAACGACGCCATCATCAGATGGAACAAAATCAGATGTGACATCGTCAAGCATACATTTCTCGCCAGCAACGAGCTGTGTAGAGAGCTCGTACAAGGAGTCTGATGGTGGTGCGTCCTGCAGCACTTCGCCTCACTCCGACACCAGGTGTCGTCTGCATCGTGTGCTACAGCGTAACATCAGCCGTGAGAGACTGATGGCTAGAATGGCACGCCAACGCTACCTGGTGTCCAGCAGCACAGGTCTCAGTTCAGACAGTGTAAATGACATGCCACCTCCGACTAACTCGCCCATTGACATCAGCACTGCATCTAATGACAGCGTCAACAAGCCCAGCCAACAGGCTGCCCAATTTGGAACTCGCCCTCCTTGTATAGGCAAAGAGGCAACTCCAGAAGGAATTAATAAGTCAACAAATGGCACATCTATGCACCCTCTGCACGCACTGGCTGATGTAGACATTTCAGATGTGTTCGCAGACCAGTTTATCATACCAGCTGAGTGTAAATATAATAACGCGTACGGCATCAACTTCATTGGTGTCACTACCCAACATTGTACGCCCAAGAGGCAAAACAAGATGTATCACAAGACAAGAACTGCATCGGCTGGAAGGGCAGTGAAGAGGAAAACCCATCTAGCATCCAGCAGCGCGACAAAGAAACCAGCTCTACTGAGACGCCTACAGAATTGGGGAAGACAGCTGCGCAACGGCTCACGATACAACCCAGCCCAGAAACTGAAAGTGCCTGACTCAAACATGAAAGAAAAAGATGCAGAGGTAGAGGAGGAACTGTGATACTTCACCTGACTCCTCGTGCACTGCGAGAGATGTCATATGAGAACTGTTGTACCTCACTGCTATAAATGCCAATTTGAGAGCCGTGGTACCTCACTACTATAAATGTCATTTTGAGAACTGTAGTACCTCACTGCTATAAATGTCATTTCGAGAACTGTGGTACCTCACTGCTATAAATGCCATTTTGAGAACTGTGGTACCTCACTGCTATAAATGTAATTTTGAGAACTGTAGTACCTCACTGCTATAAATGTCATTTCGAGAACTGTGGTACCTCACTGCTATAAATGCCATTTCGAGAACTGTGGTACCTCACTACTATAAATGTCATTTTGAGAACTGTAGTACCTCACTGCTATAAATGTCATTTCGAGAACTGTGGTACCTCACTGCTATAAATGCCATTTTGAGAACTGTGGTACCTCACTGCTATAAATGTCGTTTTGAGAACTGTAGTACCTCACTGCTATAAATGAATTTTGAGAACTGTAGTACCTCACTATCATAACTGTCATTTGGGAACTGTAGTACCTCACTATCATAACTGTCATTTGGGAACTGTGGTACCTCACTATCATAACTGTCATTTGGGAACTGTAGTACCTCACTATCATAACTGTCATTTGTGAACTGTGGTACCTCACTATCATAACTGTCATTTGGGAACTGTAGTACCTCACTATCATAACTGTCATTTGGGAACTGTGGTACCTCACTACCATAACTGTCATTTGGGAACTGTAGTACCTCACTATCATAACTGTCATTTGTGAACTGTAGTACCTCACTATCATAACTGTCATTTGTGAACTGTGGTACATTACATGTTAGAAATATATGTTTAAGCAGTATTTTGCAGTGGACTGTGATACCACAAGAGTGATACCACAAGAGTGATACCACAAGAGTGATACCACAAGAGTGATACCACAAGAGTGATGCTATGTTGTTGCTACGTTCAAATAAAATATTTAGATTATGTTTTAAATTTTGTTGCTGAAAAATGCATTAATTTTTTTTTAAATTAATTAATTAATTAATAATTAATAAACATATAGTATTGTATCATAAAAATGTTTGACATTAAAAACTTAATTGTTTCTTACCATCAATTCATGTGCTCAATGTTTCATCAAATATAAACTGCACAGCAAATGATTTGTGTGAATTGCGTGGTGTACTTCTGTTGACAATCTTGCACAATTTCACTTTAATTTCACATTAATGTTATGTTATGCACCAAAAGTGTGACAGGTTATTTCGGGGAGGCTCTATCATGGCATTCAAGTTATCAAAGTTATACTGTATACCTACATGTACAAATAAATATACACAAGCCTAGGCTAAGAAACACCATCAATAATTATTTACAACACAACAATAACACAATTTACCTTACTTCTTCTAGTTTGTTTATCTTCACCCACTTTACAGTTTCCACAATAAAAGCTATTCCCTGCATCCATTGTGTGCTACTAACACTTGAAATCCTTTATTATATTAGTACAATGCTAGGGAACGTTTGAATGAAGACCATAGATGTGGGCATATCTAAAGCTAAAAAAAGCCAACTAGTAAATGGTAGGGATAGATCATTTTCTTTGTGATTAACCGTATTACCGTATTCGACCTATTAAGCATACGCCCCCTTTTTAATCAGCAGGATCCATAGTTATTGTAATTTGACTAGTGGATCAACTGAAAAGTGTTGCCATCTGGTCTTAAACAGTTGGCACCACTTTTCAGTTGTTCTAGACTTTAAAAAGACACCACCTGTTACCTTATTGTTTAGAGAAAGAAATGTTGGTGTATGTTTATAAGAACATATTCTTATAAGCCAATATGACATTTCTCCATGGCCCAGTTTTTTTTTCAAACCCATAGTTTATTATTGAAACTAGCAAAAATGCCCATCCTCTGGACGGGTTAACATGGTAGTTTGTAAGTGACTGTCATGATAACAACATTAAAACAATGTCAGCATACACAATTATCACAGAAATACTTCAGTAGTTGGTGCTACCAGTCAATATCTTGATGGCTTCTTCGATAATTGCGACGTAATACTGAGTTACAGTAATGTCTAGCAATACCTTACCCTTGTGTTACTGCTGTGTTGGGTAATGTCTAGTGATGCCTTGCCCTTGCATTACTGCTGTATTGGGTAATGTCTAGCAATGCCTTGCCCTTGTGTTACTGCTGTATTGGGTAATGTCTAGCAATGCCTTGCCCCTGTGTTACTGCTGTATTGGGTAATGTCTAGCGATGCCTTGCCCTTGCATTACTGCTGTATTGGGTAATGTCTAGCAATGCCTTGCCCTTGTGTTACTGCTGTATTGGGTAATGTCTAGCGATGCCTTGCCCTTGCGTTACTGCTGTATTGGGTAATGTCTAGCAATACCTTACCCTTGTGTTACTGCTGTGTTGGGTAATGTCTAGTGATGCCTTGCCCTTGCATTACTGCTGTATTGGGTAATGTCTAGCAATACCTTACCCTTGTGTTACTGCTGTGTTGGGTAATGTCTAGTGATGCCTTGCCCTTGCATTACTGCTGTATTGGGTAATGTCTAGCAATGCCTTGCCCTTGTGTTACTGCTGTATTGGGTAATGTCTAGCAATGCCTTGCCCCTGTGTTACTGCTGTATTGGGTAATGTCTAGCGATGCCTTGCCCTTGCATTACTGCTGTATTGGGTAATGTCTAGCAATGCCTTGCCCTTGTGTTACTGCTGTATTGGGTAATGTCTAGCGATGCCTTGCCCTTGCGTTACTGCTGTATTGGGTAATGTCTAGCAATGCCTTGCCCCTGCGTTACTGCTGTATTGGGTAATGTCTAGCGATGCCTTGCCCCTGTGTTACTGCTGTATTGGGTAATGTCTAGCGATGCCTTGCCCTTGCGTTACTGCTGTATTGGGTAATGTCTAGCGATGCCTTGCCCTTGCGTTACTGCTGTATTGGGTAATGTCTAGCAATGCCTTGCCCTTGTGTTACTGCTGTATTGGGTAATGTCTAGCAATGCCTTGCCCTTGCATTACTGCTGTATTGGGTAATGTCTAGCGATGCCTTGCCCCTGTGTTACTGCTGTATTGGGTAATGTCTAGCGATGCCTTGCCCTTGCGTTACTGCTGTATTGGGTAATGTCTAGCAATGCCTTGCCCCTGTGTTACTGCTGTATTGGGTAATGTCTAGCAATGCCTTGCCCTTGTGTTACTGCTGTATTGGGTAATGTCTAGCGATGCCTTGCCCTTGCGTTACTGCTGTATTGGGTAATGTCTAGCAATGCCTTGCCCTTGCGTTACTGCTGTATTGGGTAATGTCTAGCGATGCCTTGCCCTTGCATTACTGCTGTATTGGGTAATGTCTAGCAATGCCTTGCCCCTGTGTTACTGCTGTATTGGGTAATGTCTAGCAATGCCTTGGCCTTGTGTTACTGCTGTATTGGGTAATGTCTAGCAATGCCTTGCCCCTGTGTTACTGCTGTATTGGGTAATGTCTAGCAATGCCTTGCCCTTGTGTTACTGCTGTATTGGGTAATGTCTAGCAATGCCTTGCCCCTGTGTTACTGCTGTATTGGGTAATGTCTAGCAATGCCTTGCCCTTGCGTTACTGCTGTATTGGGTAATGTCTAGCAATGCCTTGCCCTTGCGTTACTGCTGTATTGGGTAATGTCTAGCAATGCCTTGCCCTTGCGTTACTGCTGTATTGGGTAATGTCTAGCAATGCCTTGCCCCTGTGTTACTGCTGTATTGGGTAATGTCTAGCAATGCCTTGGCCTTGTGTTACTGCTGTATTGGGTAATGTCTAGCCCAAAATTCATTTTGAATTGTCCATGAATTATGTACCATATAGGAAAAAAATTGGAGCAAAATTGTTGGAAGTACATTGTAAAAATTATATTCCAACTAAAATTGCCAAACTAAATTATGCATACTTAGTAAAAATGAAACCCAATTAAAGTGAATGCAAAGTAACATGTCTGTATAGAGCAAAATGATTCACAACACGTGGTGCACTAGGTTAAACTAGGTTAAAATTACCTGCAAAAGAAACATTATAAACACTATAAAAAATTATAAGCCCGGAACAATCATAGAAGGTTTTACTTACTGGGATGACAAACTGTTGATATTTCTTGGCAATTTCTGCAGCTTTGCTGGGGTCATCGGGACACATGGAGCGTCGGACTAGTGTCAGCAGCATCTGTCTCTTCAGACGCATCCCCAGGCAAGACCTCAAGTCAGCCTCAGATGTCTGGCATAAACACCTCATTCTTACAACCAACATAACATTGTAAGATGTTAATGCTACTAACAATGTGATATTTTCCACAGCTCATCCTTCATTATGGCCATCATACCACCTTCAAACAGCTAGCAGGGCTGGTATTCGCAAAAGAATTATAAATTTGTAACTCAAGTTTTCCGTAAATATGACAGCAATACTGTCCCGGGAGGTTCACTCATGGAATATCTGCATAAATATTGTCCAATGTACTAAATACTGAATAAGCCAACTGAAGTATTACATAAATATTGTCCAATGTACTAAATACTGAATAAGCCAACTGAAGTATTACATAAATATTGTCCAATGTACTAAATACTGAACAAGCCAACTGAAGTATTACATAAATATTGTCCAATGTACTAAATACTGAACAAGCCAACTGAAGTATTACATAATCCGTGTTGAATCTCAGCCAAGACAGGCAAGCTTGCATTTTAATCTTTAATTCACCAGGTTGTTTTGGTATTAGATATTCTGCGAGTGACAGCTCCGGAGGCAGCGTTGAGCCACATATATGGAAAACTTGAGTTACAAATTTGTAAGTCTTTTGAGAATATGGGCCCAGAAGTAGAAGCTTTCAAAGATCATCAACAAATCATGAATATTATACTGCATTTAAATTTAGTTTTACAAACTGTATTCACTCAAAAACTGGTTACTAAACTTACTATATTTGTTTCATTACTGTTTTCTACATCTACCTTAAGAATGTAGTTGTCGAAGCCAAATGCATCGTCTACGAGGTCAAGCGTGGTCTGTGTGACATTGATGGACATCCACCGGTCAAGGATCTCACTGTAGAATACACGCTTTATAATGCGTGGCATCCATATCTTCGGGGCTCTGGTCAAACAAACAGTACATTGAGATTCCAAATGAAAAAAGTTGCAGTGTTTCCCCTGGTATGTTACTGATGTGGTCCCCAAGTTAATGTGTGCTAACACTGCTACACATGTTTATTTCTGATGTGGTCCCCAAGTTGTTGCATGCTAACGCTGCTACACATGCTTATTTCCAATGTGGTCCCCAAGTTATTGCATGCTAACACTGCTACACGTTTATTTCTGATGTGGTCCCCAAGTTGTTGCATGCTAACACTGCTACATATGTTTATTTCTGATGTGGTCCCCAAGTTATTGCATGCTAAGACTGCTACACATGTTTATTTCTTATGTGGTCCCCAAGTTGTTGCATGCTAAGACTGCTACACATGTTTATTTCTGATGTGGTCCCCAAGTTATTGCATACTAACACTGCTACACATGTTTATTTCTGATGTGGTCCCCAAGTTATTGCATACTAACACTGCTACACATGTTTATTTCTGATGTGGTCCCCAAGTTATTGCATACTAACACTGCTACACATGTTTATTTCTTATGTGGTCCCCAAGTTATTGCATACTAACACTGCTACACATGTTTATTTCTGATGTGGTCCCCAAGTTATTGCATACTAACACTGCTACACATGTTTATTTCCGATGTGGTCCCCAAGTTATTGCATACTAACACTGCTACACGTTTATTTCTTATGTGGTCCCCAAATTATTGCATACTAACACTGCTACACATGTTTATTTCTGATGTGGTCCCCAAGTTATTGCATACTAACACTGCTACACATGTTTATTTCTGATGTGGTCCCCAAGTTATTGCATACTAACACTGCTACACATGTTTATTTCTTATGTGGTCCCCAAGTTATTGCATACTAACACTGCTACATATGTTTATTTCTGATGTGGTCCCCAAGTTATTGCATACTAACACTGCTACACATGTTTATTTCTGTCACATTCTAACTTCAAGGAAAAAAGTTGAAACACCTTTCAAAATGCACCAGAAGGCATCGTTTTGAAACTAGTTTTAAAAAATAAGGGTGTTGGCCCTGTCCACCGCTGGTGGGCATCCAACCACTTCATGTCATTTTACCCAGGGGAAACACTGAGATGATCTAAAATGGTAAATTTGCTAAAATCTGTTTAAATGCTGGAAGTATATATATGTATGTATGTATGTATGTACGTACGTACGTACGTACGTACGTACGTATGTATAGATATATACCTCTTATTATAGGTAAAATACAAGCTTGCAACCAATGAAGACAGTGATAAAGAGAATATAAAGAGAAAGACGACAGTAATTAGATGCATGACAGTGCTGCATATCGCTGTTGAAGAGTCAAAACAATGGATGTCCATTTGACCAGGTGGTTGGTTGAATATGTGTTTATTACACTAACTTCTAACACAGGAAAATGTACTTTCATTGTGTGCTTTGATTCTTCAATATATGTTGAGGAAACAAAACAATGAAATTCCATTTCCATGCGTTAGTTTGTGTAATAGACAAATATCTAAACAATAAAACGGTGCAGATCAGCATGGACTTCCACTGTTTTGACTCTTCAACAGTGATATGCTGATTTTTCAATATTCTTAACCATCTTTTCACATAAAATTTTATAGTTCTGCCTATCAATTCAGTGAAAAAGAAACAGTCGTGAATTATCTAGGCACTTGTGTTATGGCTTGTTTAATAAAGCAACAATTAAAAGTAACTCTCATTTAACATAATGGGAACAACACTCACTTGCCGAGTGTACCCTTACCGAAAATGAATATTATACGAATATCTTACCTGGGTTTAATAAACCAATTTTTTTTTTTGGTGAAACCTTTGATTATGCCTACACCACCCCATAATCCCTCGTCGGCCTCTGGTGGGTAGAATATTGGGATTGGCACATTCTGCACGGGACGTCTGTTAAAAAAGGATAAAGCAGACATAGACAAAGTACCATAATTTTCTGTGTATAATACACATTTTCCCCTTAATTTTTTATGTAAAAGTCCAGGTGCATATTATACCTGGTAACAAAACAATTGGGAACTCTGATGCTCACTGCAGAAGACGCTGATGCAATGCAGCGCTCCCTGGACAGAGAAAGTGCACCAGGCTTCAGTGTATTTACTCCAAACACCCCCTTCTGGGGCTAACATAGGAATGTGGTATGCATGAAAAATGTGCATAGAAATGTGCACAAAAATAGTGCAATTAAAATCAGATATCCTCCTCATAGACAGATGAGGTGAGCTGGAGGGGCAAGATAGACAGTGCTCACAGCTAGTTGGAAGGGGTGAGTGGAGGGGCAAGATAGACAGTGCTCACAGCTAGTTGGAAGGGGCGAGTGGAGGGGCAAGACAGACAGTGCTCACAGCTAGTTGGAAGGGGTGAATGGAGGGGAGTCTTATTATTTCAGAGGGGAGTAGATTCCAGGCTCTTATGACATTAGGATAGAAAGAGTATGAATATGTGTTGATACGTGTTTGTAAGGCTAAGGGACACTAAGCCATGCTTCAACCAAACTTTCAGAAGTGGGGAAATTGGGGTGTTTTTTGCTCAAATGTTGGGGCGCATATTACACATAGGAATTTAGAAATTGTGCAGATCTGAAAAAAGTCAGGGTGTGTATTATCTTTGGTGATGTATTATCTTTGGGGGTGTATTATACATGGAACATTACAGTAGTTAAAACACCAGAAGATGCTCCAACTGTGGAACAATCCAACATATTTCAATAACTGAATCTTAAAACATCAATATTGCACTGTGGAAATACTAGTTGAATTTTGGTGTGGTTCTGAGGATTTCCATGTTTCTAATTTTTGCAAACTTCTCTGTTTCATTTGTGTTTCAAGTCACAATGGACCAGCATAAATATGTTTGCTATGATACTGGTTATTTCATCACTAGTACACTGAAAAGTAATGTCTACCACCTGCATACAGTGATTAAATTTAGCAATTCTTTTGCAATGACAGTAATGACAGTAATGACAAGTTAAAGTGAAGTTAACATCTGAATGAATGAATAAACATGCAGATTCAAAGACATCTACTTAATGGATAATACTAAAGTTACAAACAATTATCACAGAGGTTAGTCAAAATTAGCATCAATGAAGCTTTAACCATCAAACAAAATGATAAAAATATACATATACACATTTAAGTAGACAAACAGATATAAAAAAGAAGAAAAATGGCAGATGAAAGAACAATACATATTCACATGCATGTGAGTTAGCACTAGATTTGATGTTGGGGAGTGTGGATTGTATGACGATCCGCAATCAGGGTTTTATTCTTAGCCAATAGGTGTATGCGTTATGAAGGTCTATTGTTATGATATAGTCTCATTAGCCAGTTTGAATACGTACCTGGTGCCAAATTCATCAACTGTGTATTTGCGCATGTCAGGTCTATAGTGCACAGGTGCTGGCTCTGTCATGTACTTCAGTGCAAATCTCTTCTTGTAATGCATTGGCAGACGTGACCGGATGCCTTCCGTCCAAGGCCAATAGCCTTTTGACAGCTTCTGTACATTTGTTCTGAAGCCACCAGGCAGGAATGTTCCTAGAGACATCTTGTTGCTGTAACACACCACCATACCATCTGTGTCTATACTGCATTCAGTAATGATGAAATCTTGTTGCTGTCACACACCACCATACCGTCTGTGTCTATACTACATTCAGTAATGATGACATCTTGTTGCTGTAACACACCACCATACCGTCTGTGTCTATACTACATTCAGTAATGATGACATCTTGTTGCTGTAACACACCACCATACCGTCTGTGTTTACACTACATTCAGTAATGACATCTTGTTGCTGTAACACACTACCATACCGTCTGTGTCTATACTACATTCAGTAATGATGACATCTTGTTGCTGTAACACACCACCATACTGTCTGTGTCTATACTACATTCAGTAATGATGATATCTTGTTGCTGTAACACACCACCACTGTCTGTGTCTATACTACATTCAGTAATGATGACATCTTGTTGCTGTAACACACCACCATACCGTCTGTGTTTACACTACATTCAGTAATAATGACATCTTGTTGCTGTAACACACCACCATACCGTCTGTGTCTATACTACATTCAGTAATGATGACATCTTGTTGCTGTAACACACCACCATACTGTCTGTGTCTATACTACATTCAGTAATGATGACATCTTGTTGCTGTAACACACCACCACTGTCTGTGTCTATGCTACAGTCAGTAATGATGACATCTTGTTGCTGTAACACACCACCACTGTCTGTGTCTATACTACATTCAGTAATGTTGACATCTTGCTGCTGTAACACACCACCACTGTCTGTGTCTATACTACATTCAGTAATGATGACATCTTGCTGCTGTAACACACCACCATACTGTCTGTGTCTATACTACATTCAGTAATGATGACAATGCATACAATATTTAACAAGATTTAAAACAAGACTGCCATCTAAATTCAGCTACAAGCTCTAACACAATAAAATTATATATATATATATATATATATATATATATATATATATATATATATATATATATATATATATATATATATATATATATTAGATAGATATTACCTGATAATCTAGTATTAATAATATAGTTGAATCAAATGTTAATACAATTACATTAGGTGTTCCTGAAAACAATGCAGTAGATGAATATCCATATTTGTTCATATTATTGCAAACAAAGTGCATAGTCAACTATATACAGTTTACATAAATATAATTATTAATGACACTGTTTGTATAACATCCTAAATGGGCCATAATAATTGCTAATTGATTCTTTCTTGTTATATTTCTCATAATTCATCTGACAATTTGATTTCCCTTTGTTACAAGTGTTTGTGCCGAGAACCTTAAATCCATAACATTTCTCTGTTCAGGGACAAATAATAGTTTGATACATTCTTATTTTATTATTAATAGAACGGAATTTAAATTGCAGTGCATAGCAAACAAGCATTTGTTTTTAATGTCAGTAACCACAGTTCCATGTTGACAAGCTTGCGGCAGCCAAATGGGACAATCCAGTGTAAGTTCATTCCAAATCACTATATATATATATATATATATATATATATATATATATATATATATATATATACATGTTTATTTTTAACAATATTGTGATTTTAAAAATTATTGTCATTATGATATTTTGATAAAACAGCAGAACATACATTTTAATAGTTATATATTTATAAAATAGCAATAACTTGAACTGAATAAGTAAAAATGGTAAACCTCTAGCCTAGCCTAGGTGACACGTATTTCAAATTATCTGAAAATAACATGTAAAATTAATCATATCTACATCAGTGTTCGTGTTAACACTGTTTTGGGGTGATATTACGTGTTTTTTTGAGCCATGATGCCATTTTTCAACTTTTGTTGTGATCCACTGACACAATTCTACTGTTGTTCGAAGTTGCCTTTAGGCCTGCGTTAGGCAGGTTTACAAACATCAGCATGAAATATGACGTATATTCAAATTGTTGACGAACACAATTTCGTTTTGCAACATGCATGTGACAGGGAAATGGTGAAATGCTGGTATACCAAAGCAAATACATGTCATATGACTTACTAAAAACACTTTCTATTACTTTTATGACTGCTTAGGCAACGTGGGACTGGGGCCTGGTGAGAGTAGGCAAAGTTAATCGCCATACAATTTTTTCTATCTGGCTGTTGCTGATGTAAGGCGAAGTTCTCACTCGGCTAAAACATAAGTATTTTCATGAAACGTGAAATCTTACAAAAACGCCATAAACAGAGCAATAAACACGTCTTTCGTGTCTGTATGCATTCTTACATGTATATCACTAAAGTTACCTGACAATAACCATGTAAAAATGTGAAATTATTACCTTTTTGTCAGAATGCATGTGCTTGTCAACATTTGTATATAACCGGATGTTGTTGTGAGTGAGATTACCAAACGGGATTATCGTAGATCTACATTAGGTCACGCTAAGAATTGCCATCTGCTGGCCATAGAGTTACATCATTAATCATCTCCCTATAAACTACTAACTCACTAACGGGTGTTTTATTTATGTCTGTGCTGCTGGCCCACTTGGGCCTCATTCTACATGAAATCGCGTTTGATCAAGTGACCCAAAGGCAACATCATATGCACAGTATGGCGGCTATTTATGAAATCTTTTCTGTGTGACCGATAAATGTACTCATACATAATTATTAATTATTTGGAGCACATTTCTTCAGTTTCTTGACTTGACTAGCTATGGAAAGCCCAAATCGGCGAGTTAATAAAACCCGGTGTGGACTTTCGCCCCAGAGACGAAGAGTGGGGCGGACAAATTTGCCTATGGCTATGGTGACAGGTAATCTATCTATGGTGACAGGTAATCTATCTATTTTCCTTGTTATTGTTAGTTTGGGTGGCTCCTACGATAGCGATCATTGTTGGTCTTAGTAGGAGTCTCCCTTCCCACAGCAAATATGTTTTTTTTTTGGTTGTTGTTGCATAACGTATTACTTTTATTGATGATTTATTAATTGCTATTATATATTGTACCGTTCTATATGTGCATGTATCATATGTATTTATATAATTTATATTGCCACTCAATATAATTTATCTATGTTCTTTGCTGTTGGGACAACTAAAATTTATCCTTATCCTTATAAAGATTGAACTCTGTGAATGTATTCCTAACTACATTTATTGTAATGTACAAAACTTATTTAACAATAACAATAACCTATCGTTAGCACATATCTCATGTTATGTGACAATGAATAATATTAGAAATTACTATTGGAGACAAATATGTAGACACGTTATCAATGACAATGCCATACACATGGTATTGCAAAGTCCGGGTGTGTAAATTCGTGGGCGGAGGTGCAGGCGGATGATTTCCATTTCGTGTGTAGGGGGTGTACTACAGTGAAACATCTGCAGGAGCAGGTGATTGAGCTAAGGCGTATGATTTTGATGATGACAGGGCAGGGTGAGACAGAAGTGAACAGAGGTGGTGAGAATGACGAGAGCAGAGGTGGTGAGAGCGAGGAGAGCAGAGGTGGTGAGACCGAGGAGAGCAGAGGTGGTGAGACCGAGGAGAACAAGGAGAGCAGTGGCAATGTGAGGGAGAAAGCTGGTAAGAAGAAGAAAGATGACAGAAGGCAAAGAATGCAACAAAAGAGAGGTAAGCGGGTGAGTGGAGACGGATTGCCAGGTGGTAAGACGGTAAAGGTTGATGATAGGAGAGAAAGGGGGCATACTAGTAGTGTGCAACAGGAAAGGAGCTTTGCCGATGTAGTATCACAGGGGAAAGCGAGGAAAGCCCGGGTATTTATGGGGGATTCCATCATTAGGAAAGTGGATAAAATTGTAAATAGAGGAGATGACATAACAGTATGCCTACCAGGGGCAAAAGTAGAGGATATAGCAGAGAAGGCAGGACAGGTCATGGGTGGTGGCACGGGAGGTGCTGTTCTCGTGCATGTGGGAACGAACAATGCAGATAAGGAGGGAACGTCAGCCATCATTGGTAAGTACAGGAGGTTGATCGAGACGCTTAGAGAGGCACGAGTTGGGCAGATCGTATTGTCGGGGATATTACCAATAATGGGAGGCAGGGGTGAGGAATATAGGAACTGTAGAAGGATGGCGATCAACACACAGGTACAGAAGGTATGTATGGAGGAGGGAGTAGGCTTCGTAGACATGTGGTTATACTTTGTGGGAAGAGGTGACTTTTTCATGAGAGATGGACTTCATCTGACAGGAAGGGCGCTGCAGTTCTTGCGTGTGAGTTTGTCAGAGTTGTCGGCAGGGCACAGGTACCATAGATTATTTAAACTAGATGCGCAGGGGGAACTGACAGAGAAAACTCAAAGGAGTACTACTACAAATACACATCCAAAGAAATGTTCACCAATAATTTCAGACAATGAACTTAAATGTGTATGCTTAAATGCCAGGAGCATAGTAAATAAAAAAAGTGAGTTAGACATTATGGTAGCAGATATTGATCCTCATGTAATAGGCATCACAGAATCATGGGCAAATGAAGATATAGTAGATGCTGAGTTAGCACTGACAGGCTATGTAATGTTTAGGAAGGATAGACGAGAAAGAAGGGGAGGTGGAGTAATTTTGTATATTAAAGAATCTATCCAAGCATATGAAATTACACTGAAAAGTGAAGCAGATAGTGTGGAAGCAATTTGGTGTAACATAGTTACCAGGAACTCAACATTAACAATAGGAGTAGTTTATCGTAGTACTAACATAGGACAAGAGGAAGATGTAAAATTACAAAAGGCGATAAGGGAGGTGAGCAAGGGAGAATGTGTTATAATGGGTGATTTTAACCATGGCCATATACAATGGGAATCATTAGAGAGTGCTGGAGGTGACGACCATCAGTTTCTACTTCTAACACAGGATTGTTTCCTTACTCAACATGTCTTGGAACCAACCAGAGGTGGGAATGTGTTAGATTTAATTTTGTCTTCTCAAAATGAATTAGTTGACAATGTTAAAGTACACAAACCTTTGGGTTCAAGTGACCATAACCAAATCCATTTTAATATAAAAGTAAAAACAGGGAATACATATAAAAAACAATGGAGGAGGAATTTCAACAAAGGCAGATATAAAGTGATGAGAACATATCTAGCAAATATAGATTGGAATAATTTGCTGAAGAACAAGACAGCAACAGAATGCTGGACTTGTTTAAAATATGAGATTGAGGGCATTATTGAGAAATTTATTCCATTAAGAAAACAAGGGAAAAGATCCAGGAAAAACACCTGTCAAAAGAAGCTATTAGAAAAATTGCTCACAAACAGATGCTATGGAAGGTCTATAAACACACTGGAAATGTAGAAGACTACACCAACTACAAAGAGGCACTTAACCTAGCTACTACTGAAATTAGAAAATCTAAAAGAACCTTTGAAAAAAATTGGCAGGTAATATAAAAATGACAGCAAGAGTTTCTATGCTTATGTAAGGAGTAAACAGAAAGTTCGAGATAAGGTCGGACCACTGGAAAGCAACAGTGAAAGCATAATTTCAGATGGGTTCCAAATGGCAGAGGTCCTGAATGAGTATTTCAGCTCAGTTTTTACCACAGAAGATATCAGCTCACTTCCAGTTCCATTGACTAAATTTGAGGGCAATACATCAGAATATTTAGGGCAGTTATTTGTAACTCCTGAAATGATAGCAAAGAAAATTAAGAAGATGAAAGATAATAAATCACCTGGAGTTGATGGGATACCACCAAAACTGCTAAAGGAAATTGTTGATCAAATTAGTACACCACTTGCAAACTTATTTAACTTGTCACTAGAAGAAGGAATAGTTCCTTCAGAATGGAAAGAAGCAAACATTACGCCGCTGTTTAAGAAGGGATCGAGGAAGAAGCCAGAAAATTACAGACCAGTGAGTTTAACATCAGTTGTATGTAAATTACTTGAAACATTAATTAGAGACCACATGGTGGAATTTCTCATAAAACATAAATTAATAAATACATCTCAACATGGATTCCTAAAAGCAAGGTCATGTCTAACCAATCTCTTATGTTTTTAGAAGAAATTACAAAGTGGGTAGATCACGGGTCACCAGTGGATGTTGTCTACTTAGATTTTCAGAAAGCTTTCGATAAAGTGCCACATCAAAGATTGTTACTTAAACTAAAAGCCCATGGTATAGGCAATGATGTAATCAACTGGATAGAAAAGTGGCTTACACACAGAAGACAGAGAGTAATAGTAGATGGTAAGATTTCAAACTGGAAATCTGTTTTGAGTGGGGTACCACAGGGATCAGTGTTAGGCCCTATACTGTTTTTAATATATATAAATGATTTGGAGGATGACATATCTAGCAAAGTACTCAAATTTGCAGATGACACAAAAGTATTCAGAAAGGTTACTAATGATACAGATAAACAAAGTTTACAGGATGATCTAGAAAAATTAGTTAAATGATCAGAAAAATGGCAAATGTTATTCAATTTTGGGAAGTGTAAATGTATACACATAGGACATGGAAATATGGATGAGGAATATAAAATGGGGGATGCTGTACTAGGTAGAACCACACAAGAAAAGGATTTAGGAGTAACATTTAATGCTGACATGAAAGTTTCAGAGCAATGTGGGATTGCTGCTTCGAAAGGAAATCAAATTCTAGGCCTAATTAGGAGAACTATCACGTATAAGGAGAAACATCTAATTGTACCCCTGTACAAAGCAATAGTTAGACCACATTTGGAATATTGTATTCAAGCATGGAGGCCATATCGTAAAAAAGACTTAGATAAGCTAGAAAGAATACAACGAAGAGCAACTAAGATGATTCCAGAATTAAGAGATCTTAGTTACGAAAGTCGCTTATTACAATGTGGTCTGACAACACTAGAGACCAGGAGACTAAGAGGAGACCAAATAGAAGTGTTTAAAATAGTGAACGGTTATGAGGATGTTGATAGGAATATGTTCTTCAAACTTAAAGAAGGCAGTAGAACCAGAGGACACAAAGCAGCATTAGTTAAGGAACAGTGTAGGTTGGACATGAGAAAGTACTCTTTCTCACAGAGGGTGATAAATGAATGGAACAAACTGCCAAATGATTGTGTTAATGCTAGTAGTGTGAATATGTTTAAAAATAGAATTGACAGATATCTGATAAGGGCGGGCTACACATAGATGAGAAAATTGTTGGACTCTCGATAAGCCAATGGCTTCCTTGTCCACTTGCCATCTGGAACTTGTTGTTCGAGATGGCAATCTTGTTAAATCTTGTATGGGCGATAATACACAGTAAATTGCAAATGTCAAACTTGGGACCGTGGTATATTGACAGTCCAGTTTTATTCATTGTGCATTCAGGATTGATACGAATGATTTGTTTTTACAGTAGCATATGCAAGATACTGAGGGTAACTTCTTAAATATTGAATTACCGTGCAGACTTGCTGCAAGTTGCAACTTGGAAATTTAGGAATTTGGAAACGTCAATTTTCATGGAACACCTGTCAAAATGATGGCTTTCTTGTCTTTTATCATATGTTCCTATTTTAACAGTTTATTGTTCTAAAACAGAGCACATAGACAACAGGAAGCTTACCTGTGTTATTTCCAACTTACCTCGTGAAGCACGAAATTCAGATAATTGATAAATTTCGTCTGCAAAACATTGACAAGTCGATCACGTTTTACCAGTCACGTGGTTCCACGCGAGATCCGTATCCCAACAACCATTTGGTAGTTTGAAAATGGCGGATCACGAGCGACGGAGACGATGATGTTTTGAACTGTCCTACACAAACGTAATGACATGTTACGAATTCAACCTTCTTTGTCACAGGTTAGGCCGTATCGGCTTTCGGTTGTATTGTGGAATATACTATGCAATAGGATATAATCTGAAGAGCTTTATTTCGCTTCATTTCGCGCACTTCCACGGCGCCACTGACTGGGGCTGGACTGGCCGGGGCGCTTACTGACATTGTCACTGTGTCAGTACCAGCGTACTTAAAGACCGGTTAGGTGGTCAATATTGAACTGGAGGAATGGTGAAATATAATTATTTTACAAGAATGAAATATATTACATATGATATGGCCTCTTATTAGTCTATTACACACGCATTCGATAATATGGCAATATGCGGTAATCGTTTGCGAAGATGATGGAAAGTTGTTTACGTGAATTACGTGATCGTGTACAAAATGACAGACAAACATTTGAATGGTTTTAAAACCAAATGAAAACACACTGCAATGATGAAGAAAATAGTCCCCAACTTCGAATTTGCTAAAATCATAAGATTTGTTAAATAAATACAAAATGGTACATTTGTGATTTGAATCCCCCTGAAATCCTCAACAGCTGGCGGAGTAGTTTCAAGTGCTTAACTTCTGCAGGCCTTGGAACTTTTAAACAACTGCTTCCACATTGTGAATCTTGTCCCATTTGGCCTTCATTAAGTCTTCAATGTGGGGCCTTCATTAAGTCTTTCAATGTGGGGCCTTCATTAAGTCTTTCAATGTGGGGCCTTCATTAAGTCTTTCAATGTGGGGCGAGTGGCGGAGTGGTTAGAACATCTTTCAATATGGGGCGAGTTGGCGGAGTGGTTAGAACATCTTTCAATGTGGGGCGCGGTGGTGGAGTGGTTAGAACATCTTTCAATGTGGGGCGTGGTGGTGGAGTGGTTAGAAGATCTTTCAGTGTGGGGCGAGGTGGCGGAGTGGTTAGAACATCTTTCAATGTGGGGCGAGGTGGCAGAGTGGTTAGAACATCTTTCAATGTGGGGCGGGGTGGTGGAGTGGTTAGAACATCTTTCAATGTGGGGCGAGTTGGCGGAGTGGTTAGAACATCTTTCAATGTGGGGCGAGGTGGTGGAGTGGTTGGAACATCTTTCAATGTGGGGCAAGGTGGCGGAGTGGTTAGAACATCTTTCAATGTGGGGTGAGGTGGTGGAGTGGTTGGAACATCTTTCAATGTGGGGCAAGGTGGTGGAGTGGTTAGAACATCTTTCAATGTGGGGCGAGGTGGTGGAGTGGTTGGAACATCTTTCAATGTGGGGCAAGGTGGCGGAGTGGTTAGAACATCTTTCAATGTGGGGCGAGGTGGTGGAGTGGTTGGAACATCTTTCAATGTGGGGCGAGGTGGCGGAGTGGTTAGAACATCTTTCAATGTGGGGCGAGGTGGTGGAGTGGTTGGAACATCTTTCAATGTGGGGCAGAGTGGCGGAGTGGTTAGAACATCTTTCAATATGGGGCGAGTTGGCGGAGTGGTTAGAACATCTTTCAATGTGTGGCGCGGTGGTGGAGTGGTTAGAACATCTTTCAATGTGGGGCGTGGTGGTGGAGTGGTTAGAACATCTTTCAATATGGGGCGAGGTGGCGGAGTGGTTAGAACATCTTTCAATGTGGGGCGAGGTGGCAGAGTGGTTAGAACATCTTTCAATGTGGGGTGGGGTGGTGGAGTGGTTAGAACATCTTTCAATGTGGGGCGAGTTGGCGGAGTGGTTAGAACATCTTTCAATGTGGGGCGAGGTGGTGGAGTGGTTGGAACATCTTTCAATGTGGGGCAAGGTGGCGGAGTGGTTAGAACATCTTTCAATGTGGGGCGAGGTGGTGGAGTGGTTGGAACATCTTTCAATGTGGGGCAAGGTGGCGGAGTGGTTAGAACATCTTTCAATGTGGGGCGAGGTGGTGGAGTGGTTGGAACATCTTTCAATGTGGGGCAAGGTGGCGGAGTGGTTAGAACATCTTTCAATGTGGGGAGAGGTGGCGGAGTGGTTAGAACATCTGACTCTCAACTGAGAGAACCTAGTTTTGAATCCTCTTGGTGCTGTTTTGAAGCTTTGGCAATTTCGTCCATCCCGCATTGTCACAGTTCACTCAGCTATCAACGAGTACCTGGCTACAGACTGAGGTGGATATGTGAACAAATAGTTTTCACTCAGTAATAGCACAGGGCTCGAATTTGGTGGTGGCCATGTGGCAATTTGCCGCAATGCCCTGGTAGCTGGCCGTAGTTCCTCAAAAACTAAACAATTGTTCATGGCCAACAGGCCGTGCTTTCTAATACACTCCATTTCAATTGCAAAGTCGTTGGCAGACAGCAAAGTTGTTCTCACTGAGACACGGCTTCTTCTTTATAGTACCCGGATGTTTTTTCTACAATGCTAATTTACCAACATATTCATTGTATTAAAGCATTTGTAATAATATGGCATTTTCTACTGGCCTCGGTGCTCTACCTACTGGCCTCAGTGCTCTATACATACTGGCCTCAGTGCTCTATACATACTGGCCTTGGTGCCCCCTAAAATATATAAAAGCCAAGGCCAACTGGCCTTGTCATCAAGTTGACCAAATTTGAGGCCTGATAGCAGCATGGCTAAATACTTCCCAGAGAAGTTGTTTTGGCTTTGGAATGAACATGTTGACCAGGGTAAGTGTAAAGTGCTTTGGCAAATCCCGAGGATCAGATACAGCGCTGTGTAAAAACTTACTTTTACCATTTAATCTATTTGACATATCTGAGTTAAACAATGCTCTTTTCTTCATGTACCTTCTAAAATGTTTATTTCTCATTAACAGGTGCACTTATTGAGGGTTACCAGTCAACCTTATTAGTGAACAACATGACTAGTAAAGATGACTGTGAGTCGGACTTTGAGCCAACCGACACAGCGATGCACCTGCAGACAAATGCAAAAGTACAACAACAGATAAAGGAAGATGTAAATGGCATAAAGACGATGTGGCAACTACAGGCAAAACATGCCCAGCACGCAAACGCCGTACCGTACTCTGCAAGCAAATAGTACGTATCTCTGCATGCTGTTGCTACAGAATGTTTTATTCAAATACTAGCTGCTGAGTTACCTGGCATTGCACCGGGAGAAAAGGCAGCCATAGGTATTTTCCACTGATCTACATTAGTATATAGATCAGTGATCTTTTCTAGTTAAAGCTGTGGACAGCTATAATGTTATTATCATCTATCATGTAGCAAGTCTTTTCTAGTTAAAACACCATCTATGGATAGCTACAATGTTATTATGATATATATATATAATATATATATATATATATATTATATATATATATATATATATAAGCTAGCACTGCCAGTGGCCATTTGGGCTGTTGGCCACACAGCATTGGATTTTGCTAAACAAAATTTACCTATTTGAGCCTATTTGGTCAACAGCATTTTCGTTGAAAAACATGCAGAATGTATGAGCATTTTTTTTCTTGATGCACATAAAAAATGTGGCTGAATAATTTGTATTTTATCCCAAAAAAATTGGGGCTTTAACCAAAATGGCTAAGCAGTTTACAGCATCATGGCTTGCCCAGTATATGTGTGTGTGTGCATGCATGCGTGCATGCATGTGTGTGTGTAGATAGACATTTGTAAATGTGGTGTGCATAAGAAACAACAGGCAGGCAGGCAGCTTTGCTTTATAGGTTAGATTCTCAAAGTCTTATGTTTACATTTGAGCCTGAAACATAGTTCTTCTAATATGTAAATATATATATATTTATATATATAAGAGCCAGCTTTTGTTTGAGAAGTATGTAACAAAATGTCGGTATTACAACATATATATATATATATATATATATATATATATATATTGATATATATATATATATATATATATATATATATATATATATATATATATATATATATATATATATAGTGTGTGTTTGTTTATAAACATATATATATATATATACATTTATATATACCAATATATATATATACGTTTATAAACAAACACTCTATATATATATATATATATATATATATATATATATATATATATATATATATATATATATATATATATATATATATATATATATATATATATATATATATATATATATATAGATGAATGTATTTTGTAATACCAACATTTTGTTACATACTTCTCAAACAAAAACTGGCTCTTATTTCAATTAGGTTTTTCTAATTCAGGTTTGACAGAACTGACATTGTACATTGGAATAACAGTAATAACAGTAATAACAGTAATAACAGTAATAACAGTAATAACAGTAATAACTCTATTGTAGGTTGTTGCAGTTTGATTTATGGCTATTATATATTTAGGTTTATTCATATTATTTTTTGACTATTTATTTACACCAACTCTAAGAGTAATTCTTGCTTTAGCACGGTCTTCAGATATAAATACTTAGAAAAATGTATTTAAGTGCATTTATACATTCCAGATACCAGAGCACTGCAGAGTCTGCTGATATATGTAGGACTATTAATCATCTGTCGTTGCTGGGCCGTAACATCGTTGGATACAAAGTTACATTAATAATTTACTTATGTCACTGATGAAAAAGGGTTGTACAAGCATTACGCCAAGTACACTAAATAGGTCAAACACTGTACTATTATTTATTTGTTTGGCACGTTTTACTTATAAAGCATCCAAGCAGGTAATCTGTTTCTCATATGTTGACATTGGCATTTTCAGCAAGTTTGCATCTGAATTTGCTCCTTCTAAGGTTAAGGAAAAGCGAAAGTATGTGTCGACTCTTGACAGTGATAGACCATTGCTTAAACATGTAAGTACATATTACTTGTTGTACCATTTATGTATTAAAAGTTACAATGACATATAATTGAGTAGATTTATTGTAGTAACTATGGCGACATTTGGTATTTTCACCTGAAGCAATCCACACTTATTAGACTGTCATACATGTATACTTATCATAATATTATTTTTAATATAATTAATATACATTTTAATATTATTTTTTTATAGATAATTTATATTTATTTTAAATAGAATTAATAATATTTTAATAAGTTATGACTGCATATATGTAAAACATCTGAGAACAGTCTTGATTAATCAGGTTCTATATAAATACTTTTATTATAAAGTTACTGCATCGAAGCATTACTTTCATGTAAAGTTTCTCTTGCAAGCCTTCTTAACATTTCAGCCTCCTGAGGTGGTTTTGTCAAATGTGTACAATGCTCTGGACAGAGAGGGATTTGCGCAGAGGTTTGGCAATTTAGAAAATACTAGGAAATTTCCATTCAGCCGAGGAGAAACAATCACCACTACTGGTAATAAAATTTTTTTTTTCTTAATATCGTGCTCATACTATACACACACATGCATGCACACACACATGTCACAGTATTTTGTTGTTGGATAAGTTGCCAGCATGTAGCTAGATGGCAGCTGTATTACAGAGCAAAGTTTCTTGCTAGTAGGGAAGAAAAGATGCTGAACTGTTCTCCCGTTTGTTGCCCCTGATAATATTTATTTCCATTCAGAAATGAAGAAACCACATGTCACATCCCTTGGCATAGTTCCCACGGGAATCAGGTTAGTCAAAATATGCTCGATATATTCTTCACTTGTGGTACATTTCTAACTAATAACTTATTTTTGATGTATAAAATGTTGAGCATAAATAAATGGTGTAAGTTAAATTATATTTATATATTATTGTTTATGTAGGTCGTTTCCCAAGACATCCTCAACCTTTCTAGACTATTGATATACACCCAGGTATATGTTTTAAAACCATCTGTGAGGATCTTAATAAAATATAATGTTTGATTAATAGTTATACAAAGTAATATACAACTCCCTTGAACTGTGTTGTACAATGGTGTTTTATAACAAGAATTCATACCTGTAGCTAGCCTGAAAAGTTGTTTTTTCGTGTTAGTGGTGGTGTGTGGGGCACAGTAGCATAACGGTTAGAATGTCGGGCTCTCAATCAAGAAACCCGGGTTTGCATCCTCTCACTGCTGTTTCAAAACTTTGGCAATTTCATTCATCCCACATTGCCTCAGTTCACTCAGCTGTATACATGAGTACCTGGTTGCAGACAGTTCACTCAGCTGTATACATGAGTGCCTGGTTACAGACAGTTCACTCAGATGTATACATGAGTACCTGGTTACAGACAGTTCACTCAGCTGTATACATGAGTACCTGGTTACAGACAGTTCACTCAGCTGTATACATGAGTACCTGGCTACAGACAGTTCACTCAGCTGTATACATGAGTACCTGGTTACAGACAGTGGTGGATTTGTGAATGAATAGTCTGCGCAATAATTGCAACATGGCTGAATTCTTCCCAGAGAAGTCAAAATGGCATTGAATTGAACAGGTCTGTGAGGGGGTGAAGTGTAAACCACTTTGAGCAGTGCCAAATACTATACTGCGCTCTATAAGAACATATCTTTACCTCTGACCGACTGGTGAAATGACAGCCATTGCTAACCATGTGTAATTGTTTGAAGTAGTATTTTCTTGTCCCAGTGCTGATCTGCCCCAGTTACACTTGATGTTGGAAGGAAAGCCTGTTGATCACTCTGATGATCCCATCCTGGGCCCTGTGGAACGGGTAAGTCACACCAGCTGTTGATAACTTCACGAATACCACCTTAAGTCATGTCAGTAACACAGGTTGTCCAACAAGACCCAGTCTTGAAATAATACCACCACCACATGTCTTGTCAGTAACACAGGTTGTCCAACAAGACCCAGTCTTGAAATAATACCACCACCACATGTCTTGTCAGTAACACAGGTTGTCCAACAAGACCCAGTCTTGAAATAATACCACCACCACATGTCTTGTCAGTAACCCTGGTTGTGCAACAAGACCCAGTCTTGAAATAATACCACCACCACATGTCTTGTCAGTAACACAGGTTGTCCAACAAGACCCAGTCTTGAAATAATACCACCACCACATGTCTTGTCAGTAACACAGGTTGTCCAACAAGACCCAGTCTTGAAATAATACCACCACCACATGTCTTGTCAGTAACACAGGTTGTCCAACAAGACCCAGTCTTGAAATAATACCACCACCACATGTCTTGTCAGTAACACAGGTTGTCCAACAAGACCCAGTCTTGAAATAATACCACCACCACATGTCTTGTCAGTAACACAGGTTGTCCAACAAAACCCAGTCTTGAAATAATACCACCACCACATGTCTTGTCAGTAACACAGGTTGTCCAACAAGACCCAGTCTTGAAATAATACCACCACCACATGTCTTGTCAGTAATATACACTTATTGAACGATAGTGGGTTTTATGTACAAGTTGCTTCAGAATGTTTTATTGACAAAGCCAAATACAACATTCTGAAGCAACATGTATTTATAGTTCACGACTAACGTTTCAACACATATAATGCAATTAAATGGTAAATTACTAGGGATTCTCAATAGCAATCAACATTTTAATTAATTGTTTGGCCCCGCGTGTGTAGCAGTGCGATGTCGTTTTTTATTGCACTGGATTTGACCATTCAGGACAGCATATATTACTGCATACAGTGCATTATTGCACTGGACATCAGACCATTCAGGACACTGCACATATCACTGTAGACAGTGCATTATTGCACTGGATATCAGACCATTCAGGACACTGCACATATCACTGTAGACAGTGCATTATTGCACTGGATATCAGACCATTCAGGACACTGCACATATCACTGTAGACAGTGCATTATTGCACTGGATATCAGACCATTCAGGACCGCGTACATATCACTGTAGACAGTGCATTATTGCACTGGATATCAGACCATTCAGGACAGCGTACATATTACTGTAGACAGTGCATTATTGCACTGGACATCAGACCATTCAGGACAGCGTACATATTACTGTAGACAGTGCATTATTGCACTGGACATCAGACCATTCAGGACAGCGTACATATTACTGTAGACAGTGCATTATTGCACTGGACATCAGACCATTCAGGACAGCGTACATATTACTGTAGACAGTGCATTATTGCACTGGACATCAGACCATTCAGGACAGTGTACATATCACTGTAGACAGTGCATTATTGCACTGGATATCAGACCATTCAGGACAGCGTACATATTACTGTAGACAGTGCATTATTGCATTGGACATCAGACCATTCAGGACACTGCACATATTACTGTAGACAGTGCATTACCAGTAGCAATTACCCATGTAATAATAAAGTTATTACCTGTTTTGCTCTTTAGTTCTTTGTCAATGACAACTAAATCAGAAACCTGTAAACTATTCATCATCATTTAGTAGAGGAATCTGAATAAGTGATTACTCTGTATGATTTTGTAAAGATATTTAGCAATGATTTATATTAATGATTTATTTAATATAAATATTGTGACTATCCATATGCATAAGCTGTTTCCAGTCCACCATTAATTGTTTTGATTTTACTTTCAAATTAAATCATACTAATTTCTTTCTTAGCAATGATGTAGTTCATTATGTCTTTTTGTAATATATATATATATATATATATATATATATATATATATATATATATATATATATATATATATATATATATATATATATATATATATATATATATATATATATATATATATATATGTAGTGATATTCAGGTGTGTGGTGTTAATATCTTAACATCACTCCATGACAAATGAAATTGTGTGTTTTTTGTGAATAAATGTCTGTGTAAACATACACATGCATGCACACATGCTTGCACACATGCTTGCACGCATACACACATATATGAAGATTGTTGCATAAGTGGCATGTGTTATTTGTGCATGCATGTCTGTAAACACACATGTGCACACACATGCACACTCACGTGCACACATGCAAGCATGCACGCACTCACATAAATGGTGATGTGTTCCTGCGCAGGCCAACACAGCCCCTGTGGTTCCGAACCAGCTCGTGGAGTTACCTCCAGTTATTCCCCAGTTGTTCACAGAGTCACCTCTCACCAGCCGTGTCTCGTCTAGACCTGCAATTGTTGGCACACTTGGCACTCTGCAGCCTGTGCAGCTTGTCGAACGCCCCTCTCCACAGCCGAAGCCTATGACCAAGCCCCATAGGACACTCAAAAGGATAAGTATGTGGAGTAAAACATGTATTTTGTTGTTCGGTAGTCGGTACCAGGAGTAGCATGTTTTTGATCACTAGATTGTTTTTGATCACTAGATTGTTTTTGATCACTAGATTGTTTTTGATCACTAGATTGCAGGCGAGTACAAATGTTTTTGATCACTAGATTGCAGGCGAGTACAAATGTTTTTGATCACTAGATTGCAGGCGAGTACAAATGTTTTTGATCACTAGATTGTTTTTGATCACTAGATTGTTTTTGATCACTAGATTGCAGGCGAGTACAAATGTTTTTGATCACTAGATTGGTTTTGATCACTAGATTGTTTTTGATCACTAGTTTGTTTTTGATCACTAGATTGTTTTTGATCACTAGATTGTTTTTGATCACTAGATTGTTTTTGATCACTAGATTGCAGGCGAGTACAAATGTTTTTGATCACTAGATTGCAGGCAAGTACAAATGTTTTTGATCACTAGATTGTTTTTGATCACTAGATTGTTTTTGATCACTAGATTGCAGGCGAGTACAAATGTTTTTGATCACTAGATTGGTTTTGATCACTAGATTGTTTTTGATCACTAGTTTGTTTTTGATCACTAGATTGTTTTTGATCACTAGATTGCAGGCGAGTACAAATGCAATGAATCACGGGATTGAGTGTTGACGGAAGTACAACATGTAATTTTGTACTTTAAATTAGAGAAAATTGGAACAATGACAAGAATGCAAATGGTTAAAGAATTACTGTTTCAGCAAAGAATTCATCGTACCAACAATAACGCTTACTGCGGCTAGCGTGTCAGTTGATTTAACATTTTTTTTCATCATAACATTCTAGGATATACTGAACTAAACGTTCACAACACAAAAATCACCCGGCAATGACATCGTATTTCGCCACTCCATCCTTTAAAAATGCAGTCCTTTTAAAAATCCCCTTGAATTCCCAGAAAAGCAACAATATTTCCTTAGTAACGTCGGCGTGCGCTACGATGTTCGAACCAACTATATTCATTCGCTCTGAAAGCAGACTACATCTTCTGGTTGCTGTAATGCTAGTACATATCAGTATTACATCTACCTAACTAAATCATATACTTAAACCAGCAGATATCAGCGTTCAATCTTTCAGTGAGCGTTAATATAGTCGTGCCATGAACAGAAATGCCAATCCATATGTGACCTGGTGACCCCACGGGATAATGGGCCAATCAAAATGAATATACACATACCCTGCCACATGTTTGTTAGATGGCTGGCATAACCTGATACCATAGACGACAACACATTACAAGTTCAGATTTCAATGGCTATTGTGATGGCAAATTAAGGGGACATTATGTTTTGTCAACGCCAGTGAAAAACCATACATTTCAACACAAACAAGCATTTGTTGAAATTGTGTTTTCAGTAATAACCAGGAAATAATGTTTAAAATATTGTTTGAAAAAAACTACAACACTCACGACGTGGCAATTTTGCATATGAACGTGTCATAATGCTGCAGTAAATTACAATTGGTGAAGGGTTTGTGTCAAAAATACAATGCCACTTTAGGCTGTCATTCAACTTTTGCGTAATTCATTCACGGTGGTGTAGCAGACATAATTAGTTTATGTTAACCAAAATCTGCTGTAAAGTGTCATACTTATATGTACGTCATCTATTTCTTTGGGGATTTTCTCAGAATGATTAAACTTCGTTTTTAGTGGCTATTTTTTCACATTTACAAATTTTTTTTAAAAACCTTGTAATGTAACCAAGTAAATGAAATTTGTTTAATCTGGTGTGTTATATAGTATTTCAACTACAATCTATGAAGAAATGGTTAATTTATTTTTAAAACTTCTACAGAAACTAATCAATTCAAGACAAGCATATAATAGCCACCCCGGCTACCTTCAATAGAAATCATAACTTAAGCACCAGAACACAAAAAATTGGCTGATCTGATGTTTGAATAACTTCGAATGCGTTTGAGCACGTTTGAGCACGTTTGAGCTTGATTCAGTTCACAACAAAAGATTTGCTCAAATTACATGTTGTAGTTCCGTCGACAATCTCATGCACTGTCACCTTTAAATTAATTTTATATTACAGGGATCGAGGAACAAGCCAGAAAATTACAGACCAGTGACTTTAACATCAGTTATATGTAAATTACTCAAAACATTAATTAGAGACCACATGGTGGAATTCCTTGTAAAACATAAATGAATAAATACATATCAACATGGGTTCCTAAAAGCAAGGTCATGTCTAACCAATCTCTTATATTTTTGGGAAGAAATTACAAAGTGGGTAGATGACCAGTGGATGCTGTCTATATAGATTTTCAGAAAGCTTTTGATAAAGTGCAACATCAAAGATTGTAACTTAAGCTAAAAGTCAATGGTATAGGTATTAGCTAATGATGGACATGGAAACATGGACAAAGAATATAAAATGGGGGATGCTGTACTAGGTAGAACCACACAAGAAAAGTACTTAGGAGTAACATTTAGTGCTGACATGAAAGTTTTAAAGCAATGTCGGATTGCTGCTTCGAAAGGAAATCAAGTTCTAGGGCTAATTAGCCCTGTACAAAGCAACAGTTAGCCCACATTTGGAATATTGTATTGTATTCAAGCTGTGAGGCCGTATTATAAAAAGGACATAGACAAGCTAGAAAGAATACAACGAAGAGCAACTAAAATTATTCCAGAATTGAGAGACCTTAGTTACGAAAGTCGCTTATTACAATGTGGTTTGACAACATTAGAGACCAGGAGACTAAGAGGAGACCAAATAGAAGTGTTTAAAATAGTGAACGGTTATGAGGATGTTGATAGGAATATGGTCTTAAAACTTAAAGAAGGCAGAAGAACCAGAGGACACAAAGCAGCATTAGTAAGGAGCAGTGTAGGTTGGACATGAGAAAGTACTCTTTCACACAGAGGGTGATAAATGAATGGAACAAACTGCGAAATGATTGTGCTAATGCTAGTAGTGTGAATATGTTTAAAAATAGAATTGACAGATATCTGATAAGGGTGGGCTACACATAGATGAGAAAATTGTTGGACTCTCGATAAGCCAATGGCTTCCTCAACCACTTGCCATCTGGAACTTTTTGTTTGGGATGGCAATCTTGTTAAATATTATGCACCAGGGGTTCCACTTTCACCTTTATATTAGTGCTATATTATGCACCAGGGGCACCACTGGTTATTTTGGGTAGGCTACTAGGCGCTATTGAAATATACAGTTAGCTAGTTGATGAATAAGGCATGTTATGAATAAAATATGTAGATTTAAAAAAAATTATTTGACCTGTTAAAGAAGTAATATTTGAAATGACACAAGTAAAATATATGGAAACACAGAATACAAAGTGTGTTGAATTAATAATAAAATTAATAGAGACGGTGACGAATTTAAAATTAAGCCATTATGTATGTGAGCATGCGTGTATGTGCATGTACAGTTGAACCTTGTTACTGAGGTTACCTGAATAGCAAGGTAACCATATTACCACAGCTAACAGCATATCCTTTACTATTGAAATGATTTGCCATTACAGATGACCGTAGTCCATGTACCAAAGTAAGGTTCACCTGTATATAAGACGTATGTCTTCCAGAGAGCAGTACGAGTGAAACAGCTTCCTTCAAGAGTGAGGCCATCCATGTGGATGGAGACCACACATCACCTGACGGTCAAACTAGTGATGACCAGAGGACGTCAAGCGGACAGACAGTAAGTTTGTGGTCAATCAGCCAAATCAACTTACATATATTATCGCATACCTGACATACCTCATTATGATGGCATAGTCCCTCTGCTTCGTTATTTCTATGATTATGACGTGATCTTTGTCAAACGTCCTCATAGCTCCTTTGTACGGCACAAACACTCCATGAAACTGACAGTTGTACATGATTGTCTGAGCCACAAAGTTGTCATTGCCATTGACATTGCCCTACCAACACTTGACTGGGTGGTGTGAGGAATCATAAGTTGTCATTGCCATTGACATTGCCCTACCAACACTTGACTGGGTGGTGTGAGGAATCATAAGTTGTCATTGCCATTGACATTGCCCTACCAACACTTGACTGGGTGGTGTGAGGAATCATAAGTTGTCATTGCCATTGACATTGCCCTACCAACACTTGACTGGGTGGTGTGAGGAATCATAAGTTGTCATTGACATTGCTCTACCAACACTTGACTGGGTGGTGTGAGGAATCATAAGTTGTCATTGCCATTGACATTGCCCTACCAACACTTGACTGGGTGGTGTGAGGAATCATAAGTTGTCATTGCCATTGACATTGCCCTACCAACACTTGACTGGGCGGTGTGAGGAATCATAAGTTGTCATTGCCATTGACATTGCCCTACCAACACTTGACTGGGCGGTGTGAGGAATCATAAGTTGTCATTGCCATTGACATTGCCCTACCAACACTTGACTGGGTGGTGTGAGGAATCATAAGTTGTCATTGCCATTGACATTGCCCTACCAACACTTGACTGGGTGGTGTGAGGAATCATAAGTTGTCATTGCCATTGACATTGCCCTACCAACACTTGACTGGGCGGTGTGAGGAATCATAAGTTGTCATTGCCATTGACATTGCCCTACCAACACTTGACTGGGTGGTGTGAGGAATCATAAGTTGTCATTGCCATTGACATTGCCCTACCAACACTTGACTGGGCGGTGTGAGGAATCATAAGTTGTCATTGCCATTGACATTGCCCTACCAACGCTTGACTGGGTGGTGTGAGGAATCATAAGTTGTCATTGCCATTGACATTGCCCTACCAACGCTTGACTGGGTGGTGTGAGGAATCATAAGTTGTCATTGCCATTGACATTGCCCTACCAACGCTTGACTGGGCGGTGTGAGGAATCATAAGTTGTCATTGCCATTGACATTGCCCTACCAACGCTTGACTGGGCGGTGTGAGGAATCATAAGTTGTCATTGCCATTGACATTGCCCTACCAACACTTGACTGGGTGGTGTGAGGAATCATAAGTTGTCATTGCCATTGACATTGCCCTACCAACACTTGACTGGGTGGTGTGAGGAATCATAAGTTGTCATTGCCATTGACATTGCCCTACCAACACTTGACTGGGCGGTGTGAGGAATCATAAGTTGTCATTGCCATTGACATTGCCCTACCAACACTTGACTGGGTGGTGTGAGGAATCATAAGTTGTCATTGCCATTGACATTGCCCTACCAACACTTGACTGGGTGATGTGAGGAATCATAAGTTGTCATTGCCATTGACATTGCCCTACCAACACTTGACTGGGCGGTGTGAGGAATCATAAGTTGTCATTGCCATTGACATTGCCCTACCAACACTTGACTGGGTGGTGTGAGGAATCATAAGTTGTCATTGCCATTGACATTGCCCTACCAACACTTGACTGGGTGGTGTGAGGAATCATAAGTTGTCATTGCCATTGACATTGCCCTACCAACACTTGACTGGGCGGTGTGAGGAATCATAAGTTGTCATTGCCATTGACATTGCTCTACCAACACTTGACTGGGCGGTGTGAGGAATCATAAGTTGTCATTGCCATTGACATTGCTCTACCAACACTTGACTGGGTGGTGTGAGGAATCATAAGTTGTCATTGCCATTGACATTGCTCTACCAACACTTGACTGGGCGGTGTGAGGAATCATAAGTTGTCATTGCCATTGACATTGCCCTACCAACACTTGACTGGGTGGTGTGAGGAATCATAAGCTCTTGCAGAGGCTGCCTTGTTTCCTAGATGCAACGCTGGGCAACTCAGTAGCTTGCAGTATACCATGTCAATACTAAACCTCACTGATTTGTATGATCAAGTAAGCAGCATGTTGGCAGCTGGTCTTCGTTTTCAAGGATATCATACCCCATTAGGATTCTTCCTAATTGTCAGTGAATATTTTAAGGAAATCACTGTATGCTTTCTGGTGTGTGCCTTCAACGCTTGCCTGTCTGTTGTGTCAGGTGAAGTCGAGCAAAGAGTTACTGGAAGAAGCTCGTGCCATAGCCTCAGCTGGCAGCAAGAAACAGGAAGGAAAGAGAGCAAAGGTGGCCCCTGCTGCAGACACAATGGATGATGAGAGAACTGGTAGTGGACAAACGGTAACAGCATGGATAGGATAACTGGATAAAGCATACACACTTCCATGGATAAAGCGTGCCTCTATCAAGTAATAAAGCCTGTTATTCAATCTTTGATGGCCATTTACAGAAAATGCTATTTTTGGATTTGTAATCTGCATATCTCTGGTAAAATTAAAATCATGACAATGCGGTTTACATAGCTTTATTCAGCTTTACCATGTCCTTGCAATAACAACCTTGTATTTGTAATAAGTTGCATAACTTATTTGTAAATGTAGGTATTTGTAATGAAAAAAAACATTGGATTTTTTTCAATGATATATTTAATTCAAAATAAAATATATAATTTACTATTATTTTAAATGTAACATTGTTATTTCATAATATCATATAGTCTAACTATGATGGTGAACTAATTATGATCTTATCAGCTATATTAATGGTTAGGGACCACATATAAAGTATGCTATAAATTCCCATTATGACAGTATTGGTGGAAAAAATGTTTATTGTATGACAGCAGATAATAAAACTGACTACATATGCATTTAACTCAGTAAAACTCAGTAAAACAACCACTGTTGGAAATTATAATTTAAAAATAAAAAATATTTATATGACCATCTTGTGAAATCTACCAGCTTCATCACAAACATATATCGCAATGACGTCACAATCATATATCGCAGTGACATCACAAACATATATCGCAATGACATCACAAACATATATCGCTGTGACATCACAAACATATATCGCAGTGACATCACAAACATATATCGCAGTGACATCACAAATATATATCGCAGTGACATCACAAACATATATCGCAGTGACATCACAAACATATATCGCAGTGACATCACAAACATATATCGCAGTGACATCACAAACATATATCGCAGTGACATCACAAACATATATCGCAGCACCATCACAAACATATATCGCAGTGACATCACAAATATATATTGCAATGACATCACAAACATATATTGCCGTGAAATCATAAACATATATCGCAATGACGTCATAAACATATCGCTATGACATCACAATCATGTGGCAGTGACACCACAAACACGTCCCACAACTGTAGTTATATTCTTAGCTGATAGGTGTATGTGTTGTGAATATTGTATATAGTTATGTAGAAGTTCATCATCTCTAGAACAAACTGATGTTATGTGGTAGGTGCGATCAGCCAAGGAATTGTTGGAGGAAGCAAGACAGATCTCTGTGCCCCACAAGAAGGTGATGCGTAGGACAAAGACTGAGCCAGTGGTGCCCCCGCCCCAGACCTCACACACAGCCAGTAATCGCTTGATCACGAGGGTCTCTGCTGGTAAACTGACTCATATCTACCGTCAATGATTCATACTTTGTGGTACTGTCAATAACTCATACTTAATGGTACTGTCAATAACTCGTACTTAGTGGTACTGTCAATAACTCATATTTAATAGTACTGTCAATAACTCATACTTAGTGGTGCTGTCAATAACTCATACTTAGTGGTACTGTCAATAACTCATACTTAGTGGTACTGTCAATAACTTATGTTTAGGTCCATCTGACTCATATCCATATCCACTGTCAATGACTCATAAATCATGGCAATGTCAGTGACTCATACAGTGTACTTAGTGGTACTGTCAGTGACTCATACTTAGTGATACTGTCAATTACTTATACTTAGTGGGTCCATCTGACTCATATCCACTGTCAATGACTCATAAATCATGGCAATGTCAGTGACTCATATGGTATACTTAGTAGTACTGTCAATGACTCATACTTAGTGATACTGTCAATGATTTATAATTAGTGGGTCCGTCTGACTCATATCCACTGTAAATGACTCATACTTAGTTATACTGTCAACGACTTACACTTAGTGGTTCCATCTGACTCATATCCACTGTAAATGACTCATACTTAGTTGTACTGTCAATGACTAACACTTAGTGGTTCCATCTGACTCATATCCACTGGAAATAACTCACACTTAGTTGTACTGTCAATGACTTACACTTAGTGGGTCCATCTGACTCATATCCACTGTAAATGACTCATACTTAGTTGTACTGTCAATGACTAACACTTAGTGGTTCCATCTGACTCATATCCACTGTAAATGACTCATACTTAGTTGTACTGTCAATGACTTATAATTAGTGGGTCCATCTGACTCATATCCACTGTAAATGACTCATACTTAGTGGTACTGTCAATGACTGATAATTAGTGGGTCCATCTGACTCATATCCACTGTAAATAACTCATACTTAGTGGTACTGTCTGTCAGTGCCATTTTAGATTTTCATTATCTTCACTCTTACATCATGATCACAACTGGTGGCTTAGATTCTTCTTTGTAGAAATGTCCAATCACTGGTAATTTGGTATTCAAGTTTTAACATATATTTCTTTGTGGAGCATTGATGTGTTTAACAAGATAATGTGTTCTAATAAATAATACTAAGACAAACAAACAGATCTTAAGACCTTGTGATTGTATTGAAAAAATTAACAGTTATTGGACTTCATAAATAATCAAATATTTTATCGTTAGATGTGGTTTATGAGTGGTCGTTGCTTACTAACTGCATCTTTTGAATATGCATGATGAATAGATGCTCCATTTATGTTTTATTGTATTTACACAAATGTATGATATTCATATTACAATCTCACGTGTGCTTTTACAGTGGAAAAATTCAAGTCAGGATCACGCAAAGCAGACTCAAAACGAGGCTCAAAACCAGACGAAGGCATCAGTGTGGTGGCTGAAAGAACTGTCGATGAAATCATAGCTTCACTGAAGGAACACGCATCATCTGGAATGTAGGCAATGGCTGCTTTCTATATCTCAAGGTCCACATTGGGCTTTGAAAGTCTTAAAAAGCCTTTAATTTCAATTTTCACAATTCAAGGCCTTGAAATCCTTGAATGTTTTTATCAAGTCTAGTCTTCAAAAAACATTTAATTTAATTTTTGTCAATTTAATTGTTGTAGCGGGCAGCACGTCTGCAAATTATTATTATTATTATTATTATACATTATTACCTACATTGTAATGTATTCAAATAGGAAAACTTTCTGAAGTATTCGAATACTAATACTGTTTATGGTTGCTGGGGTGGTTAATGTGTCCTCAACATATATGTAGAACACCAGTGGAAATGTCACATTTCAAGAACGATTTGTTTGGGGGTTTCCCAGAATTATGTAGCATTTTGTGCGTATTTTTTCATATTTACAAAAAATATTTTGAAAATAATGAAACATCATCAAATAAATGAACTTCTTTTTATTAATCTGGAGTATCATTTAGTACTTCAACTACAAATTGTGAAGAAATGGTTGATTTATTACTTTTACTGAAACTATGCAATTAAAAAAGCATAGAATAGCTAACCCAGCTAACCCAGCTAACCCAGCTAACCCAGCTAACCCAGCTACCTTAACACATAAAAATGACATATCGCTGTTGAAAATTAAAAACAATGGAAATCCACTTTGATTCACACCATGTGGTTGGTTAGATATGTGTTTATTACAATTAATTTCTAAATCAAGAAAATGGACTTTCTTTTATTTGTTTCTTCAACAACTGTACAGTAACAATAATTATAAGATAATTATTTGGTATTTTTATTTACAGTTTGTCTGAATCTGACCGCAAGATACAAGAGATTATGAATAAAGTGATGTCTCGAGAAGGCGGCACACTGGACACAGCGGGTGAGACAGTCACAACAACCATGTGCTCTCAACATAGCTTTATGTCCCCCCCTCCCGTCATTGTGCTTAAACACGCTTTTCTCAATTTTTATATTTTTCACACAATATCTTTATCAATAATTCAGCTACAACAGTGTATCATGTACCAAATGAAAGATAAATGGCTTTCTGATGTTGTCATTATCTCGTTTTGCTTTCTGGTGACATGATTGCTATTGTGGGAATGTCTCATATATCATGTCAGTGATTCATACATACTTAGTGGTTAGTGCTTTGTTTTTATTTGGCTGTACAGTGCTGTATATGTATGTATGTATGTATGTATGTATGTATGTATGTATGTACGTATGTACGTACGTATGTATGTATCTGACCCACACATTAAATCATAATGGTCATACAAATAATAGTAACACTATTACAATCTATGGGAAAATAAATATTATTGATTATACAAGTGTTACTATTATTTGTATGACCATTATGATTTAATGTGTGGGTCAAATTCACAGGACATGTATTTCACATACAATGTATATCACAGCATTTTTAGATGTGTGGCAGTACATCACGCGACTACTTGCAGTGTTCTGGTTGAGGGGCGGATGCCCAAAGGAAATTTTTTGGACTGGTAACATTTTGCTTGCAGGTAAAGCCCTGGGTCTCAATGCTATGTTATCTTGTCATAGAGCAATGTTATGTTATCTTGTCATAGAGCAATGCTATGTTATCTTGTCATAGAGCAATGTTATGCTCAGATGCTGTCAGCTGTGTTATTTAATTTAATTTAGCTTAGTTTAGTTTAGTTTAATTTACCACGAAGTGCAATGTCCTGTTTTAGAGATTGCAGAGAAAGATGAAGAAAATGAACCTGTCATTTTTGAAGGCAGTAAGTGACAGTTTCTCTAGTTCTGAAAACTAATCTTAAAACTAATTTGACATCTGATGCTAAACTCACAGTATGCTGTTTGTTTCACAACTTGCAATATTTACTTGATTTAGACCAGTCAGCCTGTTTTGGCTAACCATTTATTTGTCCAAGCTCCACATTGGATTTATTTACATGTTTATTGCGTCAGTAGACCTGTATCATTACACACTTGTTTATTGTGACAGTAGAACTGTGTCATAACACACTTGTTTATTGCATCAGTAGACCTGTATCATTACACACTTGTTTAATGTGACAGTAGACCTGTATCATTACACACTTGTTTATTGTGACCTGTATCATTACACACTTGTTTATTGTGACAGTAGACCTGCATCATTACACATTTGTTTATTGTGACAGTAGACCTGCATCATTACACACTTGTTTATTGTGACAGTAGACCTGTATCATTACACAGTTGTTTATTGTGACAGTAGACCTGTATCATTACACACTTGTTTATTGTGACCTGTATCATTACACACTTGTTTATTGCATCAGTAGACCTGTATCATTACACACTCGTTTAATGTGACAGTAGACCTGTATCATTACACACTTGTTTATTGTGACCTGTATCATTACACACTTGTTTATTGTGACAGTAGACCTGCATCATTACACATTTGTTTATTGTGACAGTAGACCTGTATCATTACACAGTTGTTTATTGTGACAGTAGACCTGCATCATTACACATTTGTTTATTGTGACAGTAGACCTGTATCATTACACACTTGTTTATTGTGACAGTAGACCTGTATCATTACACACTTGTTTATTGTGACAGTAGACCTGTATCATTACACACTTGTTTATTGCATCAGTAGACCTGTATCATTACACACTTGTTTATTGTGACAGTAGACCTGTATCATTACACACTTGTTTATTGTGACAGTAGACCTGTATCATTACACACTTGTTTATTGCCACAGTACATCTGTATCATTACAAATTTTTTTATTGCGACAGTAGACCTGTATCATTACACACTTGTTCAGTTCGGTTGCAATCCTGGGTTTTTGTATCTACACAATTTGATGCAGCTATCAAGAATGCCTTCAAATCTACTTGGCATTTTATTCAGTAAATTTTAATGGTGCACTCATTGCACAAGCATTTGTGTACTGACCTTGACTTGAAACTTACTACTGCGAAATTTCAGACTTACAAGCAGAATAGTTGTACATAGCCAAATACAAACATGGCAAAATTCAGCATCACCTCAACATCACCTCTGAACATGTATGCAGGCATACTTTTGGCTGCAGTACAATAACACAATACAGAGACTTCTATTGCGCCATAATCCATGGAACCCAAGCTCAGAGGTGCATCAAAACCAAAGGGTTTTAAGCAACCTCAAATCAACATACAGTATTAAAATTGTCAACTTTGAATACAAAGAGGAGATAGGGAGGATGTAGTTGCTCTCTCTTTATCGCTGTAGTCTGGGGTTCGTCTGGTCCTGATACCAGTCATAAATTTTTGTTTTCCCTTCTTCTTCGTCACTGATCCCGTTTCACTGCCGTCTCCACTCTCGCTCTCCACTCTCCCATCTCTCGCTCTCCATTCCCCCATCTCTCGCTCTCCACTCCCCATCTCTTGCTCCCCACTCTCCCATCTCTCGCTCTCCACTCCCCCATCTCTCGCTCTCCACTCCCCCATCTCTCGCTCTCCACTCCCCCATCTCTCGCTCTCCACTCTCCCATCTCTCGCTCTCCACTCCCCCATCTCTCGCTCTCCACTCTCCCATCTCTCGCTCTCCACTCCCCCATCTCTAGCTCTCCACTCTCCCATCTCTCGCTCTCCACTCCCTCATCTCTCGCTCTCCACTCTCCCATCTCTCGCTCTCCACTCCCCCATCTCTAGCTCTCCACTCCCCCATCTCTCGCTCTCCACTCCCCCATCTCTCGCTCTCCACTCCCCCATCTCTAGCTCTCCACTCTCCCATCTCTCACTCTCCACTCCCCCATCTCTCACTCTCCACTCCCCCCATCTCTCGCTCTCCACTCCCCCATCTCTCGCTCTCCACTCCCCCATCTCTCGCTCTCCACTCCCCCATCTCTTGCTCTCCACACCTCCCATCTCTCACTCTCCACTCCCCCAATCATGCTAAATCTCTCTTTATGCAGTCCTCCCATCTCTTGCTCTCCACACCTCCCATCTCTCACTCTCCACTCCCCCAATCATGCTAAATCTCTCTTTATGCAGTCCTCCCATCTCTTGCTCTCCACACCTCCCATCTCTCACTCTCCACTCCCCCCAATCATGCTAAATCTCTCTTTATGCAGTCCTCCCATCTCTTGCTCTCCACACCTCCCATCTCTCACTCTCCACTCCCCCCAAACATGCTGAATCTCTCTTTATGCAGTCCTCCCATCTCTTGCTCTCCACACCTCCCATCTCTCACTCTCCACTCCCCCCAATCATGCTGAATCTTCTCTTTATGCAGTCCTCCCATCTCTTGCTCTCCACACCTCCCATCTCTCACTCTCCACTCGCCCCAATCATGCTAAATCTCTCCTCACGAAGTCCTCCCATCTCTTGCTCTCCACACCTCCCATATCTCACTCTCCACTCCCCCCAATCATGCTAAATCTCTCCTCACGAAGTCCTCCCATCTCTTGCTCTCCACACCTCCCATCTCTCACTCTCCATTCCCCCCAATCATGATAAATCTCTCCTCACGAAGTCCTCCCATCTCTTGCTCTCCACACCTCCCATCTCTCACTCTCCACTCCCCCAATCATGCTAAATCTCTCTTTATGCAGTCCTCCCATCTCTTGCTCTCCACACCTCCCATCTCTCACTCTCCACTCCCCCCAATCATGCTAAATCTCTCCTCACGAAGTCCTCCCATCTCTTGCTCTCCACACCTCCCATATCTCACTCTCCACTCCCCCCAATCATGCTAAATCTCTCCTCACGAAGTCCTCCCATCTCTTGCTCTCCACACCTCCCATCTCTCACTCTCCACTCCCCCAATCATGATAAATCTCTCCTCACGAAGTCCTCCCATCTCTTGCTCTCCACACCTCCCATCTCTCACTCTCCACTCCCCCCAATCATGCTAAATCTCTCCTCACGAAGTCCTCCCATCTCTTGCTCTCCACACCTCCCATCTCTCACTCTCCACTCCCCCCAATCATGCTAAATCTCTCCTCACGAAGTCCTCCCATCTCTTGCTCTCCACACCTCCCATCTCTCACTCTCCACTCCCCCCAATCATGCTAAATCTCTCCTCACGAAGTCCTCCCATCTCTTGTTCTCCACACCTCCCATCTCTCACTCTCCACTCTCCCCAATCATGCTAAATCTCTCCTCACGAAGTCCTCCCATCTCGTTCTCGATCTTCCTCTTCTCTTCTACTTCCACCATAAGCACATCTGCCCTCTTCGTCAACTGTTCCCTTCCATTCTATTCATGGGAATGGAATTGCCCTATTCATTGACTGTCCTATCTGTGCCTTCAGTAAATGGTAGTTGCAACTGTCACTCTAGTTCATCTTGATCTACGATACGCAAAATGATGAACCTCTGATTTTGATAATATTTTATATCTGACCTGGTAATTGTATCTTCAGGTTGCATACAAGTTAGTGAAGTGTACAACGAAGTACAACAAAGTACAACAAAATACTACACCAATAGAGATTAAGACATGAAGTATAACATTGTTAATTTAGATGTATTTTGAGAACCAAAAAATTCCAAGAATTGGGGCGTTTTAATGATAACTAGCTGCATATCAGTTAACTATTGAACATCGCCATACCTTCTCTTTAAATCATGTATTTGGACACTTCTGTGTGTGTATATAAATGTATATAGGAGCTTGTAAAGACTAGCTTGTGTTTTTGTGTGATGTAACGGAACCTGCAACTAGAACTAATATTAATTTAAATGATTAATACTGCACTTGTTGACAGAGGGCGACACTGACACGAGTGTGGAACCAGATGTCTCTGATCAACTACCAGGTGGCGCTTTCTTACACTCTCTTCAATTTGTCCCTGTTTTATGCACTAACTCGTCTGAATGGTGCATCTTTCAAGACTCCCTTATGCAGTAGTGCCAATTGTACCATGTAGTTGTATAGAGATTATACTAATCTTCTTCATTATTCTGGCATATCTGTGGAACAGCCATGTATTAGATGTTGGGGGAAAAGGTTGATGTTTAAAATCCCAGGGGCTCCCATCTTATCTGATGGTCACATGTGTCAAGAGAAAGAAAATACCAAATTGTTCATGATTTCCCACTTTTTCGTGAACTAAACCTAAAAAGTATTATTTTCGAAAGAACAAAGTCACATCATTATACCATTATTTTGGTATAATTTCAACAATCGGTTTTGGTATAATTTCATCAGTTATAGAGTACAATCATAATTTATCTAATAGTATGGTTTTAATCACAGGGAATTGATTAAAACTATTCAAAACCCCAAAACTTTCTTTTTCACGAAAAGGCCATTTTCTATAGAAAATTAGGCTTTTGTAAAGTAAATTTTTTTTACAAAACTTTTTTAGTCACTCCTTCATGTTTTACTTTATATAAGGTGGCTAAAGCAAAATACTTATGAATATGATACACTGATAGACAGTATTCACATCTATTGTCAGTCTCATGAAGGCATTAACAATTGGTTAATTTGAAAGTCATACTTCTTGAGGAAGACACCACCCAGTCCCCCGGTGGCTTTAGCGCAATGATGTATGTACCAGGGGAGCTATAACTCATATGCATAAGTTTGATAAAGCTCTTGGACAAAATAATATGTACATTAAGCATGTTGTCACTGACCTCTGAATTGTGCATAGACATTACAACAGCTCAAAGATTTGTCAATAACATCCTTGCATATTTCTACATTATACTGCATATTTTATAAACTATAACATGTTGATAGTTTCTGTGCAAGAGTAGTTGTTTCTGTGCAGGAGTAGTTGTTTCTGTGCAGGAGTAGTTGTTTCTGTGCAGGAGTAGTTGTTTGTGTGCAGGAGTAGTTGTTTGTGTGCAGGAGTAGTTGTTTGTGTGCAGGAGTAGTTGTTTGTGTGCAGGAGTAGTTGTTTCTGTGCAGGAGTAGTTGTTTCTGTGCAGGAGTAGTTGTTTCTGTGCAGGAGCAGTTGTTTGTATGCAGGAATAGTTGTTTGTGTGCAGGAATAGTTGTTTGTGTGCAGGAGTAGTTGTTAGTGTGCAGGAGTAGTTGTTTGTGTGCAGGAGCAGTTGTTTGTGTGCAGGAGCAGTTGTTTGTATGCAGGAGTAGTTGTTTGTGTGCAGGAATAGTTGTTTGTGTGCAGGAGTAGTTGTTTGTGTGCAGGAGTAGTTGTTTGTGTGCAGGAGTAGTTGTTTCTGTGCAGGAGTAGTTGTTTCTGTGCAGGAGTAGTTGTTTCTGTGCAGGAGTAGTTGTTTCTGTGCAGGAGTAGTTGTTTGTGTGCAGGAGTAGTTGTTTCTGTGCAGGAGTAGTTGTTTGTGTGCAGGAGTAGTTGTTTCTGTGCAGGAGTAGTTGTTTGTGTGCAGGAGTAGTTGTTTCTGTGCAGGAGTAGTTGTTTCTGTGCAGGAGTAGTTGTTTCTGTGCAGGAGTAGTTGTTTGTGTGCAGGAGTAGTTGTTTCTGTGCAGGAGTAGTTGTTTCTGTGCAGGAGTAGTTGTTTGTGTGCAGGAGTAGTTGTTTCTGTGCAGGAGTAGTTGTTTGTGTGCAGGAGTAGTTGTTTGTGTGCAGGAGTAGTTGTTTGTGTGCAGGAGTAGTTGTTTGTGTGCAGGAGTAGTTGTTTGTGTGCAGGAGTAGTTGTTTGTATGCAGGAGTAGTTGTTTCTGTGCAGGAGTAGTTGTTTCTGTGCAGGAGTAGTTGTTTGTGTGCAGGAGTAGTTGTTTCTGTGCAGGAGTAGTTGTTTCTGTGCAGGAGTAGTTGTTTCTGTGCAGGAGTAGTTGTTTGTGTGCAGGAGTAGTTGTTTCTGTGCAGGAGTAGTTGTTTGGGTCCTTGCTCTGAAGAGTTGAGTGTTGCTGCACAGATGTACTCAACTTGGCTGAATCATCAAGAGATGATTATGTGAAGTCGTGGTAGTTTTGCAACAATTGTCCATTCTCTTCTTATATAAATCGGTTTCAGTTTCTTGGAGAGAAATTTGGTCCAAGGAAGATTTTGATTAGCTGTTCAAACAATTAGAGAACTGAACAATCCAGTATTACAATAAAATCTACACTGCTCTGATTCTTTTCTGAAAACACCTTCCAGGATTGTTAACCTGTGTGAACTGTGGTGTATTTGACAGAAGACAAAGGACGTGACACAGAGCTGGGAGGACAGGAGGAGTCCGCCAGAGATGCAGGTAAGCCACAAGTGTTGTCGCTCTCCTCAGACTACCCCGTCCCCCCAAGTCTGGGGTGAGACTACACCCCAAGTCTGGGGTGAGGCTGGCATCGATACTTGTCCTCCATGTTTATCCATCACTGTGTTAATATTATAATTTGTACCATTTCGAAGACCTGTTGCTAGAAATGGTGTAAATTGTAGTATGAAATGGTGTAAATTGTAGTATGAATGGGGCGCAGTGGTGTAGAGGTTAGAAAGCTGGACTCTCAATTGAGAGAACCTGTGTTCAAATCCTTTTGCTGCTGCTTAGACACTTTGGCAATTTCATTCACTCCACGTTGCCACAGTTCACTCAGCTGTGTAAATAAGTACCTGGCTACAGACACAGGTGGATATGCAAATGAATTGCCTTTATGCAGTAATTGCAGCATGGCTGAATGCTTCCCATGGAAGTTGAGATGGTGTTGGAATGAACAGGTCTGCCAGGGAATGTATAGATCTTTGAGCAGTCCCAGGATGTGGATACCACTCTATAGAACAATGTTCCTTTTTGCGTTGTTGGTGATTAATATTTAAAAATTAACAACCATCATTTATTTTTTGCTTCAGATGACGACAATGTTGCAAGAGATGGCACTCAACTAGCTGGGTTAGAGGGTGAAGACGAACCTATGGATGTTAGTGACATTGTCATACATTGAGTTGTTGATGTGTAACTGGGAGATTGGTCAGGGAAACATCATTGCAAAGATAAAACTTTCTACAACTTTAACACTAGCATTCCGTGTAGGAGCAAATGCATACTTTTGTTCAGATCGCAGAAAGAACTAACTACGGTATTTAAATCTGGTAATTTGTT